>QXTE01000352.1:335107-518094 GCA_003942145.1 Platysternon megacephalum | reverse complement strand
CCCGCAGCCTCCTGCTACCCCAGCCCTGGGCTCCCCCCCAGCTCTGCCGATGCCCCTCACTCCCGACCCGCAGCCCCCTGCTAGCCCAGCCCTGGACTCTCAGAACCCAACTGTTCTCCCAACTCTTTCTCCTCCCCTCTACCTCTCCCCCTTTATCCATCAGCTCACCCTTCTCTCCCGTCCTCTCACTCTCCTTGCACCTCCCTCGCCACCACTTTCCCCCTCCCTCCTCCCGCTCTCCCTGTTGAATTATGGGAAACAGCGCGCGGCCTCGTAAAATATTATGAAGACATCTGTAGCGCCGGGCGGGTTTATGAGACGTGACCCTCGCTGGCACGTTGTAAACCCCGCCGGGGCTCAGCCAGGGCCGCCATCTGTCTGCCATCCGCGGGGAACGCTGCAGAGAGATGCTCCGTATCCCGTCTATCCCGGGGAGGCAGCGGCTGGGCCGGGGATGACAGGCCGACCCCATTGGGGACTGCCCAGCTCCACCCGTGGCCATGCCCCTATACTAATCAGGATCCATGATGCATTAATTATCAATGATTCAGTATCACCGCCCTTTCCCCCTCCTCGATCCATCGCTTGGACCCCGTCCCAGCTGCTGGCAACTTCACAGCACATGGCCCCACAAAGACACCCTCTACCACCCCGGCCCGATACCCGTATTCACGGCATGCACCCACAGACACCAGGCCAGCTCTGCCCACATGGCTGCTCTGTGCCACTCGAGGGCTCCCAGGGGGTTGAAAGAAGCCTGCCCTAATGACATACACCCCAGGAAGAGAGTCCTGGTACGAGGGCTGAGTGTGCATGGAGCAGTCTGTGTGTGAGTGTGCAGGGGACAGTCCATGTGCATGCACGAAGCAGCCTCACAGAGCCAGTGGCCAGGTCACCCACACTCCAGTCACCAGGATGTAGGAATTGCTGGGTAGGATCAGCCCTGGGCTCTGTCCGCACCACTCCCCCGTCTCTGGTACCAGCTGCTTTGAAGGACAGCACAAGACCCACTTCTGTCACAGGCTTGCCTTCCCGAGAGGGGGTTGGAACCCAGGAGTCCTGACTCCCAACCCCCGCTCCCCCGTTCTATCCCACTAGACCCCACTCCCTTCCTACAGCCAGAGATAGAACCCCGGAGTCCTGACTCTCAGGCCCGTCCCGCACCCCCTGGATGATCTAGCCTCTCCTATTGTCCGTTAGCAGGAAAGCACCTTGTCCAGTCTCCGAACGAGTCGCAGTCACATCCCGTGAGGGGGGAGTCCCTCCCGCTCATGAAACAGGAGCTAATTTGTGCATCGATCGCTGTATTTATATGTATATTTATTAGGAATTAAACGGGGCTCGTTAGTCAGCGGTAATTGGCCTTGGACGAATTCCGAACACACAGAACTGTCCTGTCCATGAGAACCCCCCAGGACCCTGCTGCTGGGTCCAGGTGAGGCCAATGCCTGGGGCCTGTTGCCCAGAGCTCACACCGGGATCGGGGCCTCGATTCTTCTTGAGTCCTCTTGGGTGCCACAAAGCCATTGGACCCTGCTCGGTGCCTCAGTTTCTCCTCCCACCCTGTCTGTATTTGGACGGTGAGCTCTTTGGGGCAGGGGCTGTCTCTTACTCTGTGTCTGCGCAGTGCCCCGCACCCGGACCCCGAGTTCAGCTGGGATCTGTAGATGCTGCTGTCACACAAATAATTAATAACTGATCGGCAACCGTTTCCCCAGCTGCAGCCCCTGCTCCGCGGCCTGCGTCTCACGGAGGCCGGGTTATTTGCTAGTCACAAGGATTCGGGAAAATACTGGTGCAAGCACCTCCCATCTCAGCACTGCCAGCTCATCCAGGACGGGCCTTGTTCACGCCGTCATAGGCCAGAAGATTATCTAGTCTGATCCCGGCAAAACCCAGGCCAGAGGATTTCACCCACTTACCCTGTACTGAAATCAGTAACTTACCTGGGCCAAAGTATCGTCTGGAAGGGCCTCGGGGATGAACTTGAAGGTAGCTGTTGGTAGAGGGGGGATAGCTATGTGGTTTGAGCATTGGCCTGTTAAACCCAGGGTTGTGAGTTCAATCCTTGAGGAGACCATCTGGGGCAAAATCAGTACTTGGTCCTGCTAGTGAAGGCAGGGGGCTGGAGTCAATGACCTTTCAGGGTCCCTTCCAGCTCTATGAGAGAGGTATATCTCCATATTATATCCAGGGATGGAGACTCCACTTCCCTCAGGCATTGGTTCCCCTCATTAATCCCCTCTGTGCTGTATTCCTCCGCTGAGAGTGTCTGGCTGCCAGCTTCTGGTTCTGCCGTTAGCTGCTGAATTAAAGCGCCTGTTAGTATGCGGGGCTGACGTCCCCGGAAGGGCCTTAGACACTGATCAAGTCACCTGACAGGGTCAGGGTGTGGGGCAAACCAGGCTCACCTGCAGAGACACAGCTAGGCCAAAGGCAGGGGGGGGTGTTCCTACCACGAGGGGAAACCCCACCCGGCCAGAGGCTGTGAGTACCCTGGGGGGCTTAGGCCAGCTTAGCTCTGCTGCTATAGCCCCGCAGGGCGGACGTGGCCTCAGGCTCCAGCCGTCAGCCACTGGCTCCGGCCCTCGGATTGTGTTTGCCGTTGTTGTGGTTCTGTGAAACGCTGCTGGGTGACTTATAGCGTCCGGTCACGGAGCAGGAAGTGTCACGGCAGAGCGTGTTCAGTGACTCGTGGCGTTGGCGGGGGAATCCAGCTGCAGACACGTTGCTGGCCAGCAAGCGGGTGCATCTGTCACTTGCAGGGCGTGATCTGCCCAGCTGTAGGGGTGGTTGGCCATCAGGGGGCACTGTCCCTTGTAGGAGAGACCATCAAGGCAGGGTCCAGAGGCAGAGAAGGAAGGACAAAGAGAAGGAGATTCTGTCTGCAGTGTGGAAGGTGTGTGCGTGTGTCGATACCATGTGGGTGTGTATGTGCATATGACTGTGTATCCGTGTGTCCCCTATACACTCACGACCGTGCTGTGCACACACAGCTGAGCCTTTTGTTTTTTAATTCACAAACCAATGTTGCTGTCTTGCTGTTCCAGGAGCCCGATGGGCCTGAGGCCCCCCCCCCCGCCCCCCCGCCCAGAGATGGCCCCATCATTGTGGGCTCTCCCGTCCCGACCCTCCTCCCCGCTGAGTGTGGTGCTCAGGCCCCATTCACTCCTCGGTCTCTGCTGATGAGGGCACCGTCAGTGCGGGGTTGTGTAGCAGGGAGGTAGCGTGTCCTAGTGGATAGAGCACTGAACGGGCACTCAGGACACCCGAGCTCTATCAGGGCCTGCTGGGTGACCGTGGGCAACTCGTCCCCATGCTGTGCCTCAGTTTCCCCTCCCGCTCTGTGTCTCTTCAGGCTGAGAGCACTTTGCGCAGGGACTGTCACACAGGGTCTGTGCAGTGCCTGGTGCGATGGGGACCAGGGCTGTTGTAACACACATGGGAATAATAATATCCAGAGGACTGAGACCCAGCAAACTCATCTCACCAGGCTGCTGTGGGTGGGAACAACCTTCTGGGAGGGGCCCTGATCCCTGCCCCAGCACCAGGGCCGGTGCAACCCATTAGGCGACCTAGGCGGTTGCCTAGGGCGCTGCTATTTTGGGGGCGCCGGCGCCCCGGCCGCCCGTAGAAATTTGGGGGCGGGACCTTCCGCTGCCGCTGTTGGGGGCGGCATTTCGGGGGCGGGATCTTCCGCAGCCTAGGGCGCCGGAAGAGCTGGCGCCGCTACTGCCCAGCACCAAGCCAGGCCTGGGTTCCCTAGTGGAAAACGGGGCAGCAGGGTACCTCCCGGGTGAAGAGAGACTCACTGTTCAGCTGAGTTTGGGCAGGGCCAACGGGGCCCTCAGAATGACCCTCCGCCCCCTGCTTGGGCACCTTTTGGCCAAGGGTCTCGAAGCACCAGAATCAGTTCATGTAACAGGCTGAGTCCTGAGTCTCCAAGAACCCCTGCCCTGCTGTGGGCCAGGGAAATAGCAACACCCCCTGTCTACCAAGGGGAAACTGAGGCACAGAATGGGGACGGGATTGACCCAGGTTCACCCAGGGCATCAGTGGCAGAGATTAAAGCCCAGGAATCCTGATTCACAGTCCTACTGATCTAACAACGAGCCATTACTCCCTCCAAGGGCTGAGTACAGAACCCAGGAGTCCTGACTCCCAGCCCCCGCTCTAACCTGTGAGGCCCCACTCCCCTTCCCAGAGCTGGGTCTAGAACCCAGGTGTCCTGTGCTCATTGGAGGGAACTGGGATTCCCTTGGGATTTGTCTCTGCCGTTAGCTGCCACGGTCACTAGGTGTGACACTGCATACGGACTTGGCTGCAGGCTGCTGTGGGGCAGATGGGGCCTTAAAGAAGCTGGCCCAGCTGCCCCTCCCCCTGACCTAGACATGTCGACATCCTGGTAACGCTCCTCACGGTGACGCCAGGACGAGAGTACCAACCCCAGGGCCGACTGTTAAACACCAGGGTCCACCCCCACGTCAGCTGTGACTTCTTCACATCGATTTCACCAGCCAACTGCATCCGGTGCAAACTCCTCAGGCGCTGTAACAGCCTAGCCCGGAGTCACAGACAGTCCCCTTGGGCTCTCCGGGCTGGCTCACCTCCCAGATAATGGGGACTTCTGTAATCAGCAAGCCCTATTCGGCCTTTAGGGCTAACCCAGGCCAAGCAGCCGGGGATCTCTTGCTTATGCCTAGAAACACCTGGCCTCTCCCTCCCCCCGCCTGTCCAAGCAGCGTAGAGATACTCAGTTCCTTTGCTGGGGTTTTGATCCCCCTTCTGCCATGTTCCCTGAGCGGCAAATCAGCTGACTGTGCCCGACTCACCTCAACAGCAGGCGTCTTTAGTTCTTCTGCCGATGGATTCTCAACCCAGATGTGGGGCATTTCCAGCTGTTAGGTCCACGCAGGGCCTGGCTGGCCTGGCTGGGGCTCCCCTTGCACGTGGGGCAGGACAGTTTCTGTTAAGAGCCGTCCCGTGATTCAGTCCAGAGGCTCCAAATACGGCCGCTCAGATATCACATCCCCACATCAGACATTCCGCGTGAGATGAATCCAGTGACAGGGTCTCCACACTTTCTTACCATTCGAATACCAATGTTATCGCTATCAACCCACCAGTGAGCCGGTCAGATCCCAGCGACGTCGCTGTCAGTGTCCCGTGGAGACGGATCCCAGCGACGTCGCTGTCAGCGTCCCACGGAGACAGAGCCCAGCGACGTCACTGTCAGCGTCCCGCGGAGGCCTTGGCACGAGCTGGCCTCTGGCTTCAAGCCTCACACCCCTCCATGCCAGCCCGGTCCTGGGGGGAGGCAGCCAGGCTGGGAAGCAGACCCTTGCCCCCCGCACACACATCCCTGCTGGCTGCAAGGTTGGGTGGAGGACAAGGCAGCTTCGCCTCAATGTGGCCAGCCAGGATCTCGCGGAGAAGTGGTTTTCCTGTGCAGGCTAGGAGCCCTGGGGCTGGGTCCCTGCTCATGGAAGGGGCTATTTAAAGTGTGCATTACAAAGGAGGGAAGTATCAGTATCCCCACTGTAGAGATGGGGAAACTGAGGCGCGTGGCAGGGACTTGCCCAAGTTGCCCAGCAGACCAGTGGCAGAGCTGGGACTAAAACTCAGGTCTCCCAAGTCCCAATCCTGTGCACTAGCCACTAGGCCATACTGCCTCCCCGCTGTGGCGGTCTGTGTGTGGTGCTGGAGGGGAGGGGGCGAGTGGCACAGTGACCCCTCGCACCCCCTGTGACTTCCCCTTTACAAGCCTCACAACAGCGATTTTAATGAAAAGGCAACAGCCGTTTTCCTGATGCACAGCGCCGGGCCTCCCTTCCACGGACATGCGGAGGCAGGGCCAGACAGCTGGGCAAGCAGAGCCTGACGGGCGCCCGGAGCAGCTGGGCTGGAGTGTAGCGAAAGGAGAGGACACAGCCAGACACGCCAGCAGAGACCCGGACACACAGCTGGAACTCTGCCTGTGATGCTCACACATAGGTGCTCAAGGGTATTGATGGGTGGGGCAAGTGTATCAAGGACCCTCCCCCCTGTGCCCTTGGGCACCAGTTCAAATCAAGCCCCTGTGAGCAGTGAGAGGAGGGATGTGTGTCGTACTAGTTACCTTGTGCCATGGACCGGGACTCAGGAGGGCTGGCATTCTCTGCTTTGCCACCAACCTGTGGGGAGTTTCGGGAGGGAAATTTGGACAGGAGCCAGTGGGGATGGGGGGGACTGGAGGGTGTAGAGGAGGAGAGAGAGATTGGATGACTTGAGGAGCCAGGAGTGGGAACCAGGGGCTGAGTGGGCAAGGAGCTGGGCTGGGAGCCTGGGACGGGGTAGGCGTGGATGGAGAACGGAACAGGGACAGGTTGGAGGCGATGGGGCAGAAGGGGTCACGCTTGGGGGGATGGGCAAAAGGGTCGGACTCCCCTCCAGAGCCGGGCGTGGGCCCCCAGGACGCGGCGGGGGGCCCTGGCATTAAAGACTGTCTAACGGAGCCGCACAAGGATGGAGGCCCCCTTCCCATGGCCATTCCCTGCTTTGAGGGCTTGACTTTGCCCCTTAATACGGTTTTTGATGATCACAGCGGGGCACGGCCGGCTGGCAGGGCCCTGGTCCTGGCTGAGGGATGATCAGAGCCCGGGTGAGATCCCCTCCCACCCCCACGCCTGCTCTATGCACCCCAGCTTCTCTCTCCCTCTCCCTTTCCTGCACCTTCCCTCCTTCCTTTCTTCCCTTCAGAGCTCTTCCATCCCATGCCCCCGGCCTACCAGCCCCACTCCCTGTGCCCTATGGGACCAGGAGGCTTTTATCACCCCTGGGATTTGGTGCATGCTGGGCCAACCCTGATTGCCCGGGCTGCAGCCCTGATCTGTACAAGCTCGGTGCACTCGCTGCTGGCAGCTGTTGCTATGGCAATGCCAGGTGGGCGGGTGAGGGGGGGGGAGCAGGAATTGCTCCCACAAATTGTCCCTCCTGCCCAGGGCCTGCTTTGGGGGGTCAGTTTTCCCTGGGGTTGTTTGCTCTGACACCGTTAACCCTCACAGGCCCACGCTGCTGGCTGGAAGGGGATGGGGGGGGGCCCTGGGGTCTCCAATTACCTGAGTCCAGCCCACCACGGCCTGAGAGGAGAAGCTAGTAGTTAGAGCAGGGCGGATTGGGACATGACTCCTGGGTTAGATCCCTGGCTCGGGGAGGGGAGGGGAGTCCAGTGGTAAGATCAGGCAGGGACTAGGAGCCAGGACTCCTGGGTTTCATTTCTGGCTTTAGGCAGCGAGGGGTGGCTGAGAATCAGCATTCCTGGGTTCTCTTCCCAGCTCGGGCAGGAGCAGTGCGGGGCTGGGAGTCAGGACGCCTGGGTTTTAGCCCTGGCTCAGAGAGGGGGAGTGGGGTCTAGTGGTTAGAGCGGTATGTAGCTACGTTCTGTTCCCAGCACTGGGAAGCACCTTCACCTAGCAGGGTCAGCTGGGGCTTAGGTGGACGGACAGGACTCCAGGGTTCCATCCCCGGCCGCTTTGCTGCTGTAAGCAGGTCACTTCACCTCCCCGTGCCTCAGTCTCCCCATTTCACCCCCCTTTGTGAGTGTCTGGGTCTGACGCTCTCAGTTGGTGCTAAGGATGCTGTGCCTGTCCCATCGCTCCCAGCTCCGCTCTCGGGGGTGGGGGCATCTCTCCCTTGTGCCAAAGGGGGTGTCGGGCCGGCATCCGAAGCACCCCGTAGACACAGCTTCTCCAAAGATGGATCCAGCGCTCCCCCCTTGTCCTTTGGCAGGTCCGGCTGGTTCCGACCAGGAATGGCAGCTGGGGCAGCTTTTCTGGTAGCGGGAGGGGGCAGCGTGGTGGCAGGGACTCAGCAGGGAGTTCGCTCTGCTCCTTTTCCCCATTCCAGCCCCGATACCCCAGTGATGGGAGCATAAAAAAAGTCTCCAAGATAAAAGTCCTCCCCACCCTGCCCGATAGCCCTCACATCCCCCTGACTCCCCACCTCCTCCTGCCCTACCCACCACTCCATCCTGCACTCCCCACTCCTCCCTCTTTTCATTTGACTCCCTGAAATGGAGCGAAGGATTGTGGGAACTGGGCCAGTAGGGTTCTGGGTAGACTTGCCACCGGGTTGGGTATTCCCAGCTGCTGTGGTGGGACACTCCCGGATCCACGTTCACAGAGCCCAGGCACAGCGTGGCCACGGTTTGAGGTGGCTTTGGAGGTGGTCCCAGCTGCCTCCGATGAGATCTGGGCCAACAAGATTTGTGTGGCTGCAGCACGGGTGCAAAGGATCCTGGGAGACAGCGCCAAGAATTCTGGGAAATGGGTTCCTGGGAGGAAAAAGCTGGTGACTTGAGTGGAAGTGTGTCTGAGAGCCCAGGAAGGCCTGAGATGCCCGTCAGGATGTACAGGAACCCCATCATGGAGCCCCCAGCCCCCTATCAACCCCCCCAGGCCAAGAACCATTGATTTCAATGGACATTAGGAGTCCAAATACCTTTGAGGATCTGGGGCTCTCCAACCATCTCCAACGCATCCCCTACCAGACCCTCTATCCACCCACACCAAACCCCCAGGGTTCCCCCAGACCTCTCCAAACCAGGGGCACCTCCTGGCTGGCTCCCTAAAAGCATCCCCCTGACCTGAATGCCCCAGCCAAGGCCTAACGAGGCGGGTGCTGCGCCCCGTAACCAGCTCGGGAATTATCCCCCCGGTAACGGCGGTGAGCCCATCAGACTGACGGCTTGATGGGGGATGGAAACACGAGTGCCGCTGCTTGGCACCATCCCAAAACCAACCACCAACCGGCTGCGCCTGGCGAGCCATCCATCAGCACGGGCACTAAACATCAGCGTGAGTTTTTAATAAGCAATTGGTATTTAACTGGCTAAAAGGTATTAAATGTCAGAGCCGAGAACTCGAGCGCTTAATGTTCTGGGAACGGCAGCCATTAATTGCTTCTGGTTTATGTTAATTACACTGCGCTGGCACGGCTCGGACACGGAGCCTCGCAGCAGGTGAGGGGGGTCAGTTCACTGGTTTACTGGGGGGGGGGGGGAGGATGCTGCGCTCCCAGGTATGGAGATCTCGCCTGAGGCGTATGTAGCCTATTGCTGCTGAGAGGAAGGAAGGACCAGTGGTAGGGAGCTGGCCTAGCTCTTGATAGACCTGCGTTCAAATCCCTGCTCTGCCACAGACTTCTCACGTAAGTCCCTTCGTCCCAGATCCACAAAGGTCTTTAGATGCCTCGCTGGCCCCCCCCCCCCGCTGAGCAGGGTGTGAACAGGCTGGGGAGACAGAACTGCTCCCTCTTCCTGGGCTCTGGTCTGTCCCTGAAAATCCCAGCTGTGGCTGACAGGTGCCCACCCACCCACCCGTGCCCTGGGGGAAAAGGGGCCTGAGCTGGGGCCCCTTCAATTAAGTCTCCCTCTCGGGTATTCACCTGGGCAGCTCACACTCCTCCAGGGGTGCCCAGGATGCTGAGCAGGCTGGAGGAACTAAGGCCCTGATCCTCAGCGGGATTCCCACAGAAAGGAAGTCTCTAGCTATGTGTCCTCACACACTCCCCTCTGCCTGTTAATCTCAGGGGTTCATTTTGCTGCCTATCACCATAGTATCTGGACACCTCCCATGTAAAATCCACAGCAACAGCAAAATCCCCAGTGGGCTCCCCGGCGTCTCGGGCTCTTCTTCGTCTTTGGGGGGAATATGGTCGGGTCCCGCGTTGTGCTGTCATGGCAGTGGCTGGGCACCGGGACTTGTGCCTTGGGTTCCTGTCCTCTGCTGTTCTGCTGGCCGGGCCGCAGGGGGTAGAGTTAATTCTCCTGCAGCGTCATAGCCTATGCCGGCTCCGTGACGCAGGGGGGAGGGGTTGTTCTTCGGGGCAGGGCCTGTCATTTGGTTCTGGGTTTGTACAGCGCCTACCACTGTGGGGTCCTGGCCTGTGACTGGGGCTCCCAGGTGCTACCATAATACACCTAATAAATAATGTACAGCGCCTAGCACACTGGGGTGCTGGGCCATGAGTGAGGCTCCTAGGTACTACCGTAATATACAATGTACAGCACCTAGCAGAATGGGATCCTAGTCTGTGACAGGGGCTCCTATTGCAACACAAAAAATGCATAATTCCAGGAGCTCTCCCCATCCCCTGCCCTTCTGGGTGAATTTCCCTTTACTCCAATGGTCCCTGCTCCATCCTTCCCCTGCCCCGTGGCCTCGTTCTCCCCACACCTGTCCCATCGTCACTTGGGTGAGCTCTGCACATTTAGCTCCTGGAGTCTCCACCCCTGCCGTGCTGGCCCCACCCCCCTCCAGCCCGGTGGTGGCTGTTTCGTCAGGAGTTAGCTGACCACTGCAGGGGAATGAGCTGGGATTGCAAAGCTGGGGGAGGCGAGTGAAGCATTGTGCAGCAGCAAAGGGGTGTGTGTGTGTGTGTGTGCAGCAGCAAAGGGGTGTGTGTGTGTGTGTGGGCAGCAGCAAAGGTGTGTGTGTGGGGGGGGGGCTTGTGCTCAGACCCAGCGGGGCAGAGCCTGGGGTGGGACGTGATCAGGATATTGCCCATGGAAGGTGCCTCTCTTTGGGGTTGCCAATTACCTGGGGCTGCCTGTGAGCTTNGGGGGGGGGGGGGGGGGGGGGGGGGGGGGGGGGGGGGGGGGGGGCGGTTTGAAGCACCTGTTTGAGGGTGTTTTGTGGCCAGGGAGTGTGGAATTTGCACCTGCTCATTCCATCGGGGGCAGGACAAGCAGCTGGGCCATGCCCTCTAATGACTAGGGTGCTGGAGGCGGGGTCAGGACACCTGGGTTCTCTTCCCGGCCCTGCTGCAGGGGTTCTGACGGGGAGACGGGCAGACAACGCCCCATGTTTTCTAGGCTGGCTGCAACGCTGAGAGGGTTTCTGACAAAACCCTACAAATACAGTGCCCCTCCCCCTGCCCCATAGACACTGCGGTACCAGGGTGGTAACGTGTAGGGCCAGTTCGGCAACATCTCTATCCCTCCATCCACCCCGAGAGCCCCCCACCCCGTGGCCTTTCCATCCCTCAATCCCCGAGCCCGGCTGGTTCCCTAGCACTGGGCGAGGGCGGTGACTTGAAAGGGCTGTTCTCGGCTTTGTCCGTGTCTCCCCATGTGGCAGAGCCTAGAGGGTCCGTGGGGGGCGGGAGGGGATTCCTTGCTCCCCCCGGGCCCCGTTAACCCAACTCTACGGCTCCCTCGGCACACTAATCTCCCTGGCTTGCAAGCTGCATTCAAATGGGCAGAGAGGAATCGAATTCTGCAACTGATGGGCCTGGTCCTGAGTCTGGTGTCCATCTCTCCCAGCTGTGGCTGGGGGATGGTGGGGGGGAAGCTGCCTGTGCTGGCGTCTCATTCCCACCCTTCAGAAGGGGGAGGAGGGAAGCAATGGGCCAGGTAGGCTGCAAATTACCGAGCCCTTGAAGCCGCCGGGTTGTTAGCACCGATGTGGGGTGAGGGTGGGGGGTGTTGATGCAGGGACAAAAGGGTCTTGGTCTGGATCCCTGCCCTGCGTCGCTGGAGGGGCTGGCAGCGTCATGACAGAGCAGGGTGCTATTGAATGGGGGGGGGGTCTTCAGGGGGGCATAATGGTGTCAGCAGCAGCCTCGTCACTGACACCATAATGAGCATCTGAAGTGCAGAGCCCTGGACTGGAGGCCCTGAATCGAGGGAACTGGATTTGGGGGGCAGCCCTGGATCGGGGGAAACCCAATTGCCGGCTGGTATCAGATCCTGTCAACGGATAATCATCCCCCCCCCCCCCGGTGCTTTGTTGGGGTTGGGTGGGGGGGAAGGACTTAAGTTTAAACCCAGCTCCGTGGCAGGGTCTAGGGTCTGGGCCTACGCCATCTCTCAGTGGGGAAGTGCGGTCACCACCCCAAATGAGTCAATCACCCCCCTTCCCTGGTAGCTCATGCCCCCCACTCTCACCATGACAGGGCTTTTCTAGAGACAGCCCTCACTGAACCTTCATACGCCTGCTGAGAAGGGGTGGCAGTTCAGTCTAGTGGTTAGATTGGGAGTCTGGGAGAGGTGGTTAGGTCACCTGGTTCTATTCCTAGCTCTGGGATGGGAGTGGGGGCTAGTGGTTAGAGCAAGGGGCCTGGGAGCCAGGACTCCTGGGTTCTAGCCATGGCTCTGAGAGACCTGCTCTGGACCCTGGGTGATATTGGGTGAGTCCCTTCTCCTCTCTGTGCCTCAGTTTTTCCAACCCTGTGTTTGTTCAGACTGTCAGCTCTCTGGGGGTAGGGACTGTCTCTTGCTCTGGGTCCGGGCAGTGCTGAGGGTCCTGAGCTCAGCTGGGACCACTAGATCAGTGGTTCTCACACTTATTTGATTGGGCCCCTTCTTTGTGTCTGTAGTCACATAGGCCTCCCACCAACCAAGTACATATAGAATCATAGAATATCAGGGTTGGAAGGGACCTCAGGAGGTCATCTAGTCCAGCCCAGCTCTGAAGGCAGAGCGGAGAGCAGCGGCTGCTGGCCGGGCACCCAGCTTTGAAGGCAGAGGGGAGAGCAGCGGCTGCTGGCCGGGCACCCGGCTCTGAAGGCAGAGGGGAGAGCAGCGGCTGCTGGCCGGGCACCCAGCTCTGAAGGCAGAGGGGAGAGCGGCGGCTGCCGGCCGGGCGCCCAGCTCTGAAGGCAGAGGGGAGAGCGGCGGCTGCTGGCCGGGTGCCCAGCTCTGAAGGCAGAGGGGAGAGCAGCGGCTGCTGGCCGGGCGCCAGCTCTGAAGGCAGAGGGGAGAGCAGCGGCTGCTGGCTGGGCGCCCAGCTCTGAAGGCAGAGGGGAGAGCAGCAGCTGATCGCCAGGTGCCAGCTCTGAAGGCAGAGGGGAGAGCGGCGGCTGCTGGCCGGGCGCCCAGCTCTGAAGGCAGGGGGGAGAGCGGCGGCTGATGGCCGGGCGCCCGGCTCTGAAGGCAGAGGGGAGAGCAGCGGCTGCCGGCCGGGCGCCCGGCTCTGAAGGCAGAGGGGAGAGCGGCGGCTGCTGGCCGGGCGCCCAGCTCTGAAGGCAGAGGGGAGAGCAGCGGCTGATGGCCGGGCGCCCAGCTCTGAAGGCAGAGGGGAGAGCGGTGGCTGCTGGCCGGGCGCCCAGCTCTGAAGGCAGAGGGGAGAGCAGCGGCTGCTGGCCTGGCGCCCAGCTCTGAAGTAAAGGAGGCAACGTGAAATGTGATATTTGTCAATATCAATTTTCACAGCAGACGTGTTGCCCCATTGCCACCCTTATTTCTGCACTGGTGCTGCCACCCTGTGGCTGCCAGCCGGAGCTCCACCGCCTCCAGGTGAGGGATGGGGGGAAAGAGCCAGAGCCTGGGCTGCCCCCCCCCCCGCAGTGAGGGAATGAGGGGATGGGGAAGGAGAGCCTGGGTGGCGGGGCTCTGGCTGTCCCCTTTAGCCCCATCTCCCGGGTGAGCATGGCCCTTCTGCACAAGCCCCAGCTGACAGCCAGAGCACTTAAAAAAAACCCCAGTACAAACCACACAGCTTGCGCCTCCCTTGGAAGGCCCACTCCGTGTGTGTGTGTGTGTGTGTGTGTCTGGGCATGGGGGGCTGCCTCATGCCCCAGCTATGGCAGCCTGCCGGGGGATGCTGCCTGACACCAAGGCCCCGGGGAAGGGAAGTCTTGTTCCCCAGAGCGCTGGGCTCCCTCCACAGGGCTTCATGGGGCCGCGTCTGGCTGTGTTAAAAGCTACTTTCCCTGTCAGAGATTTTCAAATAACATTTCGGGCCCTGCTTGAACGTTTGGCTCTGCTTCATTAGCGCTAACGAAGGCTGGAGTCACCGGCACCCACCCGGGGCTTTATGGCCAGGCTCACCCACGTGTAAACTCACCCTAATAAAGAAACGTTGCCAGGGGCTTGGGCAGCGAAGGGGGCTGTTTATCGCCCTGCGCCTGGCGCTAACTAGCGAGAGAGGTGGGCTGGGAGCAGGGTGTGTGTGTGCGCTTACACTGCTGGGGGGTGGCTGTGTTAGGATTTTGTGCACCCCCCCCCATGCTGGCATCAGGTTGTCTGGCTGGGGCGGGTCTGATTGACTCAGGGACTTGGTTTCCTAGAGAGAGTCTCCTTCTCTTTGCAGCTAGAATAAATCAGGCGGCAGGAGCACTGCAGAGCCTTGGCCTCCAGCGAAGCGGCTGAGAAGGGTTGTGCTGTGGTGTCACCATGGCGTCACTGCAGCGTTGCCGGGGCGATTTCCATGGCGTCATTGCAGTAGTGCTGGAGGCAAATATGTTGCTGCAGCATTGCTGAGGCCATCGCCATGGTGTCACTGCACCGTTGTCAGGGGCGATTGCCGTGGTGTTGCCAAGGCAATCGCCATGCTGTTGCTGCAGTGTTGCTGGAGGTGGTTGCCATGGTGTCACTGCAGCGTTGCTGGGGGCAATTGCCATGGTGTCATTGTAGTGTTGCCAGGAGCGATTGCCATGGTCTTGCTGGAGGCAAATTTCACCCCCGCCCCGCCCTGCCCCTCCCTGCAACTCCGCCAGTGCCCCTCAATCCCAACCCACATCTCCCAGCCCTGGGCTCCTCCGGGAGCCCAGATCCCTCTATGCTGGACACACAAAGGCCCCTTCAGATAGAGCCACTCCAGCATTTTAACCGTCCGCTAACCCTCGGGAGCAGCGAATGCCCTCAGCAAAGACTTTTCCCTGCCGAGGGGACCCGGCCAGAGCAGCCTGGAGCTGGGGGGCTTTGCACTGAGCAGCATGGAAGCCGGGACTGGCTCGCCCTGAGGGGAGGCTGCTGGGGTCTCAGCACTGAGTGAAGGGGCCCCCTGGACTGAGTGAACTTCCCTCCTGCTGGGCTGAGGCAGGGAGTGGGGTGGGAGTGGAAGTGGGTGGGGTGGGGGTGGGGCAAAGCTGCAGGAGACCCACTTTGTCAGTGAGGAGCTGCAGAGCCTGGACGGGGGGAGAATTAGATCAGTGTGTGTGTGTGTGTGTGTGGTCATGCAGGTGTGTGGGGTTGTGTGAATTCACGTGTACTTGTGTACACATGCATGCTTGTGTGTGAACGTGCGTGTGCATGACATGTCACCCTTTGGCGAGTGAGCTGAGACAGGCTCAGCAGCCCTGTAGGGCCTCCCATGGTGACGGCAGCTCCCCCCACGGCGCCAGGCACTAAGGGCTGTGAATTTGGAAGAGGCTCTGCTCTGAGCTCCCTGGGTGTGATTTATCTGCTAGTCACGCTTGGTGTCTGCAGCACCTGGATTCATTATATTCATGCCTTCCTCCCCCCGCCTCCTTCTGCCCCAGCCAGCAGCTCCCGGCGCTGCCAGCCTGGCAGAGAAAGGTCTTTCCCAGCACATCCGGGCCTGCCAGGGCCCATCAGAGGCTTTTAGCCCCGCCTGCTAATTACCAGGGACAGGGTGTTTAAAGGGGAACTCTGGGGCACGCTGGGCCAGCGGTGGAGGGCTGTGGGGGAGGGGTTTGTCTCGGCACAAAGGGGGAGTTGGTACAGAACAGGTGTAATGGCAGAGGGGGCCAGGGCCAGAACCTCCCCTCTGGCTTCGGACCCACAGCCAGCTCCCGAAGGGGCTGAGCCGAACACCCTGCCCACGGGGACAGCTTGGGTCTTGGATCCGGGGTCATGCCTAGGCGGGCTCTGCCCCTTTGCAGCGATACAGCGTCTGGACCCGGGAAGGGGTCTCAGCTCTGCTCAGAACAAAGCGGGGATGGAGCCTCCCTTTGTTAAAGCCACTCTGTAAAATCCCGCCCCCTGCTGGGGGGATGAGCCCTGCTCTGGGTGTGTGTGTGTCCCTGCCGCCCCCTGCTGGGGGGATGAGCCCTGTGTGTGTCCCTGCTGCCCCCTGCTGGAGGGGATGAGCCCTGCTCTGTGTGTGTGTCCCCCTGCTGCCCCCTGCTGGAGCGGATGAGCCCTGCTCTGGATGTTGTGCCGGGGGGAGGGAAGGGGGGAATACAGTGATGAGATAAGATGCACCATCTGTGCTGAATCCTTGTTTTTTAACCGTTTTTAAACTCTTGCTCTCAGTAATTTCTGGTGGCAGTGAGTCCCGAGGGATAGATCTGCATTGACTTATAATTGTGCCCAGCCCGGCCTAAGAGCTCAGGACAGGAAGCCAAGAAGGCTGCTGTATCTGGGGAACCGGAAGGGGGTGGATTTGGGGAGGCAGAAAGTAGCATTAGGTCTGGGGGTGGGATTAGCCCCCCCAACTCTGCAAAGAAGCGTCCCAGACTCCCACCAGCACAGCGCCCCCCTGGCAATGCGCCATGGCACTTGTCTGAAGGAAGAGCGCCCCCTGTTGTATCCGCACAGCCTCCCCATGAGCACCCGAAGAAGTGGGTATTCACCCACGAAAGCTCATGCTGCAAAACCTCTGTTAGTCTATAAGGTGCCACAGGATTCTTTGCTGCATGAGCACCGTGCTCTCCCATGCTGGTGCTAGCCGTGCCAGGTCCCACTGCAGCATGTCTGGCCCGGCAGGATCAGCAGCCCCCGTCCTTCAGCTGCTTCAACCCCTCCCCCCCCCGCCCCGGGTTTTTGATTTTCACACTGAAACCCAGTGACTGGAAGGTTAAAAGAACCAGCCTGGCGCAGACAGGGCAGCTGTGAGGGGAGGGGCACAGTGGGGGCTCTGTCTCAGCCGGGCCCTACCCCAGTTCAGACCTCAAAGCCCGGCCTCATGGCAGGGAGCAGGAGGGGGGCAGCCGGGTCTGCAAGCTGCTAGTTGAAAGGCCGGGATTTCTCCTGGCTGCCAGTGGGATCAGGCCCCTAAGAACGCCCTGGCTTAGAGGGTTCTGGGGGGGTGGAGGCTCTGGGGGGTGGAGGCTCTGGGGGGTCCTTCCCCCTCCGGGTCTAGCTAGGGCTAAGCTGATTCTTTGCACTCCCAAGAGCAGCCTCGGGTGACACTGAGTGCGAGTAGGGTTGCCAGGCGTCCGGTGGGAGGGGGCTCAGGGATTGGCTGGGAACCGCGCTGCATCCATTGGGAGCTGCGGGGGTGGCGCCTGCGGGCACGGGTAGTGCCCAGAGTCTCCCTGGCCATCCCTGCTTCTGGGAGCCACCTCAGGTAAGCTCTGCCTGGAGTCCGCACCGCACCCGCTCCCACACCCCAACCGCCTGCCCCAGCCCTGAGTCCCCTCCCACACCCAAACTCCCTCCCAGAGCCCGCATCCCCTCCCACACCTCAACCCACATCCCTGAGCCCCCTCCCGCACCCAAACTCCCTCCCAGAGCCCGCATCCCCTCCCACACCTCAACCGCCATCCCTGAGCCCCCTCCCACACCCAAACTCCCTCCCAGAGCCCGCATCCCCTCCCACACCTCAACCCCCATCCCTGAGCCCCCTCCCGCATCCTAACTCCCTGCTCCAGTCTGGGAGCCCCCTCCCACACTCTGAACCCCTCAGCTCCACCCCCCCAGCCCAGAGCCCCCTCCTGCACCCAAAACCCCTCATCCCGAGCCCCACCCCATAGCCCACACTTCCAGCCAGAGCCCTCACCCCCCTGCAGCCCTCATCCCTGGCCCCACCCCAGAGCATCCTCAGCTGGAGCCCTCACCCCCTCCCGCATCCCTGTCCCAGCCTGGTGAAAATGAGTGAGTGAGGGAGGATGGGGGAGAGCGACCGAGGGATGGGGGATGGAGTGAGTGGGGCGGAGCCTCAGAGAAGGGTGGGTCAGGGGCGGGGCCTTGGGGCGGGGGAAGGGTGTTCAGTTTTATGCTATCAGAAAGTTGGCAACCCTAAGTCTGCGAGGGGCCTCGGGCCGGCCTGAGGCAGGTGGCCTGTCTGGGTAGCTCAGCGCGAAATCTGTACGTTCTGTCACTAGCACCCCGTGGTTAGAACCCTTGGCAGGGGCCAAACCTCGTGAGTCACATCCCCCCCTTCTCACATGCACAGACCCCCCAGGTGCCCCCCGCCACACTCAGACACATCGACACGCCCCTCTGCTCCCACTTGATCTCTTGTGCATGCCCCTATGCATGGCCCCAGCCTCTCCTGTCATCATCCCCCCCCCGGGACACACACGGCAACACAACCACACTGCCTGACAAACAGACTCACATACGCCCTCCACACGCGTGTGCACACTCACACACACCCCTGCATCTGTTCATGCACTAACCCGGCTCACAACCCAATGGCAGGACGTGGGGGCATTTTCCGTGCTGCCCTCCCCCGAACTCCGTTCCCAGCCCTGCTGNGGGGGGGGGGGGGGGGGGGGGGGGGGGGGGGGGGGGGGGAGACCCCTGGATCAGAGGGGGCACTTAGCTGCTCCTTGGGGCTGAGGCTGAATCCGGGCGGGAGGGGTGAGGGCCGGGCAGCTCATCCTTGCTGAAAGAGCAATCCCGCCGGGGCGCGTGATTGATGCCCACATTATGCTGCTGTGCGCGGGTAAAGGCCGCTCCATGCAAAATATTGCTCATAAAATTAAAATGAGATGAATGGAGCCACTGGAGAAGCCGTTCATCTCCCGGGCGCCTCTCCCGTTAAAGAGACAGTGCACCGAGCTCAGGGCCTTCCGGGGGCAGGCCTGGGGGAGAGGGGCATAGGCCAGGGGGAGGGAGGGGGAGAGACTGGGGGGACGAGAGGGGTGGAGGGTGTGGGGCATTGTGTATGTGAGGGAGACCGTGGGGGAGTGTTTGGGGGGACCGGGTGGGTGGGGGTGTGTTTGGAGGTGTGTGCTGGAGGGAGATGGTGTGCACATGTGTGCGGCTCTGGGTGTGTCTCAGGGTGCTTGTGTCTCTGGGTGTATGTGCATGTGTGTCTCCAGACTCCGGGTGTGTGTAGGTGTGTGTGGGTGCGGCTCTGGGTGCATGGCTGGGACAGGCTCCCCTCCCTGCTCCCCCACTCCAGCCCCCTTTCCCCAGCCCCAAGACCAGGCCCAGCCGAGCCCCCGGCCTCCCCGCCCAGGCCCCACCCCGCGGTGGCTGATTCCAAGGGGCCGTCCAGCTGGCTGAATGCAGGCACAGACCCTCGCTCCCTCCCCCTCCCCGGAGCCGGGGGGGCACTTTGGGGTCTGGCGTGGGGGCCACGTTCACCCACAGAAAGACCTGGCCAGAGACCGTCAGCTTGACACACCGAGCTTCATTGCAGCCTCTCCCTTGGCCGGCGTCCTGCCGCCACCTAGCCCTCGAGGGGCCTGTCAACCCTGCGCAGTGCGTCCAGAGCCAGCTTCCCCTGCAGCCTGTGGGGGAGACACGTGCTCAGACAGCGCCCCCTGCTGGGTCCCTCGCACAGGGCCCCGCCCTGCCCTGGGTGCTGAGGCACAGCTGCAAACCCTTGGGGACTCAGTGGGTCCCCGGCCAGTGCCTAGCCCCTGTCGGAGGAGTTGAATGGCACCATGGAGAAGCTCCGTCACGGGAAACTGGGCTGAGGCCCCGCTCCTGCCAGGCAGCCGGGACCCAAGGGGCATTCCCTGCCTCAGAGAGCTCCCAGTCTGAACAGACCAGGGTGGGAGGGAAACTGAGGCACAGAGCCAGGTATGTCACCCAAGTGTCCTGAGTCCCACCCTTGGATCAACTCCTCGGCTGAGCCTTTTCCACCACATTGGGGCTGTTGGGAATGGAGGCCGGGGTCACATGGTATCGGTTCTGCCCCACAATTCTCACAATGACAAGTGATTCCCCCCACTCCCAAGTGCTCACTGGCGTGGGGCTGGAGCAGACTGGCTGGAGCAGGTGCAGAGTTTCACGGCCCCTGGCACCCTGGGAGGGGTAGAGCCGGGCTGGGAGCCCCGGGCCCAGGAGGATGGGTCCCCGCATCCTCGTAATAAAGCCGCTGTCAGGCTCCCCTGGAGGAGGAGGAGCCACAGCTGCCCCCGCCCCTGGGAAAGGCCCCGACCTGTGGGCGAAGAGGAAGAAGTCGTGGACGTGCTGGTACTGGAGCAGCTGCTGGCGGTGCTGGATCAGGAGGGCGACACAGAGCAGCACCTCGAAGGAGACTCCATCCCGGTGCGGGGCCGGCCTGTCCTCCCCTGCAGGGATGGGGCAGGCGAGAGCAGGGTCAGCGGAGCCTAAAGCCAGCACGGAGATGGGCACGCGGGCACTGGCAGAGCTGCGGGGGATGGAGTGGCCCAGGGCTGGGCTAGCAGGGGGCTGCGGATCAGGACTGGGGGCACCGGCAGAGCTGTGAGTATGGGAGGGAGTCCAGGGCTGGGCTAATAGGGGGCTCCCGGTCGGGAAGAGCTGTGGGTATGGGGGGGCACAGGGCTGGGCTAGCAGGGGGCTGTGGGTCAGGACTGGGGGTAGAGCTGTGGGTATGGGGGCAGGAGACTAGGGCTGGGCTAGCAGGGGCCTGTGGGTCGGGACTGGGGGCACCGGCAGAGCTCTAGGTGGGGAGGGGGCGCCCAGGGCTGAGACATGGTGTGTGTGTGGAGGGGGGAGGGAGAGGGGTGGCGACTGCCCCTCACCTTCCCTGCAATTTGGCAACAGGCGGGCGGCCAGCTTGGTGGGGTCCCCCTCCAGGGCGCCGATCTCCATCACCCGCAGGGCATCCTCGTGCCCCAGCTCCTGCTGGAACCGCAGCAGCAGCCAACTGGGGAGGGCGGGGGAAGGGTGAGAGGTGCCGATGCCATGCATGGGCCCAGGGGCAAAAGCAGGTCTACATCCTTCCTTCTCCCCCATCAGCAGGCTCCCTGCAGCCCCAAAATGCACCATCCCTGGCTCCCCGCCCACCTCCACCCCCCAATGGCCACCCCCACTCTCTATCCACTGTCTCTTCCCATCACCAGCTCCCCAGCCCCTCCCAGCAACTCACCCCCCCTGTAATTCCCCCCCCCCGGGTGGGGGGAGGGGTGGCGGCAGATTTTCCATGTTTGTTTCCCTGCGAAACGTGCCAATTGCAGCTCTGGCAGGGGCTGAGCTCCAGACAGTTCGAGAGCTTACGGCCAGGAGGGACCCTTGTGACCATCTGAGAGCTTCCCCCAGGGGTTCCTGCCCTGACCCCAGAACTTCTTCCAGAGCGAGGGGGCAGCTTTTGGAGACACTCAAGCTGGATTTAAAGACTCCAAGTGCTGGGGAATCCGTCCCATCCCTACCTGCTGGGTTGGGTTAACTCCACCCTGACACCCCCCTGCTAAACCCTGGTAATTTATTTCTGGTCTGGGTTGGTCCAGTGTCTGTTCCCAGCCGCTGGATCTGACTCTGCCGTTGGTTACTGGATTGAACAGGCCGGCGGTCTCGGAAACCTCCTCTCCGTGGAGAGGCTAGTCCGCCCGGATCAAGCCGCCCCATTCACTTGCTCTCGGAGTCGAAAAGCTCCTGGCGCTAAAGGCCTGAAGCTGCTCCAGTCTGAGCGAAACAACCAGCTGCGTTAGCGGAAGCTGACTCTCAGGCGTCAAGGCACACTCTGGCCACCAGGGGGTGACAGAGAGCCAGATGCCACCACAGGTCAAAACCCCATAGAGGCCACTTGTGCTGCCCGTGGGGGTGGTGACCCCCCCTTCCCCTCCCCCAAAGCCCTGAGCTGCTGCTGTTGGAGGAAACAGTCGGAGCCGGGGGAGCCCTGGGTTGTGGGACTCCTCACCTGAGACAGAAGAGCAGCCTCTCCTTGGAGATCCTGGCGATGTGATGGTACAGCTCAGGGTCCACGTGTCGCAGCAGCTCCTCGGTGGTCTCTGCGCTTGACACACAGCCAGCGCTCAGCCCCTGCCCCCCGTGCACGGAGCTGGGGGGGAGGGGCTTTCCCACCAGCACAATGCAGCTGCCTCTGGGGTGGGGCGCAGCTGCTGTTTAACACACACAGCAGCTTAGAGCAGGGGGAGGATATTGCACTGAATGGCAGCTCCCAGGGGAGTTTGCCCCAGGCACTGGGATTAGCCCCCAGGTGGCCAAAAAGAGCCAGGAGATTTTCAAAGGTCACAAGCGACTGGGCGTGGAGTTATACATCCCAGCCAAAAGGGGGCACCTCCACACACTGGAGTCAGCACTGACTGCAAGGGGAGAGTGTCCCCTGTTGCGCTCCTGCCCCATTCCCTGCAGCACAGCGCCCCCCTGGGGCCACACTGGGGCTCTGGGGTCAGCACTGACTGCGAGGGGAGAGTGTCCCCTACTGCGTAATAATTCTTTGCCTTTACCCATCCTTCTGCCCAAGGATCTCAAGCCAATTTACCAAGGGTGTGGGAGTGGGAATTACTCCCTCCTTGTACAGATGAGCTTATTTCCCCAAAGTCAAACCGCAAGCCAGTGGCAGAGCTGGGAATGGAACCCAGGAGTTCTGACTCCCAGACACCCCCATTCTAACCACTAGACCCAACTCCCCTCCCACAGCCAGGAACAGAACCCAGGAGCCTGACTCCCAGACCCCCGCCCCCGCATTCTAACCACTAGACCCCCCACTCCTGTCCCATAGCCAGGAACAGAACCCAGGAGTCCCGACTCCCAGACCCCATTGCTCTAACCACTAGCCCCCATTACCTGCCCTGACACAAGCTCTTCTCTCAGCTCTTGAAGTCTCCCACCAGCCATGGACCAGTCAGAGCCCTTCTTGGCAAGAGCCCAGCTGAGGGTGACACAGCCCCTACCCCACCCACCTTGGCTCGCAGCTGTGCCTCCCCCAGGGCTGACCCACTGTGCTCAGCCTAACCCTGGCGGGGGCCTGGCACTGGGGCTGCGGTCCCCCTCCCACCGGGCCCCGCTGCTCACGGATCTTGCGGGCCACGCCCTGGGCGGTCAAGCTGGGGGCCCAGTGCCGCATGCAGTTTACAAAGCACCAGAAGGCGTCAAACTCTGAGTCCAGTGTCTCCAGGAAGTGGCTGGCAAAGTTGGTCATGCCCTGGCAGTAGCCGATGTCTGGGGAGAGCGGGAGGGGGTGTCAGGGGGAGGGTGGGACAACGGGAGGGGGAGAATAGGAGTAGGGGGCAACAGGGAGCCAGATGGGGGCAAAAAGAGATCCTGGGGGGGGGCAAAGGATAGTAAAGGGGGAAGTCACAAGACACCGGGGTGGGGTGGTGGGGGAGGCAGGTGGAAGTGGCGGGGTCAGCAGGGAGGTCTGAGGGGCAGGGGGCAGTGAGAAGCTCAAGGGAAGGGACAGTGGAGGGGTGCCAGGGGGCAGGGAGCAGTGGAGGGGTGCCGGGGGGCAGGGAGCAGTGGAGGGGTGCCAGGGGGGGAGGGGCAGGGGGGGGGTGCCAGGGGGCAGGGTACCCACCCTGGTGGAAGGCGGCAAATGTGATCAGAATCTCCCTCAGGTACAGCAGCTTCACCAGCCCCTGGCGCCTGCAGAGAGCCACAGGAGGGGTGTGAGCCTAGCCAGCGCGTGGCACCATTGGGGGTGAGCCCGGTGGGCGCATGGCAATGGCTGTCTTCGTGGGGGTGTCTACATGGCATTGGGGTGGCTGTTCCTGGGGGCATGTGGCACCGGGGCAGGGGTGGCTGTGCTGGTTAGCATGTAGGACTGGGGTAGCCTTAGTTGTGAGGGGTCTGTGTGGCACTGGGGGGGAACTGTTTGGTGGGTGAGTGGCACTGGGGGCTTTGCCTGGTGAGTGTGTGGCATTGGGGGGCTCATGGAGGGGCCCCCGTGGCAGTGGGCGACTGTGCCCGGTGGGTGTGTGGCACTGGAGGGGGGGGCTTGTGGGGGAGCCTGCAGGGCATTGGGGGGCTTTGCCCAGCAGGTGTGTGGCACTGGGGGACTGTGCCCGATGGGTGTGTGGCACTGGGGGGGGGGTCTCATGGAGGGTGCTGCGTGGAGGAGGGGGGCTGTGCTTGGAGGGGGTGTGGCACTGAGGGGACTGTGCCCAGCGGGTGTGTGGCACTGGCTGTGCCCGGCAGAGGCGTGGCACTGGGGGGGTTTGTGGGGGGGGCTGCATGTCACTGGGGGGCTGTGCCCAGCACAAGCATCGCACTTGGGGGGAGCCTCATGGGGGGGCTGCGTGGCAGTGGGCGGCTGTGCCTGGTGTGGCGTGGCACTGGGGGGACTTGAGGGGGCCTGTGTGGCAGCGGGCAGCTGTGCCCGGCGGGTGTGCAGCACTGGGGGAAGGCTCGTGGGGGGGCTGCGTGGCAGTGAGCGGCTGTGCCTGGTGTGGCGTGGCACTGGGAGGGCTCTTGTGGGGCCTGTGTGGCAGCAGGCAGCTGTGCCCGGCGGGGGCGTGGCACTGGTGGAGCTGCATGGGGGGCTGTGTGGCAGTGGGGGGCTGTACCTGGCAGGGTGTGGCACTGGGGGTGTTGCACTGTGGGGGCTGTGTATCAGTGGGTGGCAGTGCCCGGCATGGAATGGCACTGGGGCGGTGCGTGGTAGCAGGTGGCAGTACCTAGCGGGGGTGTGGCACTGGGGGGGGGTGCATGGCAGCGGGCAGCGATGCCTGGCACAGCATGGCACTGGTAGTGTGGCACTGGCATGGCAGCAGGCAGCAGTGCCCGGCAGGGCGCACTCACTGGAAGAAGCTGCGGTGCCGCTCGGTGCGGGGCACATCGGCATCAATGTCCCTCAGAGATGCCCAGAACTGGGGCTGGTTGATGCTCTGGAACCACAGGCCGTGCTGGTGGGGGAGGGGCTGCATTAGTATTCGGGCCGAGCAGTGGTGCCCAGCAGGGTACTCTGGTGCTCAGGGCCTGGGGAGGGTCTGGGGACCGGGACTCCTGGGTTCTACTCCCAGCGCCAGGAGCACCCACCCTGCCCATTGAGCATGGAGCCCAGTCCCTGTGGCCTATGCAGCCGTGGCCTTCCCTGCTTGGAGTGCCTGTGCCAGTGGGGCGGATGCCTGCCCCTGAGGGGCTGCACCTTGGTACCAGCTCCTTCCACACTGCCTTCCCCTTGGCCATTGCTGCTGGCTGCTCTGTGCCACCCCGGGCTCCTGCCTGCCGTGCCCCAGCGAGCCAGCCACCCCGTCCAGCCACGGCTGGCACAGATGTCTCACCTCCGCGGGCACCTTGGCCGCTTCCATCTCCTGCTGCTCGTATTTCTTGATGGCCAGGGACAGCTCCACTGTGGGAAGGAGAATGGGGTCGGTTTTAGCCACCAGGACCAGGCTCAAGCTCTTTAAGGAGGAGGAGCTCTGTTGCTCCACCCCCTGGGAGGAGCTGTTTGGTGGGAGGAGCTGTGGGGCTATACATTGAATGTGTCGTGTGTCCATGTCAATCAGTGGCTGGGCTGGTGGTTAGGACGAACTGACCTGCCCCTGCCCTGAGTTGTAGGAAAGAGATCTTTGCTGAGTGAACTTGGTCTCTAAAATGTGGGGGAAGCAGATGAGCCTCATCCCCCCAAACTTCCCCCCCATTGTACCCCCATCCCCCCATTCAGATCTGCCTCGGCTCAGTCCCCTGATGTCTTGCGTGCTGGGAGCTGGAGGGTTGGTTTGGGGGGCACTTACGGTCTGACTGCACCTTCATGCGCCTGGCGCTGGGGAACTGCTGCTTCCAGGTGTTCTTCATGCTCCTGTAGCGAGCGACCAGCTGCTGGTCCAGCCGGCGCCGCTCCTCAGTGGTGGAGTCCGCAGGGTACACACCGAAGAGAAACTTCCAGGTGACCTTCCGCTCTCTGGCATCTGTGCCTGGGCCCCCAGCCCCCCCACAGAGCATGAGATGGGCCTGGACTGGACCACAGAGACCCAGCTACACACTCATGGAACATTGACTATATGGGAGTAGGGAACCAGGACTCCTGGGTTCCCTCCCTGGGTCTGAGAGGGGAGTGGTGTCTAGTGGCAAAAAGCAGGTGGAGCCTAGGAGCCAGGACTTCTGGGTTCTCTATCCCCAACTCAGGGAGGGGAGTTGTGTCTAGTGATGAGAATGGGGGGAGTGGCTGGTAGCCTGTCCTGGGGGCTGATGGGAAATGTAGTCACCTCCCTAGTGGGGCAGCTGGAGCAGAGCCTCAGAAACACACAGTTTGGGTTTTTTTTTATTTCTATTCATCCCTGAGATCTCTGACCAACGTGTGTCCGTTAATACAGCTCTGCTGCCTGTCTGGCATGTAGCTGCTAATCCACTGTGCCAACCACTATGGCATAGCAGTGCCCTCTCTTCACAGCAGCAGACCCAAAGCGCTTGACCAAGGAGGTCAGTTTCACTATCGTCACTGTACAGTTGGGGAAACTGAGGCACGGAGAGGCGCAGTGACTTGCCCAAGGTCACCCAGCAGGCTAGTGGCAGAGCTGGGCACAGAACCCAGGCGTTCTCTGCTGGATCAGATGGCCAAAGCTTGTCTCTAGGGAGCTCCAGCTCCTGGCCCCGCCCTGCAGTGGGACTCAGGACTCTCGGCATCCGTGCCAGGGGCTGGGGCGAGAGGTGTCAAATCCAAGGGCTCCTCCCACCGCCCCAGCCCCGCACGCACCTGTCTCATAGACCACCTTGCGCAGCCCAGCCAGGTCCAGCCTGCCTGCCCCATCGAAGAGGCTCCGGATGGAGCTGGTTGCTGGGAGCTGGGGTTCTGGCCCGCGGGTGCAGGTGCCGCCCCCATCCTCGTGTCTCCTGGGCGGCTGCTCCTGGATCTCGCTCCAGGGGGTTCCTGCTGCGCCCCTCTGCCACGCGGCCATGATGCGCCTGCTGTGAGGGGGCCAAGGGCGATTAGTGATTCCTAGTCAGGAATCCCCTCTGCCCCAGTGGCCCCTAGAGCTGCATGGGCTCAGCACTGAGTGGGAGGAGAGAGCCCCCACCCCACTCTGTGCAGCACAGCGCCCCCTAGTGCCGCCCGCAGGTCAGCACTGCCTGACGGGAGAGCGCCCCCTACTGAGCCCCCACCCCCCTCCCTCCAGCACAGCGCCCCCTAGAGCTGCACGGGCTCAGCACTGAGTGGGAGGAGAGAGCCCCCACCCCAGTCTGTGCAGCACAGCGCCCCCTAGTGCCGCCCGCAGGCCAGCACTGACTGAGGGGAGAGCGCCCCCTACTGAGCCCCCACCCCACTCTGTGCAGCACGGCGCCCCCTAGTGCTGCACTGGGGCATTGGGATCAACACAGGTTGCCTTTGTGTTTAACAAGGAACGTCTCTCTCCACCTAACACACGCGCTAACCATCGCTCTCCCCCCCACGCCCTGGCTCTAGCCCCAGGCCAGGTGCCTTTCTCCGGGGAGTCCCCTGACCTGGTGGGGGCACCGTCACGGTCTCTGAGCCATGGGTGCAGGGCCCGCAGGAGCCGGCAGCCGGGTACTCTGTGGAGGGCGCGCTCCGCCAGCCGCAGCAGGACGCCGATGGAAGCCCTGGGGGCGGGTCACATAGAAACTGGGGTCAGGGCCCGGGGCCGGCTCAGGGTTTCTGTTTCCCAGGAACCCGTCGCTCACCTCAGGGCCCTGAGCCAGTACAGCAGGAGCCGGAGCACCACCCCGCCCTTCATCTCCCGGAGCCCTACACTCCGCTTGGGGCCATAGGTGTGGGGGATCCTGGAGCAGCGGGGGCCATGGGTGGCAGGGGGCCAGTCACAGCCTTCCCCCAGGCCATTCTCCCCCACTGCTCACACCCGGGGGATGTCACAATGGGGCCCTTGTGCTGCCTGTTGCTAGGGAAACCGGGGGTCCCACCATGGCTGGAAAGTCAATGGGCCCATCTGGCCCGGCGTCTGGCCTCCTGCTGTTGCCATGGTACTGTGAGGCGGTGCTCCGATCTCCATAGGAGAGGCCATTTATGGCAGTGTCAGAGGAGACCAAGGGGCCATCCAGCCCGGTATCCTGCCTCCTCCTGAATTCAAATTCACCGCTCATCTGTTTGGAGCCGTGGATACTGCAGCTTGGCTCCCAGTCGGGCGGGTGCTGGCAGGAGCTGGGGGCTGGCACCGTCACCCACCTCTATGGGGTGTCTAGGGAGGATGGTGTTAGGGGTGAGGGGTGGCTCTGTTCTCCCTCTGTGCTTGTAATATACCAGCTGAATGCCTGGGCGCATGTCACCCTCTTGTGGCCAAGCCCAGCTACTACACCAGCCTGCTCCTCACCCAAGCTGTAGCGTAGCTGGTTCGATCCTTGGGGCGGATGGATGCGCCTCTGGGGCTGCTGCCCCTTACCTGGGGTTTGGTCCCCTGGGAGTATCTGCTCCCAGCTGGGCCGGCTGCCTCTGTGCCAAGGAGTCGTCCCCCCAGCAGAGGAGGCCGGGCCAAGGAGCAGCTGGGGAACAGTTTGCTCATTAGTGCTGTGTTCGATAAGGCTTCAGCCCTGTCACAGGAGATCAGAGGAGACCCCCCCCCTCCCACATGCAAGGGATAGTCGATGTGACACCCCCCCCTCCCCCCGCTGCCAGGGAGCAGAGTGAAACGAAACCACAAATCATCCCTCTGGAGCTGTGTGTGTGGGAGAGAGATCGAGGTGTGTGTATGTGAGAGCTGGGGGTGTGGGTGTGACACACTGTGGGGTGTGTGCGCTGTGGGGCATGGGTGTGACATTGTGGGGTGGTGAGAGCTGTGGGGCATGGGTGTGACATACTGTGGGGCATGGGTGTGACAAACTGTGGGGGTATGCGGGTGTGACACACTATGGGGTGTGTGTGTGACACTGTGTGGAGGGGTGTGTGGTGTGGTGAGGGCTGTGGGGCATGGGTGTGACACACTGTGGGGGTGACACTGTGGAGGGGTGTATGGTGTGGTGAGAGCTGTGGGGCGTGGGGGTGACACACTGTGGGGGTGACACTGTGTGGAGGGGTGTGTGGTGTGGTGTGATGAGGGCTGTGGGGCATGGGTGTGACACACTGTGGGGATGTGGGGGTGACACTGTGTGGAGGGGTTGTGGGGAGGTGAGAGCTGTGGGACACACTATGGGGTGTGGGTGTGACACTGTGTGGAGGGGTTGTGGGGAGGTGAGGGCTGTGGGGCATGGTTGTGACACACTGTGGGGTGTGACACTGTGTGGAGGGGTTGTGGGGAGGTGAGAGCTGTGGGGGTGGGTGGGACACACTATGGGGCATGGGTGTGACACTGTGGAGGGGTGTGTGGTGTGGGCTGTGGGGCATGGGTGTGACATACTGTGGGGTGTGACACTGTGTGGAGGGGTTGTGGGGAGGTGAGAGCTGTGGGGCGTGGGTGGGACACACTGTGGGGGTGTGGGGGTTTGACACACTGTGGGGCATGGGTGTGACACTGTGTGTGGGTGTGACACACTGCGGGTGTGATGTGCTGTTTGGAGATGTGGGGTGCGCAGGCGCATGCAAGCACCACCGCCCTCTGCTGGATGGAATCAGAGCCGCTCCCCGTGTGTCACAGGCCCTGCACTGCTGGCCCCGAGGGCGGCTCACCGGCAGCGCAGGGGTGGGGATGGCAGGGCACAGGATGGGATTTCGTCTCACAATGCTTCCTGGGCCACCTGCTCGGACACAGGCCGGGAGCTGGGGCCATTGCCCAAGGCGGAGGCCTGGGGATCAGGGCACCAGCTCCTCCTGCTGCAGGGGCAGCTCGGCATCCGTGGCCCCTCGCCCAGGCTTGGGCTGGAGTCAGCAGCCAGGGCTGGTGGCTGAGCCGAGGAGCCTGGTCCCTGAGCCGAGAGGCCGAGTGTAAATTACCAGCCCCTGCGCTGGATGATTTGTGCTGTGATTAAGCTGCCTCCCTCGCGGCGCCGCCAGCTCAGCCAGGCTCCCGGTGACCTATGGAAGGGATGGGGGGGGGGCAGCCGGGGGAGGGAGATTAATGTTTCATCAAGGGCAAAGCCCCCCACCCCCCGACTCGCTGGGCCGCAGAGCGGGGCTTGCATACAGATGCGGCGTCCGGCTCCAGCCCCTCACGGTAGGAGTCTGGGGCGCTCTGCGACTAAGCGCTGGGGGGGGCCGTGTCCTGCCGTGCCATCTGGGCCTGGAGGGGGCGCTAGCTGCTAATTCCAGTTGGGATTCTGGCCCCCTCCTTTAATAATCCACCCTCCGGCCTGGAGCAATGCCTCCCCCCATTGAGCCTTACCTGTGATCCTCTCCCCAGATGAAGTCAAATCCTCAGTGTGCCCTGTGAGGGCAGAGACGGGCACTGTGTGGGTCACAGCCAGTCCGATACCAAGGTGATGGGTGCTGTGTAAGAATCAGAAGCAAAAGACAGCCTTGCCTAGTAGGTAGGAGCAGTGAGCTGGGACTCTGCCAGTGACCTTGGGCAAGTCCTTTCACCCCTCCGTGCCTCAGTTTCCTCTCCCACCCTCTGTCTATTCAGACTGAGAGGTCTTTGGGGCATGAACTGTGGGGTTGTGCAGCCATGGGGCCCTGATCTCAGGTGGGGGCTGCAAGAGTGAAGTTGGTTTATGGAGGGGGGAGACCAGGCCACGATTTGCTGGTTGAATCAGCAAAGGAACAAAACTGTTCCCCTGAATAACATCTGGCAGCAAGGAGTTCCACAGGTGAGCCCCTGAGGGCTGCTCCTGCTGCCACGAGGTCACACCTAGTGAGTGGGTGGCTGCAGCACAGGGTGGGCAGGGCAGGACCCATCCATCTGGGTCTCGCTGCTCCCCGGGGTACCCCTGCCTCCTACTTCTTCTCCCCAGGGTCCTTCTGCCTCCTCCCCAGAGCAGGTGGGATTTGTGTTCTTCACACAACGCACAGTCAACCTGTGGAACTCCTCACCAGAAGATGCTCTGAAGGCCAAGACTATAACAGGGTTCAAAAAAGAACTAGATAAGTTCATGGAGGACAGGTCCATCAATGGCTGTTAGCCAGGATGGGCAGGGATGGTGTCCCTAGCCTCTGTTTGCCAGAAGCTGGGAATGGGCGACAGCAGGGGATGGATCACTTGATGATTACCTGTTCTGTTCATTCCCTCTGGGGCACCTGGCACTGACTACTGTCGGAAGACAGGATACTGGGCTAGATGGGCCTTTGGTCTGACCCAGTAGGGCCGTTCTTATCCCCATTGCTGAGGGTGAATTCCAAATTGCTTTTCTCCTGGAACCAGCGCAAAGGCAGGGCTGAGCCCGGCCCCTAGTCACCTGCACAAAAACTGGTGGGGGGCAGAATTGTCTAGTGATTAGAGTGGGGTTGGGGGAAGTCGGCGATCCAGGACTCCTCGCTTCTATCCCCAGCTCTGCCCCCTGCCAGGCTGGCTGTTACCTGGTGCTGACGCTGGTCTCACGATGTGCTATCAGTGCAGGACAGAGTTTGCAGGCCCCGGGGGAGCGAGTGCAGGGAAAGGGAGGGGACAGGGCAGTGGGGTCCAGGGCTGGCCCAGNGGGGGGGGGGGGGGGGGGGGGGGGGGGGGGGGGGGGGGGGAGTATCCTGGAGCTGGGGAGCAGGCTGGATCCTCCATGGCCCCTGCCCCCATCCTGTGTCCCCATAGACGGTCCTGTGGGGCCATGGCACCTGCCAGCACAGTGGGCGGAGGGAGCTATGGGGAGAGGGGTGGTCACAGTGCCCCCTGGTGGCAGAACGGGATCACTGCAGGGACTCCTCTCCCCTCAAGTCTTTCCAGCTGGGCTTTGGGCTCCGATGCTCCCTGAGCAGAGGGAGGGTGGCTGGCTGGGCAGGAGCGGTGGACGATGGCAGAGGGGAGGGGGTGGATTTATTGCTCCTGACAGTGAGGGAGCCATCAATGGCACTGGCAAGAGAGCGAAAGGATGGCGTGAGCTCCCTGCTCTGCCGCTGCTCCTCAATCCCACCGCACGGCCCCCAGCTAGCCCACCCCTGTCTCCCCCTCCACAGAGTTCTGCGAATGTCCAAAGTGCCCCAGCTAAACCTGGCCATTCCCTACACCCTCCCCGTAGAAACGGATGCTGCTTGCAGTGGGGACAGGGAAGGTCACAGGCCTTGAGGCCTCTGACAGGTTTGCGAGAAGAATCCACCTCCAACAGCCAATCGGACACTGGAGACGGGGGTTGTGGGAGATGGGATTTCCAGCTCTTCCTGGTCCCAGAGGGTCATAAGAACGGCCATACTGGGTCAGATCAAAGGTCCATCTAGCCCAGTATCCTGTCTTCTGACAGTGGCCAATGCCAGGTGCCCCAGAGGGAATGAACAGAACAGGGAATCACCCATCCACAGCTTCTGGCAAACAGAGGCTAGGGACACCATTCCTGCCCATCCTGGTTAATAGCCATGGATGGACCTATCCTCCATGAACTTATCTAGTTCTTTTTTGAACCCTGTTATAATCTTGGACTTCACAACATGATCTGGCAAGGAGTTCCACCGGTTGACCTGCTTTGGGGAGGGGGCGGGGGGAGAGGACTGGGCTATGCTGAGTCAGAACAACCCAGGGACCAGGGTTGTCAAATTTGATTGGACATATTCCTGGAGGTTTCATCACATGACATAATCTTTAATTAACGATTCATCTTTAATTCCTGGAGACTCCAGGACAATCCTGGAGGTTGGTAACCGTAGGAGGGACTGACGTTAATTTCTCAGGAGATGTGGCATTATTATCCCAGCAGTGTGGAGAAGAACCAAACCCAGACTGTGGCCCCGGTGTGCTGGACTCTGCAAACAGTGAGAGACAGTCCGTACCCCAGAGAGCTACAGCGTGAACAGACAACACAGAGTGGGATGGGGAAACTGAGGCACGGAGCAAGATGTGGACAAAGGCAGCAGCAGAGCCAGGAATCGAACCCAGGTGTCCTAGCCCAGCACCCTCCCCATTGAGCCACACTCATGAACAGCAACTGCTACATAGCTTTGGATATTCTGTGATTCCCTTGTGGATCCCAGCCCCCACCGCTCCCATGGATTTCAGTCCCAGCCTCTTGTAGGGGAGGGTGGGGGGCTGCGTTGCTACTCAGCAGAGCCCTGGGCCTTGGAGCTGCACCTGGCAAGTGGGAGACCCTTAATCCTGACCCCCTGCTAGCCCAGCCCTGGGCTCCCCCCAGCTCTGACGGTGCCCCTCAATCCTGACCCGCAGCCCCTGCTATCCCAGCCCTGGGCTCCCCCCAGCTCTGACGGTGCCCCTCAATCCCAACCCGCAGCCCCCTGCTAGCCCAGCCCTGGGCTCCCCCCAGCTCTGATGGTGCCCCTCAATCCTGACCCGCAGCCCCTGCTATCCCAGCCCTGGGCTCCCCCCAGCTCTGACGGTGCCCCTCAATCCCGACCCGCAGCCCCCTGCTAGCCCAGCCCTGGGTTCCCCCCAGCTCTGCCGGTGCCCCTCAATCCCGACCCGCAGCCCCTGCTAGTCCAATATAATCCATCACCCTCTTTTATTCTCTGCCTGGCGCAGATCATTCATTCCCTGCTGCATTTTGCTCCACCCCCTGCCTCCCCCCCACTGACATACTAATGTTCAACCTGCTGGCAGCGCCCCCTGGGGGGAAGCTGGGGAGGCACAGACCCACGGCACAGGGACAAGGATGCAGCATTCCCACCTGCCCAGGCATCAGAAGGGGGGCAGGGAACCCAACGGGGGGAGGGGCAAGCCCCCTCCCAAAAAACATTCTCACAAGGCAGGGAAGAGGCTTCCCTCCCCCTGCCCACAATTAACGATGTACAAGCTGGTCTTGTAATTAAGAGCAGCACTAATCATGCTAATTAATATGAAGCAGGTGCAGTGATCGGGGTTCCGGGGGGAGGCTCTAGATTTATGAGTGGCAGAGATCTCCCCCCCCCCCCCCCCCGCACATGCTGCCAAGAGGAAGAACCTCGTTAAGGGAAGCAATTAAAGCCACTTCCAAGATGCCAGCAACTTCCTCTGTGCGTGTGTGTGCAAGTGTGGGCGTGGGCACGGGCCTGGACATGCCTTCAGCTGGCCGCCCAGCCACCTCTAAGGGCATCCCAGGGGCTACGCCGGGTCTGTGTGAGTCACTGCTTGGATGGGATACAGCAAAAGCCATGTGCTCTAGGGAGTGGGGCAGGCGGTCAGCAGGGGGCGCTGTGCTCTAGGGAGTGGGGCGGGGGCTCAGCGGGGGGCGCTGTGCTGCAGGCAGCGGGGCGGGGGCTCAGCGGGGGGCGCTGTGCTGCAGGGAGCAGTGTGGAGGGTCAGCAGGGGGTGCTGTGCTGCAGGGAGCAGGGCAGGGGCTCAGCAGGGGGCGCTGTGCTCTAGGGAATGGGGCAGGGGCTCAGCAGGGGGCGCTGTGCTGCAGGGAATGGGGCAGGCGGTCAGCAGGGGGCGCTGTGCTGCAGGGAGAAGGGTGGGGGCTCAGCAGGGGGCGCTGTGCTGCGGGGAGCAGGGTGGGAGGTCAGCAGGGGGCGCTGTGCTGCGGGGAGCAGGGTGGGAGGTCAGCAGGGGGCGCTGTGCTGCGGGGAGCAGGGTGGGTGCTCATTGGGGATGCTCTCCATTCCAGAGCCACAGAAAGCCTGGGCACAGCTCTGGCAGGTGTTGCAGGGTTGCTCTGTGGACGCTCTCCTTGGGGGGTGTTGGGGGCTCAGTACACAGTGCTATGGGCTCATGCCCATCCCGGATGTCCCGGGATTTTGTATCTCCAAGGTAGCCCCCCCCCCCCCACATTGCAGGGCCCGATCCCCTCAGGGTGCAGCTGGGGGGATGAACCCACAATGAGTTGGGTCCTGTGGGAATGACCAGGAGTGGGCAGAGATTGGATCTTGGGATTGTTTAGTCTGCAGAAGAGAAGAGTGAGGGGGGATTTGACATCTGCTTTCAACTACCTGAAGGAGGGTTCCAAAGAGGATGGAGCTTGGCTGTTCTCAGTTGTGGCAGATGACAGAACAAGGAGTAATGGTCTCATGTTGCAGTGGGGGAGGTTTAGGTTGGATATTAGGAAAAACTTTTTCACTAGGAGGGTGGTGAAGCACTGGAATGGGTTACCTAGGGAGGTGGTGGAATCGCCTTCGTTAGAGGTTTTTAAGGTCAGGTTTGACAAAGCCCTGGCTGGGATGATTTAGTTGGGGATCGGTCCTGCTTTGAGCAGGGGGGTGGACTAGATGACCTCCTGAGGTCCCTTCCAACCCTGATATTCTATGATTCTATGATATACAGCCCCTGGGGAAGGGGGGGGGGCTTCAATTTCCCTTGGGCTCCCCCCCAGCTCTTCTGATACATGGAGCCCCCTGCACATAAGCAGCCCCTCCCTCAACACACCTGAGGGTGGATGCATACACACAGCCACACAGCCACACACACACACACACACACACACAGCCTCTGTATCCAACCCCACAGCCCACTGCCTCCATCATCCCCTCCTCCCCCTTCCCCCATCCCTTACACAGACCCCCAGCATCAGACCACCAGGAAGGGCCAATCCCTCCAGCAGCTGCTGCAGCTCCTAATCCCACCCAGCTGGGGGCGCTGGGCTGCTCCTCACAGACCCCCCACCCCAGCAGGTAACCTGAGCTGCGGGCGTCACGTTACTCCTGGGCCACAGCTGGGGCAGCTCTTTGTAAAGCCACAGCTCACCTGCCCTATGGGGGGGGGGGGGAATAGGCCTGGGGGGTGGTCTGCTAGGAAGGGCAGGGGGGCTGTCACCTGTCACTAGCTCAGTGGGACCCCCCTTGAGTCCCAAATCCCTCTGCCCGACTGGGACAGGAATGTCCTGCTGCTCCAGCCCCCTGGCAGGGCTTTCACACGGTGCTGGGTTACAGCAGTCGCAGCTCCCAGCCTGGGGAGTGGGGTCTAGTGGTTAGAGCAGGGGGTGGGAGCCAGGACTCCTGAGTTCTCCCCCCAGCTCAGGGAGGGGAGTGGGGTCTAGTGGTTAGAGCAGGGGGGTGGGAGCCAGGACTCCTGAGTTTNTGAGTCCCAAATCCCTCTGCCCGACTGGGACAGGAATGTCCTGCTGCTCCAGCCCCCTGGCCGGGCATTCACACGGTGCTGGGTTACAGCAGTCGCAGCTCCCAGCCTGGGGAGTGGGGTATAGTGGTTAGAGCAGGGGGGTGGGAGCCAGGACTCCTGAGTTCTCCCCCCAGCTCAGGGAGGGGAGTGGGGTCTAGTGGTTAGAGCAGGGGGGCTGGGTGCCGGGCGAGAAAGAGTCTATGCCTGGCTCTTCCACAGTCTCCCTTGGCTGTGACCTTGGTCGAGTCTCCTGCCCCTTCTGTGCCTCAGTTTCCCCCTATCCTGGCTGAGTGCTTTAATCCCTTAATGTTTGTAAAGTGCTTTGGGATCCTCAGGCAGGGGGCGCTGTGGTGCGAAGGCACATTAGCCATGGTGCAGGGGGATGGGAGTAGGGCCATGCCTTCTCTCTCAGCTGATTCCAAGAGCCCAGTGAGGTGGGGAGGGGGCTGCTGCAGGTGGCAGAGGCTATGAGGGAGGAGGCTCTTGTGCCCCTAGGGTAGGGAGCAGCGGGGGGAGGATGTGGCCAGACAGACGAGATCTGGGAAGGGCGGTTGGGGGCTCACACTGCATGATCTACCCCAGTGCAAAGTGGGTGTCAATTGACACGTGTTGCCAGGCAACAGGGAATCGGGGCCTGGGATTGCCATGGAGACCTACCTGCCAGGACAGCAGGGACCACTCCTGCTTGTTACCATGGTGATGGGGGGGATGCTGAGAATCGATGGGTGGGGTGTTACCTACATGTTCCACATGGAGGTAACACCCCACCCATCGATTCTCAGTAGGTGTCTCTGCCACCCTTAGGTGTAACCCCCTGCCAAGGGCCTGCAGATACCCTCGGCCCCTGGCCGCTGCCCCAGGGAGATCCCCCAGGCAGAGTGGGGCCTTGGGACAGCTGGGGGGGGGGGGGCAGAAGGCCCCGTCCCCTTCCCCAGGCGGGTGGGAGGGTCATAGCCTGGCACCTGACTCTTGTCTAGCCTCTTCCAGGGGTGCTTCCTGGACCAGGTCGGCTCAGGATCAGCCCCCATTTTTGGGTGTGTGTGGAGGGGTATGAGGCAGAGAAAGGAAGTGGGTGGGATTGGCACAAGAAATCAGCAGGAGCCACTGAGAATTCCCCTCCCCTCAGAATCAAGGGGAGTCCCCTGCTCCCACCCACCTGAATACAAGGAGATGAGCACTGACGAAAACCTGGCCCATAGTGACACAGCAAGGGGGGAAGCTGGGACTAGAACCCAGAAATCGTGCCGCTAAGTGCCCCCGCTCTAAATGCTAGACCCCATTCCCATCCCAGACCTGGGAGCAGAACTTGGGCATCCTGACCCCAAGTTCCCTCCCCAACTCCTGCTCTAACCAGTAGATCCCGCTGCCACCCCTAACCCTCTCTCTCTAAACCTCCATGATTCCAGTCCTCCAAGACCTCGCTATAAATACGGAAACAATCTCTCCTTAGAGCCCAGGAGCAGGCAAAACCCCTCAGCTCTGCTCCCTCCCTGAGACCCCCCATTGTAGGGCCCAGTTCCCACCCATCACCTAGGCCAAGTTGAGCCATCCCTCGCTGATGGTTTAGGCGCTGGGCCCTTCTGCTTTACTGGCTTGTATCAGGGCCCTGCCCTGGCTCTCTCCTCCTTTGAGGGTGTATCAGAGTCACCCCCTCCCCGATGGGCCCCCTATGCTGAGCTGGACCCCGGCTGGCTGGGGAACAATGCTGTGACAGGAGCCAGGGGTCGATTGTCCTGCTTCTCTCCTGTCATTTTGCCCCACCAGCCCCCCCCATCCCATCACCCCCCCCCCCTCCCTACCCCCCCCCCCCCCCCCCCCCCCCCCCCTCCCCCCCCCCCACCTCAGCCCCCCCTCCCATCACCCCTCCTCCAATTCCATCCCCCTCCCCCTACTCAGCCCCCCATCCCATCACCCCTCCTCCCATTCCATCCCCCTTCCCCCATCTCAGCCCCCATCCCATCACCCCTCCTCCAATTCCATCCCCCTCCCCCTACTCAGCCCCCCATCCCATCACCCCTCCTCCAATTCCATCCCCCTTCCCCCATCTCAGCCCCCCATCGCATCACCCCTCCTCCAGTTCCATCACCCCATCCCATCGCCTTCCCCCCATCCCAGCCCCCCTCCCCCTGCCGCAGCGACCGACCCTCTTTCATTCACAAAGCGCCAGTCTTCTCTCCCCTTGTCTTTATTGCAAGGATGCCGCTTGCGGTTCCCAGCATGGCCACAAGGGGTCTCCCTTGTGCTACCAAAGCGCAATGCGGCCCCTTGGCACCTCGCCGGCGGGTTTACCTGGGCCTGCAATTGTACGGATGAAAACCCTGGACGAGGGGAATGGGGAAAACCCCTCAGACAGCCCCCACCCGTCCCCCAGCCAGGGCAAGATACAGCCCCCCTCGCCCCCAAGGGAGGCAGCACCCTCTAGGCCGCATGTTTTGTTTTGGGGGGAAAGATTAACCCCCCCCCCTAAAATCTGTCAAATAGGTTCCAGGGCCCCCCCAACTCTGCCTGGTGTTTGTTTCACTGGCCTTTAAGGTGCCAGGGTGAGAGGGGCTGTCGAGACACCCAGGGATGTGGCTGGATTAGAAGAGGCCCGAAGATCTCAGCCCTGAGTGCTCTGCGTTTTTTAAAAATGTGGCACTCTGCGGGGGCGGGGGTACTGCTGCTGCCTGTGTAATATGGGAAACACAGGGATCTGCTGAGGATCTGACTGTGGGCTGGGTCTCTGAACCCAAGTGCCGGGTTGTAATGGTGATTAGTTCGTCTCTGATAGTTACATGGCAAAGACTTGTAAACCCTGATCTACCCCAAGGCCATTCTCAGCTCAGACCTTGGGCTGGTGACAGGGAGACTCAAAACGAAACTGACTAGAAACAACCGTGAAACTGACCAGTCTGTTTCCATGGCCTGGGCTGAGAGTAAATAAATGGGCATTTGCCAGCTCTTGTGATTTTCATTGTGACTCTCGTGATTTATTAAAAGCCCCAGCTCCAGGAGTCAAGTGATCACAGGAGAATATCAGCTGTCATTTAAAAAAAGAAGAAGTAAATTTCTAGTCCTCATAGACTTGGAAAGGTGAGCCCCTGAAGGCTCAGAACCCAGAAGGCAAGTGACAAGGGGAGGGTGGTTGATGGAGTGAGGAGCAGAGGGGCGGGGGTCTGGAGAAGAAGCCCAGTTTTATTTTTTTCTTTAAAAACAAATCCCCCTCATGATTGTTAACCAAGCTTATAATTTTGTGGGCCGGCGTCAGGAGCTCTGAGCGCTCGGGGTTGGAGCGGCTGAAATTAGGTTTGGAAGCTGTGTTCAGCTGTAACAATCTTTGGGGTGACTGATGCTTTGTGTGGGAGCACCCTTAGCTGGGGGGCTTGGTGGTTTTGCTTTTGAAGAGTGAGTTTTCAGCCTGGTCTGTTACTGGCTGATGCGGCAACTTTTGGCCATGGGTTTGGCTGGGCTGTTTGCACTGCTCACTCCTTGGTCCTGGTCCAGCTGTCCTGTTGGCTGCAATGGTGAGATAGGGCCTCAGGGCCTTAGAGGATTCCCAGATGTGCTGCTTAGATATGCCACGTGGGGTTGGAGTTTTTCAATTGCTCAGCACCCACAACTGGGGCCAGATTGTCCAAAGTGCTCAGAATGCACCTCTCCCCCCACCCCCCCCGAGATCAGTGGAGAACCACTCCAGCCCCTAGGACACTGGGGGCTGCTGAAGGCTGAGTGCTATTTGGGCATCTGGCCACTTCTTGGAGGAGCCTAAAGGAGAGCTGAGCTTGTTATGAAAATCTGGCTACTTGGGCCTTAAACTGGGCTCCCAAATCAGAAACCACTTGAAAATGTTGGGTTGAATCTTCAGTGATAGATAGATAGATAGATTTCTGGTCTATCTATCTATCTATCTATCTATCTATCTATCTATCTATCTATCTATCTATCTATCTATCTATCTATCTATCTATCTATCTATCCCAGAGTCATGCCCAGCTTTGCCCCCCCTCTCCCCGCAGTGTAAGTGTTGGGCAGATTTAGCAGCTCAGAATAATGAGGCAAAAATCTCTCTAATCCCCCCTCCCTGCATTGCGGGGCATTGTTGCTTGCCACAGTGACAGCCAACAGGGAGAGGAGGGTGGTGGGTGGCAAGTGCCAGTCAGGGCCTCTCTCTCTCCTCCTTTGCTGCTCTCCTCTGGCTCCCTCGCTCCTGGGCCGTGCTGCCCACCTGGGTTTTGTCTCTTTCCAGGCTTGGGCTGTGTGTGGGGAAATGCCAGGGTGGCCAGGCTCCCTCATGCAGCTCAAGGGGAGGGGGCAGATGAGTGCCAACAGTAGGGTCCCCCCGTGGGCAACATAGGGTCCCTGTCCTGAAGGGGGAGGGGGCTTTCCGGGTATCTGGGGAGCGACGGATGCCCCTGATCCTACCTCAATCCAAGCCTTGCCCTGCCCCACTTACCCCAGCCTGCCTTGGGGGTTCAAAAAGAAAAGCCTGGCTTGTCCAGGCACTAAGGCAGGGACGGGTGGGGAAGTGGGATATGGACCGAGATGTCCTGGCAAGCAATTTCCCCAGCTCATTTCTCGATGCTAATGAGCAGTGGCTCATCCATCGGGCACTGATTGCTCTCTGGCTGCTAATGAGTCGCTTCCACTCACTGGGAAATGCACTGAAGCTCGGTGGGGAAGCTGAGCTGGTAATCGCTCGCTGCCGGAGGCTGGCGCCGGAGCCAGAGCTCCAGTGCCAACTGGAGCCCTGCGGCCGCATCCATACGTGTCTTCTGCAGCCTCCTCCTGGGGGCGGGGCTGGGGCACTAGAGGGCGTCTCTGGGCCTAGAGGCCAGGGTGCTGGGAGCAGCATAAATGCCTTAGGTGGGTGGATGGACAAACGATTCTTCCCACATATTCCCTTGGCGGGGGTGGGGGAGGGGTTTGAGAGCCCTGGGGCCTGGCGCCGGTGCTATAAGCGAGCCCCACCTTTAGGGGCACCTCGGGGGCAGCGGGACTGGTTTGTGTTTCCCTCCCCTGAGCTTGCCAGTGAGGGGCCCTCTTGGTGTTTGTTGCCAGGCTGGGACACTGGGCTGTGGCACTAGAGGGCGGAACTACTGACTCTCGGGCGAGGATGGGATTGGAACCGGCAGCCTAGGGAGCCCTGTACCCTGAGCTATCCTGCCCCTGCTCCTGCCTCTGCCTTGAGGCTGTCGTTATTGGAGCAGGCTGAGGGTGGAGGAGGGGGGTGAGAAGCTGGGCTTGTGGCCAGGAGAACTGGGACCCTTTTGGGCCAGGTTGGGTCAGGTTCCTCGGGGGTTTCCATCCCGGTTCTGCAGACCCAAGAGGTTGGGATCAGCATCTAAGCCGGCGGTCAGCCTGACACCAGCCCTGATAGTTACATGGCAAAGACTTGTAAACCCTGATCTACCCCCAGAAGTGAATTCAAAACCGGCCCTGCTCTGTGTAATGGGCCAAGCTTAAAGCCCAGTGGGATTGGACCAAGATCCTGATCTGATCTGGGCTCACCCCCCCGGGCTGAACTCTTTGGGGTCTATGGGAACAGAGGCTTTCGGCATTGATCAGTTCTTGGCTCCCGTCCTGCACCTTCCAGCTGAGGATTGATCTCAAAGTGCTTTTGAACAGGAAATGGCTCACGTGTGTCTGAGCAGCCTGCCTTCTGGTGGATGGACTCAGAACTACACACCCATGTATCACGTGCCCTATAGTGCCAAAGGCTGATGGAGATTCTCCTCCAGTTCCAGGCTCAGGCTGCGCTTTCAGAAGAGAAGGACCCAAGTTCTGTCCCATTTATTAGCACATGGGGACAGATTTTCAGAAGTGCTCAGCACCCGTCAGTTGTTTTGGAAGCCTGGCCTCTGCGTTGTCACCTCATCTAAAAGATACTCCATGCTGCAGCACAGCGCCCCCTAGCACCCTGCTGGGGCACTGGGGTCAGCACTGACTGGGAGGGGAGAGCCCCCCCTACTGATCCCCCAGCCCTACTCCCAGCAGCACAGCGCCCCCTAGCCCCCTGCTGGGGCACTGGGGTCAGCACTGACTGGGAGGGGAGAGCGCCCCCTACTGATCCCCCAGCCCTACTCCCAGCAGCACAGTGCCCCCTAGTGCTGCGCTGAGGTACTGGGGCCAGCACTGATTGTGAGGGGAGAGCGTCCCACCCTGCTTCCGCCAGGTGTGCTCCGAAGGCTCTGAGTGCTGACCCAGGCCCAACCTCGCGTTGCTGAGGAGATGAGAGAAGCGCCGAGCCTGAAGTGCTGGGGGCAGTGACGGCAGATACATCCCTTGTCCCCTGTGGCCCCCTCCCCCCAGCAGGTGTCCCATGCTGGAGCGCTGCATTCGCCTCAAGCTGTCTTCAAAGCCAGGCCGCAGCTCCCGAGCACCCTTTCCAGCCGGCGTGGGGGTGCCCCATGGCTTTGTTGCTTCCCGCCCCGGCAGCGTTTTATTGGAGTTATAATGTCACGTAAAACCCCAGAGAGCTCATCCCTGGGCCCCACGGGGGGGAAGCAGCCGCAATAAATCAGCAGGGAGGCAGATATGACACAAGGGCTGGTGGCTGGGAGCACCACAGGCCTGGCTGCTGTTTGCTTCATTTCCTTGTTTTGTCGTCTGTGTTACTCACACAAGCTAGAAACCGGAAATGGGGCGGGGGAGAGGTTGGAACCTGCAGACACCTCTCTGTTTATCCATCCATCCACAGCTATCTATCTATCTATCTATCTCCATACACTGCATCTATCTATCTATCTATCTTTCTATCTATCTCCGTTTACTGCATCTCTCTCTCTATCTATCTCTCTATCTATCTCTCTATCTATCTCTCTATCTATCTCTCTATCTATCTCTCTATCTATCTCTCTATCTATCTCTCTATACTCTTTCATAGTATTTATCTATCTATCTATCTATGTATCTATCTATCTATCTATGTATCTATCTATCTATCTATGTATCTATCTATCTATCTATCTATCTATCTATCTATCTATCTATCTATCTATCTATCCTACACCTGTCAGTGCCCTGTAGATCTGTTTATAGCATTTCTAACTCTAGGTGGAGCAGGGACCATGACAGGGCCGATCATTAATTCGTGAGCTCAGAGCCATGGGGTGATCTCCCCCCCCCCCCCGATTTCGGGGGCAGGTGGCGATACTGGCTGAGGTTAGGGTGTCAAAGGCAAGTGCCCTTGGCCAGTCCCTTATGGAGCAAGCAGTCAGCTTCTACCACAGTCCTGTAATGCTGGGGCTCGAATCCAGGAATCCCGGGGCCAAAAGCCCAGCTCTCAACCCCCGGGACGTGAGCATCGGGGATTATATTATCACAGGAGCTAGGAGGCGACAGAGGGGCTAGGAGGAGACACTCCATCCAGCAGGGGGCAGTGGTGTGCATGTTATGTGCTAATTTACATTGCAGGGGAGGGGAGCATCCCCTAGCGAGACACCTCTCCCTGTCCGACTATTTACACCCAACTGCTCTCAGCAAGGAGGGATTCCCGCCAGGCCTTGTGAAAGGGAATGGGGCCGGCTCTGGGGGCGTGGGATTCCCTCCAGCTGTCTGAGCCCCATCAGCTTGGGCCCAACAGCCATTCCCCTCCCGTGGGCTGTTTGGAGGCCCATGTGTGAACTGAGTTTGCTGGGCCTCAGGCCAGTTCCCAGCTGAGAGGCCAAGGAGTCTGAGCTCCTTTCTTCCCCCAGAGGAGGGTCCCTCCAGCCGGAGTTCCTGGACAGTGGGGTGTGATGGGGGCCTGCCCCACCTCTGCCCAATCTCCCCCCCCCCCGAGAGAGGCCTTGATCCTCGAGTGCACTCTTGAATGGTTTTGTTAAGCAAGGGATTTGATGGAGCTCAGTGGAAACTACACAGACATCCTAGGGACAAGGCCTCCAGTTACAAGGAAACAGCCCTCACCATGCCCTGGGCAGGGCAGCTCTGCAGGTCGGGGTGGGATGAAATGAAGAGCTACAACAGGAGGTGTCGGGTGGAAGGGAGACTTGAAACGAGCACCTATATAGAGCGCCTGGGTGAGAGGAGGGTTCAAAATGAGCTGGCACCTGGCAGCAAAGGGGACTTATGGAAAGTGGACCCATGGGGTGCCTGAAACAGACCTCCACACACAGCACTGGGGTGGAGCACTGTGGAAGGGGGGACTCGAAACAGACATTCACAGGGAGCGTTGGGGTGCAGGGGGAGGCTCTTTCTCTAGTCTCTCAGAGGGTGTCCATCCCCCTGATTGGTCTCCAGTCCAATGCAGCCACTAGCCTTAAATTGGGCAATAGGGCAACTAGAATTGGATGGTGAGTGTGTGTGTGTGTGTGGCAGGGGAGGGGAGAATAGTCTTTCTCCTCTTGACAAGGGTGGCAGGGGCATGGGGGAGGGGAGTAAAGCCCCCACGGTCTCCAGCAACCCCCCCCCCCCCCAACGGCAGCTCAGCCACCTCTCAGGGCAATTCTCAGCCATCGGGACATGTCACAAAATCCTGGGTGCAGAACTGACAGGGAGGCTTCACCCAGGGCACAGGCTAGAATTTCGAACAAGGCCAGAGAGTCCTAGGTTCTGTTCCCAGCCTGGGAGGGGAGTGGGGTCTAGTGGTTAAAGCGGGGCTGGGGGGAGCTGTGAGTCAGGACTCCTGGGGTCCATTCCCAGCTGTGGCAGGGAGGTGGGGGGAGTGGTTAGAGTGGTGGTGCGGGGGGCGGGAGTCACGTGTCCTGGGGTCCATTCCCAGCCCTGCAAAGCAGGCAATGGATTCTCCCCCACCTTTGCCAAGCGCTTTGAACCCCTCCGCTGGCAGGGAAATGCAGAAGGCTCCCGCTGGTATTTACCCCTGTCTGCGCCCTCTTTGTTTGTGGGGCTCTCTGGGAGCCCCCTCGCCGAGCTTGGGGGTGGGGACTGCTGCGCCCAGACCTGCAGAGCCTGCGGCCCCGGCATGCTTCAGCCATGAGCGAATGCCGCCTGGTGATCGGTGCAGCCGGAGTGTTTGCATCTGAGAACTGTGGGGGCCCTGGCCGCAGTTCAAAGCGCTGCGAGGATGCGGCTTTCATGTGGTTCTTCAAAGCCTGCTGGAGAGATACCCCTTCCCCCACCCACTTCCCCTCCATCTGCCTCCCCCCACCCTCCAACCAGAGAGAGGGGCCTCGCCGGTCGCCTCCTCAGTGGAGATGAGTCCTGAACTCTCCCTCCTCCATGGCAGGAGGGGGGTCTGGCTGGCTTGGGGAAAGGGGCAGCACAGGGGGCTGCTGGCCCCAGCTCAAGGGCGACTGATTGGAGAAGGAGCCTGTCTCCTCTAGGGCCAGGGATGGGCTCTGGGGCTCTGCTGGGAGGGTGATCTCCCAGAGAGTGGGCGAGGGCTCGTCGCCATTGGGGAGTGAGGTGGGATCCCATCAGGGAGAGGGGTCTTCTGGAGGAGGGGGAGGGTTGGAGGCAGCCTGGTTTAGAGGCGAGAGTGCAGGACCCTTGGGTCCTCTGCCAGACTCACTGTGTGGCCTCGTGCCTCAGTTTCCCTGTGTGCGATTAAAAAGCCCACCCAGCCTTGATGCCTTGCCTTTGGTGTCCCAAGGGTTAAAGCCTCCTCACCTCTCCTGGGCTGACGGGAGATGATGGATGACTGCGGAGCCAGGGCCCTTGGCTGGGAGCAGGACGCTGTGATGCAAGCTGGAAGCCCTGAGCCACGGCCAGGTGTTCTGCTCGGCTCCCTGCACCCAGGGGGGAGTGTGTGTGTGTGTGGGGGGACAACACGCACCTGCAGTCTCATCCACCAGCCCCCTCCCACTCAGTTGCTGTTAAAGGGGAAGTCCCCCCTTTCTTCAGAGGCCCTCCCAATAGCAGCTCGCAGCTGGACATGCCCCAGGGAAAAGCGCCATGGCCTAGGGGAGCCGAGGCTCTGAGCAAGGCTAGTAAGGATCCAAGGGGTTGGGTCGCGGCTGGGGACGGATCTTCCCTGGACCCACCCTGACCTCCGCCCCCAGCCACGGGGGCAGGTGTCTGGCTTGGGTGGTAGTTACTGGGCTGGATCCAGCCGCGCTTGAGGCCGAGGGCCCAATCCCTGGGCACCGGCTCTGCCCGCTGTTGGGGGTGCCCCCGCCAAGCACAGAGCGACCGCGTTGTCTCTCTGCACTGCTGGCATTGCCTTCCCCTCCCCCCCTCCCCCCCNATTTAGGGGCTGAACCCCCTCCCCCATACCACACAGGACCCCTCCATGGTCCCTGGCCACAGGGGAGTCAGGGCCCTCCCTAAACTTTTTGTCCAATTCACCACTTGATTAGAAAGAGAGAGAAGCAAAGAGCGAGGGAGACAGGCTGCAGAAGAGGATGGGGCTCACGGGGAGGGCTAGGGGTTACCCCCTCCACACACACACACNTCCTCACTCCCCTCCCCCCACTCACGGCTGGGCCAGCGCTGGGCTCCCAAACTCGCATGGAGCCACGGGCAGCACATGGGGGTTCATTTGGTTCGGGGTTGAGGGGGAGAAGGTGAGTTTTACTTTGGTTTCGCGTCCCAGGGCACATGCCCCAGTTCAAGGCCGCGACATCAGGGCTGGGGTCCCTGGGTGGGCACCGCTGGGTACTGAGTGGCCCTGGCTTGGCATTGCTTTCCCTTGAGACGGATCCGGGCCAAAAAACCAGCTGTTCAAGCAAACCGAAAAATGTTGGGACAAACTCTCAACTCAGCTGAAATTTTCCAGTCGCTTGACACAAACAAAGCCCCCTCCCCCAAGAAACCTTGATGTTTATTTTTTAAAGCACTTTCCAAAAGGCAGAGCCCTCATTTAGGGGCTGACCCCCCTCCCCCATACCACACAGGACCCCTCCATGGTCCCTGGCCACAGGGGAGTCAGGGCCCTCCCTAAACTTTTTGTCCAATTCACCACTTGATTAGAAAGAGAGAGAAGCAAAGAGCGAGGGAGACAGGCTGCAGAGGAGGATGGGGCTCAGGGGTTACCCCCTCCACACACACACACATCACGCCACTCGCCAAAGAGCCAGCGTCAGCACCCTGCAATTTATGAGCTTCAAATATTTTGGTGAGTTGCCAAAGGCCTGTGTGTGTCCCCTGGCCCCCCCTGGCCCCTCACCCCCCCCTTTGGGAACCGGAGCTGCTTCCAATTTATGAGCTGTAACATAGCACCAGATTAGGCCCTTGGCCTGGGTGCATCCAGTTTATTTCCCACCTCCACCCGCCTCTGGCTCCAGGTGGAGCAAGCCACTCTGCACTCAGGCTGCAGGGCCCCCCCTGCTTGCCCCCCCCTGCAGCAGAGACACCCCCCACTCACCCCAACTCTGTGACAGACACAGCTGGGGCGGGGGGGGAGGAGGCTGTGCAGTGCCTTCATCTGAGCACTAGGGGGCAGTGCAGTGCTTGAGATTGGGCACCTTGGCTGGAAAATACACACCTTGCTTAACCAGTAATAGAATAATATTAATGTGCATTTCATCATTCGACAGCACCTTTCGCCTCTAATGACGTAAAGGAGCCGGCCCAGAGTACCGTGGAGAGAATCACAGCAGTGCCTCTGTGCATCATAGCCCCCATACTGCTAAAACAGGGATTCTCCATTTATTTAAATACACCAGGGGGAAGCTCCAAGCAGCTGTGCAGTGCAGCACAATGCCAGCCGTGGGCCCTGATTGGTCGCCCTAGGTTCATTAATCCAGCGGGGGAAGCTGCATGGGACAGCTGTCTTATAAACTGCATCCCAGATGCAGAGAAGAAGGCTCTTGCTTCTGTGTGGAGGGGAAAGCTGGGGTGACCAGAGCGATGGTCCATCTTAGATACTTCATCCCTCAGCCACACCTGAGCTCTCCAAGGGTCAGCCAAGGCTCCTGGCCCCTGGAGAGGGCTAGGATCGTATTCTTGTTCTTCACAGGAAAGGACTTGCCCGATGTTGGACAGTGAATCAGCTGCAAAGATGGTAAGGGAACCCAGGTGTCCTGACTCCCTGCAATAGGCTCCCCCATCTCAGAGCTGGGGATGGAACCCAGGAGTCCTGACCCCCACCCTGCTCTGTCCACTGGTCTGTACCCCATCCCAGAACTGGGGAGGGAGCCCAGGAGTTCTGCTCCCTGCTCTGGTGGCCAGCACAGCGACATTGCTGGGTGCCTGGTTACCAGCAATGTCCCCAGCCCCTGGTTGTTCATGAGAACCTGCAGGAGGGGATCCCAATATCGGGTGAAGCCAACCTCCCTCCATCCCTGCACCCCCAGCCTCCAGAGTGACCCTCTGCTTATTTCCCAGCAGGTGCCTTTTGTCCATCCCCCAGGCCCCCACAGCCTGCTCCCAGTCAGGAGCTCCTTGCTGGGATGCTGGTGTTGGGCAGCGACTGGTTCTTGCTTGTGGCGCCCTCTTCCGCTGGTGATTCTGAGCTGAGTCTCTGCTGCCTGCCCCAGTGCATGCTGGGAAAATCCAGGCAGCTACCCCATATGGGATGCGGCATGGACAGGTACCATGGAGCAATGCATGCTGGGATATTTTGCTGCGCTGGGAGCTGGGTGGAGGTGAGGGAAACTGGCCTGCTCCAAAGCATGCGAGTAGCTACCCCATAGTGCAGACAGCACCACCAGGGGACACGGCATAGGGGAATGGAGCAATGCATGCTGGGGCATCCCGAAGCACAGGATGCTGGGAGGAGGGGACTGGTCAAGCCAGTTCTGCGGCTCTATTGGCTGGTCCTGTCTGCTCAGTCAGCTGTCTCTGGCGGGGGCCATGTGCTGTCAGCTGCCATGGTCACTAGCTGTGGCTCCGGCAGGTGGCTAGCGTGGAGGGGGTTAGGAGTTACAGCATAGATGGGGCCGGGGTGCGTGCAGCCCCTGGCACTGCTCAGCTGCAGCCCCTCCCCGCACAGTGCTGTGAGCTCCAGTGTGGCCACGGATTTCATTCGGGCCTGCAGCTGGGCTGGGGGAGGTGCGGGCAGGCCCTGGCGAGGTGGGGGCAGAGCCGGCGCTCTGTAGGGTGGGGGGCAGGAGCGCTCTCTCCAGGGAAACTCCGGCGTCCTGCCTTCCCAGAGCGCAGTGGGGGGTGAGGCACTGGGTGGGAGGTTTCTTGAGGGCAGCTGCGGGACTTTGGTGCTCTGCATTTGTGGGGTTGGAGGAGCCTTTGTGGCTCTGAAAAGCACCCCCTACCCCTGAGACAAAGATTCTGCCAGAGATGCCACTGCGGGGACTGGTCCTGGGGGCAAGGTGGGGAAATGGGCTACTGAGCCTGTCACCCTTCAGGCCCCGCCTAGGGGCCCTAGCTTGGAACACCCTGATCCTGCAACACCGTGCAGCTCCCATGGGGGTGAAGGGGATTTGACACCCCCGCCCCCTTTGAGGGAGGAAAAACCCCCAAAGGAAACACTGTGGATCACGGTGAATGGTACTAGCACTCAGAATAGGGTTGCCAACTTTCTAATCGCACAAAACCGAACACCCTTGCCCCGCGCCCCTGCCCCGCCCCTTCCCAAGGCCCTTCTCTGAGGCTCCGCCCCCACTCACTCCATCTCCCCTCTCCCCCACCCTCACTCACTTTCACTGGGCTGGGGCAGGGGGTTGGGCTGCAGGAGGGGATGAGGGCTCTGGCTGGGAGTGTGGGCTCTGCCGTGGGGCCGGGGGAGCAGGAGGGGGTTCTGGACTGGGGCCGAGGGGTTTGGAATGCAGGAGCGGGCTCAGGGCTGGGGCAGGGGGTTGGGCTGCAGGAGGGGGTGCGGGCTCCGGGAGGGGGCTCAGGGCTCGGGCAAGGGGTGCGGGCTCTGGATGGGAGTTAGGGTGTGGGAGGGGGTTCCGACCTGGGGCAGGGAGTTGGGGTGTGGGAGGGGGCTCAGGGCTGGGGCAGGGAGTTGGAGTGGGGGTGGGGGTTCTGACCTGAGGCAGGGGGTTTGGGATTTGGGCTCCAGCCGGGCGGCGGCGCAGCATGGCTAAGGCAGGTTCCCTGCCTGCCCTGGCTCTGCACGGCTCCCGGAAACGGCCGGCATGCTCCCAGAAACTCCTAAGTGCAGGGCCAGCCAGGTGGTTCTGTGTGGTGCGTGCTGCCCGCAGGCACTGCCCCCGCAGCTCCCATTGGCCACGGCTCCCGGCCAATGGGAGCTACAGAGCCAGCGCTCAGGACGGGGGCAGCACGTGGCGCTTCCCTGATCGCACGTGCCTAGGGGGCCGCAGGGACATGCTGGCTGCTTCTGGGAGGCGCGCAGAGCCAGGGCAGGCAGGGAGCCTGCCTCAGCCCTGCTGCACCATTGACCGGACTTTTCACGGCCCAGTCAGCGGTGCTCACCGGAGCCGCCAGGGTCCCTTTTCAACTTGGCGTTCCGGACAAAAACCGGACGCCTGGCAAGCCTAACTCAGGACTCCTGGGTTCTGCTCCCAACTGGGCCATGCACATCCTCCCCCTCTGCTCATCAGCCGGGTTCATAGCTAGGCCCTCCAGTGGCAGAAAGCCCGGCTCCTACCCCGAGTGCCTCGAAGTGGCCCTGACCAGCAGGCTGGTCCAGTTGCTCTTAAAGGGAACAAGACACTAAACCAGCTGGGCTCCTGCTAAGGGGAGGTGGGTGGGGAGATCTGTGTTCAAATCCCTGCTACAGAACGGGGATTAGAACCTGGGTCTCCTGAAGCCCAGCTGAGCGCCCTGGGTGGCGACGGCGCCTTCTCCTCCTCGGCTTTTGTAAATCGAGCTCTTCGCTGGTTTTGTATTGTTTTGCTTTTATTTAAAAAAAAAAAAAAGTAAAAAAATGCCTGAAATTTCAGGGTTGTTTTTCCGATCCTTTCCCCCAATTTCTCAAAACCACCAGTGAATGGAAAAACCCGTCATTTGCCCGGCTCTAGCTGTGGGTGGAATGTGCCACAGAAACACCAAATGTTATTAACCCTCCATAGCAGCACAACAGCTCTCCCTGTGCATCCGCCCGCCCGCCCTGGCTGGAATCCCGCTCTCCCCCAGGTGTATTTTCCTACGGTCAATGGGAAACGCCAGCTTAAAGTGGTGGCTCGCACAGGGCCAGGCAAAATAAACACACACGCGGATAAAATGTCCTGCCTTGTTTGGAATTCCCCATAAATGAAAAACACAGCAGCAGGATCAGGCATGGAACAATGTCAGGGCATCTTGGGGTTCCCCCTTCCCTTGTGGGGGGACACAGTGGCCTCTTTCCAGAAACTCCTCCCTTCACACACAATCTCTCTACCACTGGCAGGTCCAGGGGGTCGCTGGCTTGATGGGGTTCCAGCAGGATGGACAGAGGCATACGGTGTGTGGGTAGGGGATGGCAGGGCAGGCGACAGCATTGGGGAATCTAGGCTGGGTGCATGTTACACACCCATGGGGTGCAGGGTTGGCTGGGGGAATCAAACCCAAGCGCTCTGGCTTCAAGACAAGACCCCGCTACAACCTGAGCTGTAAGACCCACCTCTGCAGGACGTATGCTGGTAAACCTGTAAGTAGGCCCAGCCACCACTAGAGGGGGACAGAGCCCTGGACGGGAGTCTGATTCCCGGGGTCTCTACCGGGAGATGGCGCAGTCAGAATCTCTCTGAGAAGTGGCCGGGGAAGCAAATTCGGTCAAAATCACCATGGGATATTCATGGCCCTGAGCCTGCTGTCCCCCCACCAGTGCAAATCAGGCATGTCCACGGGACAGATCCTCAGCTGGGGTCAGCCAGCGTCGCTCCACTGATTTACCCCAGCTGGGGATCTGACCCCGTCCAGACCCACTTTGGCACCAAAGCTGCACCAGTGAGATCAGAACCAGGCCCTGCGTCCTTCCGCTGTGACAGCATCCGGCAGCCCCTGTGAGCATCCCCCTCCCCAGAGGGAGTCATAGGGGTCATGGGGCTCCCTGTGACGTAATCAGGGCCAGGATCTGAACCACAGGCCTGGCCTGAAAGCTCAAGCCACAGAGAGAGCGAGAGATGGGATCAAGGTTTCCCCACGTCTCAGGGGATAAGGGATGAGATCCAGGTAGGTGGGGACATAAATCCATGGGCCAAACGGCCCTGCTAAGCACAGGGGGTGGGAGCCCGGAGACGGATGCCGAGGCTTTTCATTAAGGGTCTTGCCCTTTAACACCGATGGAATGGCCATAAAACTGCCCCCGAGGCCCCCGTGCGACACCCGCTCTCCTCCCACCGTCTCGCCTGCCGATTTATGGCCACCGGAGCTGATCCAAACTCAGACAGGCAGACGGGAGCGGCTCCCACACCCCCCTTCTCCCCCTAGCCGGCCGGTCGGGTGGGAGAGTGTGTGCTCTCCAGTCCCCCTTGGCAAATCCCAGACACCCGCCCTGCAAAACCTTCTGTGTAAACATGGCTGCTGAGAACAGACAGATGGCTCCCCCGGCCTGCCCTTTGCCCACCCCAGCATGGGCTGGCAGGGCCCCGTGGTCAGACCGGGGCCAGGTTCTCAGCCCCTCAACACTAGCAAGGATCCCTCGAGGTCAGTGGCTCAGAATCCGGTCTGGCCCAGACCTCCGAAGCCTCTTCATCCTCCATGGTCGGGGACGGCCACCGAGTCCGGCTGGTGGGGATCAGGGGTCGAGAGGATACCGGGTCCTGATGGTCCTCACAGGCCCTGTGCCCCGGGTCAGGGCTCTTGCTGCATCAAGGGCCTGTGAGGAGGTGTGGTGGGGTGCAGGGTGGGGGACGTACAAGGACACACTGCCAAGCTTCCCCTTCTGTCCCAGGTGGGAGGCAGCTGGCTTGTGTCTCCCCAATTTTGGGTTGCTGGGGGGCATCTTTGGCGTCTTGGGAGCCAGGACCATGAACCTGGCCCCTTTCGCCAGCTCAAAATGCTCTTGGCCACTGAGAAACGATCCTGAGGAATCGGTAGCGCTGGTTCTAGCTGCCTCTCTCCTGCCTTCGAGCTGCATCGAAGGCCCAGTTAACCCAGCACGAACAGCTCCCCCGGCCACTGGTCCTGGGGAGCAGCTTGGCAAAAAGGAAATTAACCCACAGTATCAATGAGGAGAGAGACCTGCATTGGGTGGGGAGAAGGGACCGAACTGGGCTGCTGATTTCTCTCTCTCACTCTTCCCATAGCTATTCACTGGCGTAAAACTAATAAAACGCAGGGATCCGTCAAGGACTGGGGAAGGTAAAATAGATACAGAACCCTACCAATGTCTTTCAAACCCTCCCACCCCACCCTGCCTCCATGCTCTGCCAATGCCTTTCAATCCTGACTCAGAGCCCACCCTCTACTGTTGCAGTCCCGTGTCACTCTATGGTTTTGTGACGTGGCCAGAAGGGCTTTGGAGCTGAGAACCCAGCTCATGTCATATGGCCCTTAGCTCTTCTATGGAGCCAACTCCGCAGAGACAAACGGCTAGTGTATCAAGCCACTTGGCTACTGAGCACCTATGACATTATTGCGTGTGGATCTTTCCTATGAAATATTAAAATCTAAGACCCTGCCTGCTCCTCGCAGACCCCTCAGCACTTCCCCAAAGCGTCCTCCCCTGCAGTTTATTGTCTACTTGGCTGTTGCTCTCCACCCCAGAGCTGGCTGCATTTGAGGGCAGAATCTGTTTGTCTCACAGACTCTGGGTCCCCTGGGGCACTAGACTGTTTGTAGATGAACAGCAGTGAGCCCCGTCGAACGTGATACGCACGCAGAGATCAGTGCTATCATTGATGCTCGATTGGTTCGGGGTAGCTCTGAGCAGCCCCGGGCAGGGCCCCGTTGTGCTAAGCGGTCTCCAGACACAGAGCAAAAAGACGAAGAGCTCACAATCTGGGCATGAGACAACGGGGGGCAGACTGACAGGCGGGGGAGCAGAAAGTGACAGTGCTGGTCAGCCAGATGGGCAGAGGTCCCCGGTTTCCTAGCCAGTGTCAAGGTGTCACGGCAGAGAAGAGTTTGACGGAAGGGCTGGCCGGAAAAGAACAGCTCCATTTTGCGAAAACCAGGGAGGTTTGGGAAATGGTTTCATTCCAAGGTGGCATGAACCCAAGCCTGTCAAAAAGCCGGCGAGAGAAAGCCCAGCCTCCGGATGGCCAGCAGCCCAGTGATTCAGGCACGTGCCTGCGACATCAGAGCACCCGGTTCCAAGCCCAGCTTTTCCTCAGCCGGAGGTTTTGTTGAACGTTTCCCAGACGACTCGGGGGGCGGGGGCGCACCTCCGCATGGGGGGGTTTGTTTGCAGATCTAACAGGTGGGTGATGGAAGCTGGCATCCCGGGCTGCCGAGATCTCGACAGTGGTGATATGTCAGGTGGGGATTGGCCGTGAAGGGCCTTGGCAGCTTGTGTTGGGTGTGCTGGAGCAGGGGGAGCCAGGGGTGATGGGCCGGGAGGCAGTAGCGGCGCCAGCTTTTTCGCCGCCCTAGGCGGCGGAAGGTCCCACCCCAAAAATTACACGGAGGACTGGGGCGCCGGCGCCCCCCAAATGTTTGCACCCTAGGCGACCGCCTAGGTCGCCTAATGGGTTGCGCCAGCCCTGCCGGGAGGAAGATCTTTGCAGCAGTGAGCTGGAGGGATGCACGTGGGATGGGAGGGGGCCGTGATCCAGACAGTACATGAGGTGAGATTTCTCTCTGCGGATGGCGAGGAAAGCCAGCTCTCAGTGGGCTTCAGGCGCGGCCTGGATGGATCTAGACACGGGGCCAAGGTGAAGGTGACGCCCAGGTTACAGGCCTGAGCGACAGGCAGGGCGGGTATCTGCAAGGCCTGAGAAGAGGGGGAGTTTGAGGGGGGAAGATCCAGAGCTCTGTCTTGGCCACGCTGAGCTTAAACAGCTGGCCAAGCATCCCTGGGGAGATGGCAGAGTCAGCCTGAGACAGAGATCCCTTGGTCCTGACACTCCTCTGCCCGGCCTCTTGGATGCTACAGGGTGGGACGCATGAGATGCAAGGAGCTGCCACTCTGCGCTCAGCACACCAGAGGGCGCTCCCTCAAGTCCAGGTTGAGGTGTGTCTCTAGGATGCTATGGGCAAGGGCGCCTGCCTAGCAGACCAGCTGGTTCTTCCCCCCCTTAAAAGTGGGGGGACTAGAGGGCCAATTCCTGCTCTCCCAGACATTGGTCTTAGGGTGAATGGAGTGACTCCGGATTTACACTAGTCTCCCCAAGAGTAGATTAACTTCAGCTTTACACCAGCATCGCCGGGATCCGAGCTGGGTCAAGTGGGGGTGATTCTGGATTTAAACTGGTCTCCCCAAGCTCAGAACCTGTCTGGTGGAGTGACTTCAGCCTGACACCATTGCACACTGGATTTACACCAGGGTAAGCAGAATTGGAACCATGCCTGGTGGAGTGACTCCAGATTTCCACTGGTGGGTTCAATTCACGGGAGCGAAGGGCGTTCCTCGTCGCGCCTGATTTTGCAGTGTCATTTCCTTGCTCCGGCCTGGCTCAGTCCAGCGGGTGTCGAAGACAGACCTTGGGCTGTCTCTCCGGGAGCCAGAGGCGTTGAAAGTGGCGGGCGGGCGGGAGGGGGAAGGAACGCCCCTCCGGGAAGGCAGATGTGCTAATTACCTGGTTCAAAGGGGCCCAGCGCTGGGCTCTTTCCAAAGGGGCTGAGCACAGACAATTCTGCCAGGACGGCTCACAGGCTCAGAATCAAGTGCAATAAAAAGCCAGCAGCGGGGGGGGGAGCCATAAATACCTTAGCATGAGGCCTGGCTTGAGGAATGCAACGTTGCAGGCCTGCAACTTTGGCTCACTCCAGGTTGGGGCAGGGCCTTCCCCTCCCGCCCTGGGCTTCCCGTCCCCCTCCTGGGTGGGTTGCGGGGGGTTGTTTGGAAGTTGGACCTCAACAAAGCACAGCCCCCGGGAGATGTTTATCTGCTTTCACTCTGCAAAGGCCTCTCTGCTCCCCTCCAGGCGGCTGGTGCAGCGGACAATTAAGAGACAGGCTGTGATGGGTTTATGGCAGGGGAAGGGACAGGGACGGGGTAGGGAGGGGGGCCTGTCAGGTTTGACAGGAGAAAGAGCAGGGTGTTGCGAAAAGGCCCAGTGCCCTGTGCAGGAAATTCAATTACAATTGACGCAACAAGGTTAGCGGGGCCCAGATCTCGATCCTGGTTGGGCCAGGGTAAACCCAGGGTCATCGCTGGACTGTTCGGATCCAGGGTTCCACTTCAGCCACTTAAAGGGGCGGCACCAGCACTGATCCGGATTCTGACCCTGCCGAAAGTTTTTGGGAATGGGTTTGTGGGGGTTGGATCCAGGTGTTTATTCGGTTTTGTCTCTGGTTTGATTCGAATCTCTCTCGCCTCCCCGGTGTCAACCCACAGTGTTTCCATTGACTTTACTCTGGACTGACCCCAGGGAAGTGATGGGATAATGGATAACACTGACCTTTCTTTATAGGCAATAGCAACAGTTATTTCCAAACATTCCCACCCCCAAATTTGTATCGATGTAAAACGTTCACCTTTAGCAGGACATTATAAAACATAGCTAGACTCGGCTAGGAATTGTCATGCTGCCTAGTGATCAGAGCAAAGCAGTGCTGATGGAATATTTTTAGTAGTGGGGGTGCTGGAAGCCAGCCCCCTTACCCCTGTCCACCCCCTCCCCCAGAGCTGAGGCTGGGAGCAGGGCCGTGTCTCTGGGAGGAGGGAACCCGGACAGGGTAAGGGGGCCAAGGCCACAGCTGGGGGCCAGGAGTGGAGCCCCAGGCAGGGACCGGCAGCCAGGACCCCATGTGCAGGGCCAAGAGCAGATCCCCGGCTTCACTCCCGGGGCGTGTGGCCCCGGGAGTGAAGCCCTGGGAGCGGGGAGCTGGGCGCAGGGGCCTGGGAGTGGAGGCCTGGGAGCAGGGGCTGGGGCCAGGTGTGGGGCCCCGGGCACGGGGTCAGCGGCTGGAGAGTGGGGCCAGCGGCTGGGACCTGAGCACCAGGTAAGGGGTTGGGGAGCAGAGTGCAAGCGGAGGGCCGGGAGCAGGGCATAGGCGTGGGAAGCACTCCCAGGTTTTATGCGCGGAGCCAGTGGTTGGGGAGCGGGGCTGGCCCCCGGGACCTGAGCCGGGGTCTGGAGCCTGGGCGCGGGGCCGCATAAACCTGCACGAATCCCCATCCGCTGCAGCACCCCTACTTCCCGCGCCTATGCAGCAACGGATGGGGATTCGTGAGAACCGCTTCTATTCCGATGCTGGCCTGCTGGGTGACCTTGGGCAAATGAATAAACCCATCTGTAAACTGAGGCTAATAGGTGCTCTCCTTGCGAAGCTCTTTGAGATCTACTGATGAAAATAGCTAGGGATTATTATTATATATCCATAATGTCTCCTATTTGCCTCCATCGGTGGGGCTCGCTGAGCTGGATAAGCTTCACCTCCATGCTTCCTGTGCCGTGTGTCAGTATCATCATCCCTGTTTGGTAGAAGGGGAAACTGAGGCAGTGACTGAGCTGGGAATAGATCCCAGTTGTCTTGACTGCCCATGCTGTGCCGTAACATTTAGAGCATCCTTTATTCATGGCTGCAGGCGATGGGACACCTAACTGATGTAGAAATCAAATAATAACATGGTGTCTCTGCCAAGTGGTAGCAGCTGCCAGGGACTTGCAGGTTAATTTCCCAGTGGAAGAGAAATCAGTGACTCTGTGTTTTTTTCTTAGAAGAAATACTTATTTACACTATATCTATTCAACTGTCCCAGAACAGAGGTGGTCACAAACAGCAGGCAGGCTAACCCCTTGGTCCAAACTCTCAGCCCAAACACCCATGCCCAGTTCTCAGGGAGCATATGGGCCCCAAAGACTGAGTCTAGGTGGAGAGATGAAGGCAGGGACCAAAACACTCTTGCTGCTTGCAACAGCTCCCTGACAAAGAAACCAAATCACAAAGCTAACAACAACACAGCATCTCTTACAGACTGAATACTGCTGGCATGCTGAGAAAAAGAGCTGGTATGACTGTGTATAACAGCGCCACCTAGTGATTCCTGCCAGACTGCTTTACCTGTCTCTATGGGCAGGAGGGGAGTGCTGGCGAGTTCACCTGTGTGATTGGCACCTGGGTCTGAGCTCCCTGGTTAGCCTCGCCTGGGTGTGAGGAGCCACACTGCAAAGCCTTAGCCAAGTTACTGGGTCGTCACTGATGCTGCGCTCCCCTGTGTGTGTGTTGCTAGGACATCTGGGGACATATCCCATGGTTCTTTGTGCTGCCCTGAGCAGAGGCACTCTGTGCTTCTTTCCCAGTGAATTGGGGGAGAACTTGTCTGTCCTTCGGAGTACACGGGGGAATTGTGGGAAGGCGCTGGAGGACTGTCATCACTCCAATAGTTTAGCCTGTGTCCTCACTGCCAAGTGGGCGGGTTCCAGCCTGAATGAAATTGGCATCTAACCCAAACCCCAGCCGGGCCAGCTAGCCTGGGTTTAAAGCACCGCTAAACTCAGGTGAGAGAGTTTTGTGTGTGGATGGGGGAGAAAGGGGCTTAGGGGCAACACCTGAGTAAGAACCCAGGCTAACTCTGCAGAGAAGACAGACCCTAAGGGTATGTCCACACAATATTGTAAGCCCAGGGTTAGTAGAACTCAAGTTAGCAGACCTTGTGTTTGTTAACCTAGGGCTTGAGCATCTACACTCATTTGTAACCCCAGGGTAGGAATTGAACATTGGTCCCAACCTAAGTCTGCAGACTCTATGCTGCATTATGTGGGTCCGAGCCCAGCCACCCATATCCCAGTGTTCCTAACTCCCTCCCACAATGTGGTTGCTCCAGCCCTTTGTTCACGTTGCAGTGTGGGAAAACTTGACTGTCCACCAAACTTGACTGTGCGGAGGCCCATGGGATTGTGGGANGTAGAAATCAAATAATAACATGGTGTCTCTGCCAAGTGGTAGCAGCTGCCAGGGACTTGCAGGTTAATTTCCCAGTGGAAGAGAAATCAGTGACTCTGTGTTTTTTTCTTAGAAGAAATACTTATTTACACTATATCTATTCAACTGTCCCAGAACAGAGGTGGTCACAAACAGCAGGCAGGCTAACCCCTTGGTCCAAACTCTCAGCCCAAACACCCATGCCCAGTTCTCAGGGAGCATATGGGCCCCAAAGACTGAGTCTAGGTGGAGAGATGAAGGCAGGGACCAAAACACTCTTGCTGCTTGCAACAGCTCCCTGACAAAGAAACCAAATCACAAAGCTAACAACAACACAGCATCTCTTACAGACTGAATACTGCTGGCATGCTGAGAAAAAGAGCTGGTATGACTGTGTATAACAGCGCCACCTAGTGATTCCTGCCAGACTGCTTTACCTGTCTCTATGGGCAGGAGGGGAGTGCTGGCGAGTTCACCTGTGTGATTGGCACCTGGGTCTGAGCTCCCTGGTTAGCCTCGCCTGGGTGTGAGGAGCCACACTGCAAAGCCTTAGCCAAGTTACTGGGTCGTCACTGATGCTGCGCTCCCCTGTGTGTGTGTTGCTAGGACATCTGGGGACATATCCCATGGTTCTTTGTGCTGCCCTGAGCAGAGGCACTCTGTGCTTCTTTCCCAGTGAATTGGGGGAGAACTTGTCTGTCCTTCGGGGTACACGGGGGAATTGTGGGAAGGCGCTGGAGGACTGTCATCACTCCAATAGTTTAGCCTGTGTCCTCACTGCCAAGTGGGCGGGTTCCAGCCTGAATGAAATTGGCATCTAACCCAAACCCCAGCCGGGCCAGCTAGCCTGGGTTTAAAGCACCACTAAACTCAGGTGAGAGAGTTTTGTGTGTGGATGGGGGAGAAAGGGGCTTAGGGGCAACACCTGAGTAAGAACCCAGGCTAACTCTGCAGAGAAGACAGACCCTAAGCGTATGTCCACACTATATTGTAAGCCCAGGGTTAGTAGAACTCAAGTTAGCAGACCTTGTGTTTGTTAACCTAGGGCTTGAGCATCTACACTCATTTGTAACCCCAGGGTAGGAATTGAACGTTGGTCTCAACCTAAGTCTGCAGACTCTATGCTGCATTATGTGGGTCTGAGCCCAGCCACCCATATCCCAGTGTTCCTAACTCCCTTCCACAATGTGGTCGCTCCAGCCCTTTGTTCACGTTGCAGTGTGGGAAAACTTGACTGTCCACCAAACTTGACTGTGCGGAGGCCCATGGGATTGTGGGATACTGTTGGTGGACACTCAGAGCATGAGTCCAGTGGGGATGCGTCTACACTGCAGAGCAGTAGGGCTTAAACCCTGGGTCCTGGCTTGAGTCAAGCTCAGACTCTTGACGCCTGTGGGGTTCTGGGGCCCTGGGTTAGCGTGATTTGGGTGTAGATGGAAGAGGAGTCTGAGTCTGAACCCTAACCTTACATTGCAGTGCAGACAGCCCCTAAGCATCCGCTAATGGAGGTTACAGGACAGCTGGGGTAAAGAAGAATACACCAGTTCTGTGAAAAATGTTGGAATTGTTTTCATTTCACTGGGGTGAAATGGACCAAATTTTCACCCCCGTCCCATTTTTGAAAACCCCAGGAAGAGGAAATAGGCTTGGGGACGTTTCTTGAAAGGAAAAGGCCAAGCGAGGGGAGGGGGAAGGAAAACAAGGAAAAAGGAAGGAGGCAAAAGAACAAGAAAAATGCGGCCCAATAGGAAAAGGAAAAAGGAAAGAAGCTAAAAACAACAAACAAGGACCGTTTGTGTAATTCCAGTTTTGTCCAAAACCTTTGAAAAATGTTGGAAAAAAAAATAAAAAATTTGAAAAATGTTTGATTTTGAAGAATTTTGTTTAATTTGAAGATTTTTTGAGCAGTTTCCACTTGCTAAACACAAATGAATTTACCCTCGCTACCCCTCCAGGGGTCAGGGCAGAGCTGAGCGTGGGTCTCCTCCTTCTTATCTGTACTGTGGTAGCACCTAGGGGCTCCAGTCATGGATGACCCCAGTGTGCTGGGTGCTGTCCGTTATTTGTTAGGTGTATTACGGTAGCACGTAGGAGCCTGTGCTAGGTGCTGTACAAACACAGAACAAAGGATCTCAGATCTTGCCACATCCACTGGGGAGAGAGGCTGCCTCAGGGATGAATTTGCTGGGAGGCAGAAGCAGCAAGGAAACAACCTGGGGTGCATAGAGGTTTGAGGGGACTGGGTCCCCCAATCTCTTTACAACATTTGGCATCAGGCCGTTGATTTCAGATATGGTGTGTGTGGGTGTGGTGTGGTGGGGGGTTACAGAGAGTGTCGGCCCATGGCCCTTGCACCCCTTCCAGAGCAGAGACAGTTTTGGGCTGGGATAGATGGAACAGGGATTAAGTCTGGAGGCTGTTGTCTGCAAACGCTGGTGTTCTCTCTGCTCTCCAGCTCCCAGCCTACCGCTGGGCAGCGTCTCCACATGGTCCAGGTAGAACTAAGCAGTCATGCACCTGACCTCTGGCTGCACTACACGCCTGATCTTTCCTTGCCAGTGTGTAAGGATGATGGGACACGTTCCCCCTGGGAGTGTGTGGGGTGGCCCCAGGGATGGAACCGACCTGACTTATTTCTGTCATCAGTGAATTGAATGAAATCTAGATCTGGGCGACACTTATTGTCCTAAAAACTCTTCGGGGTGAAAACTGGCCTTTTTTCTATGTGGTTTTTGTGTGTGGAAAATTCTCTAGGTTTCCCCCCCCTCCCCAAATGGAAGCGTTTTTTTGAAAACACCAAACATCTGGAGACCTCGCTCAGACCTTCTCAAACATCTGGAGACCTTGCTCAGAGCCAGCCGAACATCTGGAGATCTTGCTCAGACCATCCCAGACATCTGGAAATCTTGCTCAAATCATCCTAAACATCTGGAGAAGCAGTCAGACCTTCCTGAACATCTGGAGATCTTTCTCAGACCTCCCCGAACATCTGGAGATCTTGCTTGGAGTTGCCCAAACATCTGGAGACCTCGCTCAGAGCATCCCAGACATCTGGAAATCTCGGTCATACCTTCCTGAACATCTGGAGACCTTGCTTAGAGCCTCCCAAACATCTAGAGACCTCACTCAGAGTTGCCTAAACATCTGGAGAGCTCCCTCAGACTCTTACAAACATCTGGAGACCATGCTCAGACCATCCCAAAAATCTGGAGATCTTGCTCAGAGATGCCATAACCTCACTCAGTGTCTCCCAAACATCTGGAGTCACTTTATGGATGTGAGGTAGCCGGGAGAGATGGGGACTATCCCATTGGGGCACCAGAAGCTTGATAGCTCTGCCTGGAGCTGAGCAAGCTCCCATGAGGCATGATCCTTCCCCAGGGTGCTCTGAGGAGCAGGTGCAGTGGCTGGTCGGGTGGTGCCTGGGACACAGGGGGCAGTTGGGTCTAAGCGCAAAGGGCATGATCCAGTAAGAGCTCATGCCCTGCTCCAGGATCTATCCCTCTGAGACCAGGGACAGGGTCATCTCCACTGCTGGAAGGGACACGGGCATGGAGCTCTCCTCCCCACTCGTCATCCTTAGCCCCTGCCGCCCAAACCCAGAATCTACACCGACCTGGGCTGTGCAGGGGCCCAGCTTTGGTACCCAGACTGCCCCACCTCCAGCTCAGCTCTGGTCTCTCTGCCCCGCCCCGGGGCCTGTGCTGGCCAAGATCTGCTCCCTGGGGCCTGTGCTGCCCTGGCTCAGGGTCACTGAGAGCTGGGCTCTGCTCACCTCCTCTCTCCCTCCATTCAACCCTCCCCCACCCCTGGCTCCCTGCCTCAGCCGGGGCCAGGGCCACTCTAATAGGAACCAGTTAAATTTTACAGGCCCATAAACAATAATGGAGACACTAAATGCCTGTTTATGGGCTGGGAAGGATAAATCCCTGAGCTAACGAGAAGAGACGGGCTCGGCCAGGGGAGAAGGGTGACTGGGGGACGGCCTGTGATGTGCACCTGGCAGCCCCGCTGTTAGGGTTCGGGGGAGGGCAGGGGCACTGGTGCCTTTGGGGTGTGGCCTGCACTGGTGATGGGCTGAAAAAGGGTCTCGCCCGTGAAAAATATGTGTAGTTGGGGGGGGAGGGGGGGTCAGATAAATTCCCCCATCCTAGAGCCAAAGCCCAGCTGGCAAGTTCCCCACTGCCTCACCCCACTGTGCTCCCAAAGGTGTTAGGGGGATGGGATACTGCCCCTCTGCGCAGTCCTATCCGCCCCTCCCCCCCCATAGTAGGGCTGGATGCCCCGGTCCTTAGGGCTGCCCCAGCGGCCTGGGTCTGGCTTTCACTGGAGCTCAATCCCCAGGGCCCTGTGTCAGGGTGAATTTCTGCAGCACTGACCTTCGCTTTGCACCCCGGGGCTCTTTCAAGCTGGCAGGGTCCCAGGCATCAGTTCAGCCTCAGTAGCTCGATGTGACAGCATCCAGCAGGGGGCAGCAAACCCCTTGCATGAGAGGCCTAGGGAATGCAACTGGAAGGGAAGGGAGAAAGGTGGAATTTGCAAGCCTGAAGGTGGAACGTCCCATCTTGCTTGATACTTGCTGTGATGTTAGTGTGTGTGTGTGTGTGTGTGGTGGTGGTGGTGGTGGGGGGGGGCGGGGGTTGTGTATGTGCATGCATGAATGGGTGTGTGCACATGTGCTCACGTTTCTGCATGGGTTTATATGTGTGCGTGCGCACAAGTGTGTGTTTGCCTATGCCTGGTCGTGCATGTGTGTGCATCTCTGCATGTGCCAAGGGGTATGTGCATGGGTGTGTGTTCACGCCTGTTTGTGCGTGCACACATGTGCGTGAGAATAATCCCAACCCCACCAAACTTCCTCCCGCAGGACAGTTCATCAGGTAATCCCACCCAGCAAACTCACTCCTTGTGAGTCGCTTTTCGTTCTTCTCCGTGTTTCACTCACCCAATCCAGGACTGGGAATGAAACAATGTGACAACGCAAAGAAACAAAGCGCCGCTTGCCAGCATCACCCCCTGGACCAAAAACGCGCCATCGTGGCGAGTGCTTGGGCCACGGGGTGCATTCGGGGTGAGCCAGGCCGGGGTCACGATTGGGTGGCCAGAAAGAGAGACACCAGGTATAATGGATTGTCACTGACGTGAACGGTTCAAGCTGGCTGTGCTGAAACCTGCCGGGAGAGAGAATCGCTTTGGGGGATGTGGCTGCCGGCTCACGCGCCTTGTTCTCTCTGGGTCTGATGGATGAAAGGGGGTGCGGGAAGCAAAGACACCTGTTCTCATAAACAGCTGGCCAGGAATGTCTTGTAATACCTGCTTCTCCTGCTTGTTTGACCCGGGGAAGAATGTTCTTTGCCGAAGGGGTAAAACGCACGGGCCAGATTCTCCATTGTGTTACTCCAGCTTACACCTGTGTAACTCGGTTCATTTCACTGGGGCAGCACAGCGTGGGCTCGGTATGTGCATATCTAAAAAGAAACCCAACCTTTGTGACTAGGACTAAAACCCTTGATCAGCCTTGTGAGACTTAAGGACAGATAAGGCACAGATTTTTAATAGGGCGGGTGATTAACCACTAGAACAAACTCCCCAGGGCAATGGTGGATTCTCCGTCCTTTGATGGCTTCAGATCCAGACTGGAGGCCTTTCCGGAAGCTGCTTTAGCAAACATGAGTTAAGGGGCTCAGTACAGGGGTAACAGGGTGGAATGGAAGGGCCCTGTGCTCCCCAGGAGGTCAGACTATCTAGATCAGTGGTTCTTAACTTTTACTGCAGCCTGCACCCCTTTGGTCCTCAAAATACGCTCTCACAGCCCTTATCAAAAATCGTTGAAGTAGGTCAGTTCTTTAAACCTAGATATATTTTTTGTTTGTATATTACAGTAATCATTAAAAAATGTATAATGTTAAAAATACATAGGTTTGATGAAACAAAGTAGTTGTACTTATGTGCCTGTGCTTAATTTGGCATGTCTCGCACCCCCAGAAAGGGCATCTCGCTCCCCCAGGGAGTGCGTGCACCCAGGGCCGGCGCAACCCATTAGGCGACCTAGGCGGTCGCCTAGGGCACTAACATTTGGGGGGTGCCGGCGCCCCGGTCGTCGTCGCCATTTCGGGGGCGGGACCTTCCGCCGCCTAGGGCAGCGAAAAAGCTGGCGGCGCTCCTGCGTGCACCCCAGGTTAAGAACCACTGATCTAGATGATCTAATGATCATCTGGCCTTAGATGATCTAACGACCTTCTGGCCTCAAACTCTATGATTCTATGAAAGAGACGTGGGCTTCTGTCAGACAAGTGGCTTTGGCCAGGGCTGTTCGGCCAAGTGGATCAGTGGAAAGTAGAAAGGGAACCAGATAAGTCAGCGGTTGCCGGTGCAGCTAGGTTGAATCAGATGGTTCGCATACAGCTATCAGCCTGATACAACTCCCAGGGCTGAGAAGCTTTGTAAGGTACAAACTGGAGTTATTTCTATTGGTGGAGGCTCAGACGACCATCCGGGGGACGGGGCGGGGGGGAATTAGCCTATGGACTTTTATGTATCACTGAGTGTTTCACTCATGGGGTAAGAGGTAAAGGACTGTCACGGATCAGAGAATGGCGACGCAAACAAAGAGCTGGAATACACAGTTAATTTTCATTGTGGTCATAGGTTAACCGTGGATGCCCCAAGGTTTTGTAGTAGGGTTGTAGTTCAATATATTGATTAATGATCTGGAAAAGAGGCTGGGCGGCGAGGTGGCAAAAACTGCAGGTGACACAAGACGATCTGGCTTAGTCCAGTCCAGAGACGCCTGGGCAACTTCAGAGGGACCTGCCCAAGCTAGGGGAATGGGCAGAGGGAATTCAGTGCTGACCGATGCAAAGGGATGCTCCTTGGAAGGAATCGTTTAAACTCTTTGCACACCTTATCGGGCTCTAAGGAAACTGCAACCGCTAAGGTGGGCACCGCGGAAGGCAGCTCAGTGGGAAGCAGCAGTCACAAAACCCAAAATGATAGGATGCTAAAGGACACGACTAGATTCTGCCATGAGATTCTGCAAATCAAGGGCATTCCCTCCTATGGGGCACTGCAGCCAGTTCTGGTCACCCCCTCTTATCAAGGCTCCAGCGGAAAGAGAGAGGGGGGCTCAGAGGCGGGCAAACAGAAGGAGCCCGTGGAGATGGAAAAGTTCCAGGGTGCTGAGAGGGCAGACCCTCAGCAAAGGAGGATCAGTGGAGCTGTGACAGTCCACACCAGCTGAGGATCTGCCCGAGGTTTCAGAAATCTGTGGAGTTTAAAGCTAGAAGGGATCATTAGATCAGTTAGTCTGACCTCCCGTACAGCACAGACCACTACGTTTCACGCAGTCACCCCTTCACGGAGCCCAGTAATTTGTGTCTGGCTAAAGCGTCTCTTCCAGGAAGGCAGCCTGTCTGGCTCTGAAGCCATCAAGGGATGGAGAATGCACCACTTCCCTTGGGAGTTTGTCCCAATGGTTAATCACCCGCACTGGTCAAAAACACGGGCCTTATTTCTAATCTGTATGTGTCTGAGGTTCTCTTCCAGCCATTGGCTCTTGTTCGGCCCTTCTCTGCTAGACTAAAGAGCTCGTTACTACCAGGGATTTTCTCCCCATGAAGGTGCTTACACACCATCCTCAGGTCACCTTGTGAGCTTCTTTTTGGTCAGCTGAACAGATTGAGCTCCCTGAGGTGAACAAGAGGGGATGTGATAGAGGGATGTGAAATAACTGGTTTAGAGAAGGGGGATCGGGTACTTTGTTCACCCTCTCTCTCACTGCAAGAGGAAGGGGACCTGCAACGAAACTGAAAGGCAGCACATTGAAAACAAAACACAAAACCTGTGGAACTCATGGCCACATGATATCATAAACACCAAGGGCTTAGAAGGATTATAAAAAAGAATCAGACTTATATCTGGATAATGAGAGCATCATAAAGTGGGATTATTATTAGGACTCAGGACACCTGGGTTCTATTGCTGGTTCTGCCTCTGGCCTGCTGGGTGATAGTGGGCAGGTCATTTCCCCTCTCTGTGCCTCAGTTTCCCCTCCTGCCCTTTGACTATTTAGACTGAGAGTTATTTGGGGCAGGGACTGTCTCATGCTTTGTATCTGTGCAGCACCTGGCACAATGGGTCCCTGACCTCGGCTGAGGCCTCTAGAGCCTGCAGTAATACAAAGAACCTCTCCCTCTTCATTGAGCCCCTGCAGGGGAGGGCACCCTGCCCCATGGGCTCAGTAATCTGCTTGGTTACTTCCACCCTCCATTCACTTAGGAAAGCAGCAGGACGGGCTGAGCACCTCAGCTCCTGAATTGAAATGCGGCCTAGAGGCCTCAAGATCATGGCCCCATGTTGCTGCACAGACGCAGAGTGTGAGACAGTCCCTGCCCCAAAGAGCTCATGGTCTGTCCGGGCAAAGGCGCAGAGATTTGTCCGCAGAACACACAGCAGGGCAGGGCTGGAGCCTGGCTTCCCAAATGGCCCTGTGACTCCCCACTCAGTGGACCCCCTCCCTGCCTGTGCTGGCTCTGAAGCCATCAGCTCTCCAGCCCTCCACAGAGTCTCCCAGGGTAGACAGGCCCAGATTTCTAATGTCAAAGCATACATTCAGGATGGAGCTGGGGGGATTTCAGCCCTGGAGAGGGAGGCGAGCAGGTAGCCAGAGGCAACTCCCCCCATGCTGATCACCGCAGAGGGTGGCTGGAAGTTTCCTTTGACCATTCAGGCCCCCAAACCTGAGAGGTTGGTTTAAAAGCATCGACACCCCCCCGTTTAAGAGCAGCACATTAGCAGCAGACCCTGGTGGACCGTAAAGGGAGTGCCCGTCCATTTGCATGGCGAGATCTGTGAGAGGGGGACAAGCCCCATCCGCCGCGGAAATTTACGCTGAATCTGGGCAGCTCCTGGCTCATAATTAACAACCCTGACACCTGCCTGGGAGAATCTGTCCCCTGCCCCAGCTGAGCTTTGGTGTTTTACAACATCCTTGCTCGGTTTATGGGTTTTTCTGCACACCAGGAGCGAAGGCAGTAAAAGATGGGAAGGGATCAGCCTTCAGGGGCTGCCTTACAAGACTTCCATCACAAAATGAGCCAGCTCCGGGCGCAGGCCTGGAGGCCGGGGAGCGCCGCCGAGACGAAGCGACCATCTGTTTAACACTCCAGTTGTCTGGGAGGCGGGGCGAGGAGGGAAGATGTCGGGGCTGGGTCGGGCTGATTGTTGCAAGCTGTGGCTGTTTGGTGGGCTGGCGGGGGGAGCCGCATGGCGAGCCTGCAAGTTAATGAGCTGGCAAAGCGAAAAGCCCAGCAGGCGTGTGGAGGAGCTTGCCAAGAGGGGAATCTGAAGCGGGGTTTGTTTCCTTTAAGGTCGTTAAATAAAACCCCAACACAATGAGTGACCCGGCTGGGATGAAAAAGACGATTCCAAAAAGATTCCTCTCTCCCCCCCTCCCCGCCCCTCGACTTTGGCAACGTTCAGAGGCAAATTACCCCTCGACTGAAATGGGCCAGGACAGCTCCCCGAATTCCAGTCCTCCAGAGCTCGGCTCGGAATGATCGCCAACGCCAAGCATTCCAAATGAGGCCACCCTGTCTTAAAAACCAGGAGATTTTAAACAAAGAGCCTGCTCTGGATTCTTTCCACCGGCCTGCTAGATTCTGAATGCTTCACGTTTTTCTCTGCCACCAGGGGCACTGGAAACATCCTTTGTGAAAAAAACAACGACAGCGGAGAGACTCACAGAATCACATGACTCCAGGAGCTGGGGTGCGAAGAGAGCGATCTTGAGCCAGGGTTGGCAACGTTGGGATCTGAACTTTGCAAACGGAGCCGTTTCTAAAAAACACCGATGCTCCCCCCCACCCCCAAATCCTCAGGGAATGCCCCAAGCTAATGACACTGATGTGAGAAAGGACGACAGGGTGTTTTTCATTATCGTCAGTGATTAATGATCAATTATTAATGATTGATGAATAATGATGATCAATTATTATTATACCTGAGCATGCATATGCTCACACATATGTGTGTCACTGGATGGTCCAGTGGTTAGTATGCTAGCCTGGGATGCGGGAAACCCCAGGCCTATTCCCTGTTCTATCACATGCATCTTCTATAACTCGGGCAAGTCACTCTGGGTATACACTGCAAAGAAAAAAACCATGGTGCCAAATCTCAGAGCCCAGGTCCACTGACAAGAGGCTTAGGCTGCAAGGCTAAAAATAGCAGTGTGGACACTTGGGCTCTGGAAACCCAGCAAGGGTCTTGGATCCCAAATGTCTCCAAGTCAATTGATCTGGGCTCTGAGTGTAGACGTACCCTGAGTCGCTTTGTGCCTCAGTTTCCCCTCTGTAACAGGAGGATAATAACTGCGTAGGGAGAATCTTTCCATCAACGATTCTGAGGTGCCCAGATGCCATGGTGCTGGGGGTTGGATAAAGAACAGATAAAAAGAGGCACGATGAAAGGAGCTGCTGTCAAAACCCACCATTTTGCTGACAAATGGCTTTCCACCAAAAACGAACATTTGTGTGGGAAAAAAATCATTTTCCATGCATTTTGCTGGTGAAACAACAGAACCCAAAAATTTCGAGGTTAAAAAAATTCGTATTTTGAACATCAAAAATTGTGTCCAAAACCTGAAATTTTTAAAATCAAAACCCAAATATTTTTCAGTTCTGGGAGGGGTTTTATTTTTTTGGTCATCAAACAGATTTTTTAGTAAGAAATTTGGACAAAATGCAAAAATGGCAAAAAAAAAAATCCACAAAAAAAATTGGTATTTTCTGACCAGCTCTCCTGCTCACCTGAGTAACTTGACTCATGTGTGCGCTGGAAGAATACAGCTCATACTTCATCATTATCGCTAACTTTGCAAAACTTTTTTTTTCCCAGTTACCTGTAGATTGTTCAGTTCCTAAATGTGTTTTTAAAAGTAGTGTCTCACCTTGATCTTTTTTTCTGTCAACAGGTTTTTTTAATTAATGCAGGAATCAGTGGAAAAAATATTCCTGCCATCCTGACGAAAAATACGTCCAAATTCTGGAAACACTCAGTGCCAAAACACCTCAGGGACAGATTTTTCAAGCACCCAGCACCCAAAATCAACACCAGATTTTCAATGTGCACCTGGCAGACTGAGCTATTTGGAAAATACAGCCCCAATTGCAGGTGCTAAGAACTTGAAAATCTCTCCTTTCCTACTGAGCATAGTGCTTTGCTACACTGCATCCTCAAGAGCTTACCAGTGACACTGAAATGCCGCCACTTCTGGGGAGGAACACAAGCACTGTTGAACAGCATGCTATAACAATGCCCAACTGCATGATTGGGGCCAAGGTCAGAAACTGAAATATTACCAGAGTGCAGCATGAAGCAAGGGTGACCAGATAGGCAGTGTGAAAAATCAGGACAGGGGGTGGGGAGTAATAGGTGCCGGTATAAAACAAAGCCCCGAATATTGGGATTGTCCCTATAAAATTGGGACATCTGGTCACCCTACTTGAAGGAGTCAAAGCATCAATGTAGATAAGGTATGAGAGGTTTGTCTGTGGTTTGTTTGTAAATGGGTCAAATCTCCTGGCGTAACTCTGTTGATATCAACCTGTGATGGATTTGGCCCCATGTTTCTAGTCCCGTGTGTGCTGTTGCCTCCTACTGGATGGAAGTGGACTCACTGAACAGGATGTCATAGACCCTGCACTGCTGACTGCAAACAGAGAGGATGTGGGAGGGGAGGGGAGGAAAAACAGAGGGGATCAGCAAGCAGAAGGTGATATTGATGGGATCTGTGGAATGGGAAGGGGGAGAGACTTTCGGGGGGTGGGATTCCCCCCAAGGATGTTCCGGGGACACCCAGACTTGCCCTGCATCCATTACACATGGACATCAGATGCAGAGCAGATGGGATGGGGGCTTTGGAGCACAATTTGGGGAGGGGGGAGACTGGGCCATAGGGTGGGGGACATGCCCCAGCCTGGGGAGATCAAGCCAGCCAACGCCCTTGGACTGAGCTCGGAGGTTCTTCCCCGTCCCATTCAGTCAGGAAACCACATGTCAGGAGAAAGCCCGGCCCCCGCCCGCAATGGGCGGGAGGGAGGTGGGGGGGCCCTGGCACGCAGCCCTGCTGGATGGGGCTACATCTCCGGGGGCTGGCGGCTTGTCATGTCGGCGTCACTCAGCAGCCCCCAGCTGCGCTTCGTCTCCCGGGCACTTCATCACTCACCCTGCGGCCCCAGCTGGGGGATTAGCGCTGCCTGCGGGCCTGGAATCCCTTCCTGGGAAAGCCCCTATGGGAAGATCTTACAACCACGGGGGCAAATGGACCAAAGAGGAGCTGGGCTGCTCCAGGGAGTGGGATTGGAGTTTCCATGTGGGGCAACCCTCCCCACAGGCCACTCTCCAGGGCAGGGAAGCACCCACTGAGTCTCCCTTTCCCCCCCCCCCCACCTCCCACTCCCTCCTTCTGTGACCCCCTCCCCAAAGGGAGAGGAAGATGAGGGCCCAAGGCACAAGAGCTACTTAACTTCAAAGGGGTTGGGAAGAGGGTGAGGGAACCTCCCTTCCTGACAAATGGGGCGCTAATGCCCTTTCAAACAAGGCCGGCTCCACGAATGGGACCCCGAGGGGCCCACCAGGCCCTTCCACCCCCTGGGAAATGGCTCACGCCGGCCCCATGAATGGGCACCCAGCCATAACTCCAGCAGTCTCCCCCATTTCCTGACCCCCCAAAGGACCTTGGGCTCCTTGAGTGTGGAGCGCCATGGCCTGGCCTGGGGGTGTGTGTGCAGAGGTGTGGGGCACATGGCCATGGCCGCTGTGTGGTGTAGTCGAGAAGGAACATGATGGTGCTGAAAGGCTGAGTCGTGCGCATTGGGGTGCTGCCTCATGATATTGGGGGGGCCATCCTGATTCAGGGCACTGAGCTGTGACATGAAGGGGTTCAATGATCTAGGGGGACAGGGTGAGACACTGGGGAAGGGGCACCAGGACCCAGGATGCTGAGTCATGATCCGAAGGGGTGTCGTGATCTAAAGGGGGGTGCTCCTAGGAAAACAAGCAGTGATAGGAGGGAGGACGGTCATGATGTGGGACGCTGAGCCGTGGTATCAGAGAGCTGTTGTGCCCTTGCGATGACATGGCATGGCCCTGGCACACGGGCTTAGCCCCATGGCGATGCAGGCTGAGTGGCAGCTGGGCACCCCACCAGCCCCAGCCACCAGCTGCTGGGGGCTGATGCTCAGAGGCCCCAATGAGCTGGGCAGATGGGCCAGGCTCCCAGAGGAAGCCCAGTCTGCCCATGCCCTGTTCTGGCCATGGCTGGACTCTGCCTTTACCCAGCTCCCAACGCAAGGGGGGGCCAGTCGCCGTGGGACTCACATACCTCGTGAGCGTCTGCTCTTCTGGCGTCCGATGCCACCAGGACGTCCTGGCTGATTTATCCCTGGCTCCATCCATCTCCTGCCACATCCGTTACTCTGCCTTTGCTCACTGATGCCTTATTTATTTTACTTCCCGGCCATGTTTTGACTAGCGAGGCCTGCGGACACTAGTTACAAGGGGGGGACTGACAGCTAGATGGTGTTCCTTTGTAACCGTCAAACGGCAGGGGAGAGCCACAGGCCAGTGGTTAGCACAGTGGGGGCTGTGAACCAGGACTCCTGGGTTCTCTTCCCAGTTATGGAAAGGTAGTGGGGGCGAGTGGGTTAGAGCAGAGGGGGCTGGGAGTCAAGACTCCTGGGTTGTGTCCACAGCTCTGGGATGGGAGTGGGGTCAGAGCAAGGGGGGCTGGGCGTCAAGACTCCTGGGTTCTGCCCCAGCTCTGGGAGGGGGTTGGGCTCTAACAATCAGAGCTGTTGGACTTCCTGTGTGATCTGGACTGGACCACTTCACCTCCCGGCACCTGCCTTTCCCCATCAGTGACACAGGGATAGGAAACAACCCCCGCCCCACTCCCGGGGCTGGGGGCTCTGGGCCTTGGCTCACTGGCACTTTGGGCTCCACAGACAGGCCGGTTTCCCATCCGTGCAGCCTCCACTCGCGGCCCTGCCCCAGGTGGCCTCTCCAACCGCGGGACCCCACAAGCCCGAACGGGCCCATTTGAACCCTGGCGCCACACACTGGGCTCGGTCCAGGGGAGACACCCCCCCAGAGAAGTCCGGCTGCTTCCTCCTGACAGAGTGTGTGTGTGTGTGTTGGGAGGACCTAGCAGGGCCCCTACCAGCTTGGCTGGGACTGGCCTGACCCAGAGGGCAAAAAGCTAAGACTGGCCTGACCTGGAGTCCATGACGCCGCTGAGACCAGCCTGGTCCGGGGGTGTGATGCTGCCCGGCCTAGGGGGTGACACCACAAAGACTGGCCCAGAGGGTGCCACTGAAACTGGCTTGGCCCTGGTGGTGCGACGCTGAGACCAGACTGGCCTGGGGTGACACCCTCGAGTGGGGTGACACCTGGCCTGGGGTGACACCCGGCCCTGCCCAGGGGGGACCATGCCGCGATCAGTCCGACCCAGGGGGTGACAGAAGTGAGATGGGCCCAGCTCCCCTCCTGAGGCCTCCTCCCTTGACGACACTCTGTCAGGGCAGGCCACACTCCTGTCTGGGATGCTGCAGTGTCCGGGGGTGAAACCCTCCCGGTCTTGGAGAGCGAAGGAGCGAGCCCAGCCCAGTGTCCCTGAATCCTCCAGCCCCTTGGCCTGGAAAGCCAACGCAGGCGTGGGGGGGGGGGGACCTCCTGCACTTGGGCCTCGTCCCCACTAGGCCGTGCTGCTGCACTACACAACCTTCCCCGGCCTGAGCCAAGCCAGGTCCCTCCTGCAGTCGGAGCTGCCCTGGGGCTGGAGAGTAGGGGCCCACTTGCCCCCACCCCCGTGGTCCCACACACTACTTCAGCCCCATCCGCTGGCCCCAGGGTTGGGGGGCAGAGGTTGCCCCATTCCCTCCCCCAGGAGGTGGCTGTCTGGCTCTGAAGCGGGGGAGAAAGGTGAGGGCTATGTGGCCCAATGTCCCCAGGGCAGGGTGGGGCGGGGTGGGTGATGGGGCAGGCAGGGCCCAGCGGACAGAGCACAGGAGACCCAGGCAGCTCCCAAGGTGGCTTTTGGCAGAGATGGGTCCCAATCCTTGAACGTGGGCCCCTCTCTGCCCCTTGATCTAGGGGGCCTGTGCCTGCCCCTCGTGGAGGGGGCAGAGAACCAGGCCTGGGGGTCACACATGGCTGCGGCTAAGAGCACAGAATGTTCTGCCCCCAGCCAGGTGGTGAGAGGTGGTGGTGGGGGATAACAGGCCAGGTGGGTTGGGGGGGGGAAGAGAGCTACAGGGGCCACAGCCCCCCCACCATGTCGTACCCCTCAGACATCTTGATGCCCTTCTGCCTAAATGTGTGTGGGAGGGGGTAGTATTTCCCCCAGGGATCAATGCACCCAGATCTCGGGGGTAGGGGGCAGGTAGGAGCCAGGCCCGGCTGAGAGGAGTTGCAAATGAGAGAGGCCTCATGACTGAGGACCCCTGGACCTTCTGGGGAGAGGGGCGGTGGGGAGGGAAGGTGTATGATTGCAGATGGGGTGTGTGCACACATGTGGGTGTGTATGGGAGTGTATGTGCAGGGTTGTATGTGTGTGTGTATATAATTATACATGGGGTGGGCGAGTTTATGGTAGTGTGTTTGTGTCTGGTTGTACATAGGTGTGGTTGTGTGTATCCTGTAGGTGTATAGAGCTGCATGTGTAGCGGGATGTGCATCCGGTTGCACAAGGGGTTGGGGGTTTAGTGAGACTGGGCAAAATTCAATTTTTACTTTTTTATAATTTCGACAAATGATATTGATGTTTATTTTTAGGCATCTCCCCTGATTTTTATTTATTTAAATTTTCACAGTTGTGGGAACTTATGGGGAGGGGGGTCAGACAATAATTAGTCAATGACAATAGACACTGAGATTCAAAAAGTTCAAGCTCTATAACCGTTAAAACACAAATTGTCAACATCACGTCAAAACGTACCAACTAATTATCCCTAGAGCGAACTCAAATACCTTCTCAAGCAGCATTTGTCTTACTTTGCCTAGCTGTGAATTTCAATTATTATTGATAGACAGATTTTTTCATCAGTTTAGGTGCGGTGAAATCGACGCCTACTGATATTTACTGATAAAAACGGAATCCTTCCGAGTCTGTGCATAGTTGGTATAGTTGCATCTGTGTGTGTGTGTGTGTGTGTGTGCACGTTTATCAGGTTGCACAAAGCGGTGGCTGCACAGTTGTGTGGATAGTTTCCCATGTCTGGCTGCCCATGAGGTGTCCGTGTGGCCCTCTCCAGGGCCATGTCCTGCCATGCAGTGCCCTCTGCCGTGAGCCTGTCTCTCTCCAAACGAATGACCTGAGAGCTCCTCAGGGCAGGGCCTGGGGCAACTCAGTGCAGCCCCCGGATGGGTGTCCTGAGGAGGAGGGGGGTATGAGTCCTACAGAAGGAGTGTTTGAGGGGTAGTTTGGTGGCAGGCAGAGTGGGGGAGCTGTTTGATGGGTCTGAGCCCCATTGCCCATGCTGGGAGCCTCTGTTATAATCAGCAGGGTCTGGCTGCTGTGAGGAGTCTCCAGTTGTTTGAACCCAGCTTTGGGAATGCAAATCCCCTCCTGGGATGAAAGTGGGAGGGCCTACATGGGCAGGGCTCTACATGGCTGATGGATGGGGCGGGCTCTGAATTGGAAAGTCCTCATAGCCATTGTTGTCACTGACCAGGATCTGTGCTGGGGGCGGGGGGGTGGGGGGGGGTCTGTGCTGGGGGAGGCTGGGATGCCCTGTCCTAGGCACTGGCTGTCATAAAGAGTTTGGGGGGAGGGGGAACCTCACTTATTCCATCAGACTAATAAAAAGGGGGTGACTGATGCCTGGGGCTCTTAAGGCAGTTAGGGGCTGGGCATGTTCTCTCCCCCATCTTTGCCAGTGCCTCTCAGTCACAACCCGCAGCCCCCTGCTGTCCCAACCCTAGAGACCCCCAACCCCCACCACTCTACTAGTGCCCCTCAGCCCCAACCTGCAGCCCCCTGCTCTCCCACCCCTGGGGTTCCCCAACCCCCACCATTCTGCTAGTGCCCCTCAGCTCCAACCTGCAGCCCCCTGCTCTCCCACCCCTGGGGTCCCCCAACCCCCACCACTCTGCTAGTGCCCCTCACTCCCAACCCATNGCCCCCTGCTCTCCCACCCCTGGGGTCCCCCAACCCCCACCACTCTGCTAGTGCCCCTCAGCTCCAACCCGCAGCCCCCTGCTTTCCAAGCCCGGGGGTTCCCACGCACATTTTAAGGAGTCTCTAGGTTTGGAGATGGCCCCAAGCAGGTGAATAATAACCCCAAATAGCCAGGCATGTCGTGGCTGCTGTGCCCAGCTCTGGGACCCCAGGGCAGAGCACCGAGCTGTGCTGGACGAGTTGGTCCCGGTCAGTCCCAGCACCTGCCTGAGCAATTCCCCCTTGACGCCCAGGCGGCAGCAGCCAGGATGGGGTAAAAGCTTCCCGACCCCCGCAAGCCCATCCAGGCCCATCCAGTCAGGCGGTCCTAGGATTTCCCTGCCAGTCTGGGTGAGTGTGAGCCTTTGCTGCACTGCGGACAGCACCCGGCTAGCAGTGGGTGACAGAGGGGCTTGGACTCAGGGTGCCACAGCTGAGTAGGACCAGGCCTTGTCAGACAACCACTGGGAGACTGTCAGGACAAACCTGAGTTGCTATTGGTCGACCAGTAGGTGGCGCTATTCCCTCCACATGGGATGCCTAGGCCACTGAAGCTGTATGGTAATTAAGGATTCCCTGGTATATTTCTTAAAAGTCAGGGTGTTAATCCCAATTTCCTGGGCAAATTCCAGCATGGGTGATTCCCATCTGCTTCCCTAAATTCCCCCTGCAGGACAGAGCGCTTCACCAAAGTGGGTCCCACGTTTCCTGAACAGTTGCCGTGTTCCTCCCCAGAAGGGGCTGCATCTTGGTGTCAGGTGAAGTCATTTCTGTGCAAACAGCCACCCCACCTCCTCCCGGAGATGACTGCATCTCAGTGGCAAGTAGAGTGGTTAGCTGATTGGTTTGTTTGCCCTGTGGGATTACAGGTGGTGGGTGAATGTGGGGGATAGTTGTTGGATACACCTCACCCTAAATAGCAGCCCATCTGGGGGTACCCCCTGGGGGCCCATTCCACACCTGGAAATGCCCCAAAACAGCAGATGCCAGAAATCTCCCCCCCCCCCCCCGCCGTCCCCACCCAGCAGCTTTTTCAGCCATTGTGGGTTTGGGGGGAAATGACTGATAGAAATGGCACAGGCAGAACTAGCCCTGGGAAGGGGGGTGTTCCTGGGAGCCAGCCAGACCTCATGCTCTGTGACAGCCTGGCCAGGACTCAGCGTGTTGTTTGGGGGCTAGGGAGGGGCCATGTGTCTATTGCGCTCATGGGGCTGAAATGGACAGAGCACGCTGAGGGGTCCCCCTTAACCCTGGGGGTCATGCCCCTCCCAGCGCAGGCTCCTGCTGAAGGAGAACAAGGACCCATGGCTAGTGGGGGGACTCCCTGGACATCACTGCCCTGCACCCACAAAACCTCACTGTGGCAGTGGGGACAGACCCTTGATCCACCTGCTCCTAAAGACCTGACAACTGAGTGACAGGAGAATTTCTGCTGGCTGGGAGCAGTACAGGGTCTATGGCACACACATAGGTAGTTGTTATTATGTCCAGTAGAAGGCAGCGGAGCACATGCATGCACAAACACACACCCCCCTTATCCGGACGGCTTTCCCTGGTGCCCCAGCACACTTTGCAAGATGAAAGAAGGGTAATGAGGTGTGGGGAATAGGGCCCAACCTGATTTCTCCTACATCCCAACCTACACCAGATCAAGGAGGCCCCAGGGAAGGTGAGAACCCCCGTGTCCTATTCTGATCTTCCAACATGAGGCCTCCTCCCCTCCTGGCTCAGCCGCGGGGACCTGGCTCTGCTGTCACCAGGTCATCCCTGTCTCTTCCGTCCAGGCAGTGGGCCCTGCTCCTGACAGCCCCCAGATCGCTCCCTGCTGGAGGAGGCCAGAAATGCCCCTGGTGGGGGCCCTGCCACAGGCTCTCCTGTGCCCTGTGCTGGGAGGGGCATGTTGGGGATCAGCGTCTCCCTCAGCCTCGGGCCCCCTGGCTCTCCCCTGCCCAAATCCCACTGATATAGCTGGGGCTGTATCATCCGCTCACTGGATTCCACAGGGGGAGAGCAGGGAGTCTGCCCCCCCCCCCAGTATTGCCCTATACAAGGCCCAAGCACAGGGGAGCCCTCCCCTGAGCCACAGCAGGGCAGAGGGCAGCCCCTAGGCTGGACAGAGGTGCCCTGAGTATGGGGGGGATGGGGACAGTGTGTGGCCACCCGTAGTGGATCCCCCACACAGAGCTCGAGTCCCCCTGTCCTAGGAGCTGGGGTGTGTTTGGGCCCAGTATGTGGGGAGGGGATTGGCTGGCTCTCAATGCCCATTGCAAGGGAGGCTGTCCTAGGGGTAGTACCCCCTTCCCGAGGCCCCCCCACTCTGGGTCCCAGCTACCCAGAGCAACTGCTCTTTATCTTGAATTGCTTTGCATGCTGGAGAAGCAAGAGCCAACAGAGGAGGAGGCAACACAACCCTCTCACCCGTCCCCGCCTCAGCTCCTCCAGCCTCGCATAGGGTCAGCCAGAGGTGTCATGTGCTCCTGCCAGCCTCCTCATCTGAAACACCCGCCGGCACCAAGCCGAGGTCTGGGCTGCGGGGGCGAGGCTGGCCCCACTGTAAACCAGATGGGAAAGACACCTGTGCAGTAGCTGCTAAAGGTTAGGGCTGGGATCGGAGCCAGGACTCCTGGGTTCCATTCCTGGCCCGGGGAGGGGAATGGGGCCTAGTGGGTTAGAGCGGGAGGGGCTGGGAGCCAGGACTGTACACAGGCTGCTCACCCCCAGGAGTGCCAGTCCCCAGTGGGTGCACCCAGCAGGAGGCAGTGAACAGGGGCCATTGCTGCTGGGGACACACGGGGAACAAGTTTACTGGAAATTGGTGCCAGCCTGGCCCCTCATTGACAGGGAAGGAAGCTGTGGACAGAGCCACACTGGGGTGGGATCAGAGCCCCCCCCCTACCTCTTGGAGAAGGCTCAGGGCTGGGGAGCTGCTCTGCCTTTCCCCTGTCCTCTTTAGCCAGCTGGGAGCAGCAGGGATTGCCGGGGCGAAGCCAGCACCAGAGGGAAGAGCATCCTTCAGCGGCTGGGTGTGTCTAGAGAGGCTGGGAGCCAACACCCCCAGCTTCAGGGGGCTCAGAATTGGTACCCTGCGCCCAGTGCAGCCCCACTGCCCTGGGCAGGAGGATCCCATGGGTGGGGTGGCCCTGGGGGTGGGGATAAGGTCTTAGGTCCCCTGAAGGCGGCTGCAGTTGGGAGTGGTCTGGTCCTCCTGGGGGCTATAGCCTCTCCCAGTACCATGGGGTCAGGGTGGGCATTTGTCCCTCCCCTGCCACCAGTCCGCCAATCTGCTCCAGGAGTCTGGCTGAGGGGCGGAGCCCATCCAACTCGGCACATGGGGCATCAGGTGGGGTTTTCCCCCAACACACTGCTGGGCCCATCCGACTGTGGTGACTGCTCCCAAACACCTCCCCCATTTATACAGCCCCACTTCATTAGCATATGCTAAAGACTCCCCCCGTAGGGGCATGACTGCAGAGCCCAGAGCCAAGGTACAATTCATCTAAGAGTGTTCGAAACTCCCAGGGCCCCACATGGGCATGTCCCCCTGCCACCCTGGCTGTCCAGAAAGCTCCCCCCACCTCCTGGGTGTGGATGGTCCAAGGCAAAGCCCATCCCAGAGCTCTGCCTAGGGCTAGGAGCGAGGACCCCTGGATTCTATCCCTGACTCTGGTCAAGTGTTTAGTGCAAGGGAGGCCACAGGCCCCACTGTTTTAACACCTAGACCCCACTCCCTTACCCCCAGTTGGGGATAGAACCCCGGGGTCCTGGCTCCCAGCGCCTCCTGCTGTTACCACTAAACCCAGTCGCCTCCCAGATCCAGAATAGAACCCAGGAGTCCTGGTTCCTGCAGTAGAGCTCTGGGCCAGGGAATCTCCCTGGGGCTGCTCCAGCCATGGTCTCCTCCCTCCCCACCTAAAGGGCCAGGCTGTCTGCCCCCTGTGTCACCCAGTAGCAGAGAGGGGTTTGTCACGAGGATAACAGCCTGCTGCTGCTGCCAGGGAGAGGGGTGGTTGCTTTAGCTCAACTGACAGAGGTTGGAGCTGTGGTGGTTCCTGACCTGCTGCTGTGAGTGTGAGTTTCCCATTGGCTTAGCTAGGCGGGGCAGTGCCAGAGGGCTCCCATCGAGTATTATTTCCCTGGGTTTGCTGATTTGCATACAGCCAATGAGAGAGCACGGGACACCCCCCTCAACATCCTGCAGCCTTTGGCTCAGCAGTTGCCCTTCCCCACAACGGCTACAGAGTGGGTGCTCCATCCCCCCCCGGGCCATGCTGGGGTCAGTGGCAATGCAACCTGCTAGTTGTGGAGGAAGGAGTCTGTGGGGGGCCTGCTCCCTGCCCCAGTGCGGAGGGAATTTGCCCCAATGTGGGGGCCCTGTAGCCTGGATTGCAGGTGCCCAAGACATGCAGGGCTTGATGCTGACTCGGGAGTCCCCCAGGTCTTGTACTTTTAAACCGCGCCAGTGTTGACCCTGTTCCCGGCGGCACAGGGCTCGCAGGCGGGACATTTGGGAGGCCAGATGCCTGTCAAACTCACAGTGCCTGTAACAAGGGGATAGTGTCTACTCAGTTTCTACCCAGAGCAGAGCCTCTCCCATGAGCCATATCTATCTATCTATCTATCTATCTATCTATCTATCTATCTATCTATCTATCTATCTATCTATGATTCTCCCCCCAGACTGTCTGGGTCCCATGCTCTGTCCTGTAGAACTGGCGTCACTCCCCTGGCAGATATTCATGCCCCGCCTCCTCCATGCCAGTCTTATCTCTCAGCTTCGGCCCTCCATCCTGCCAGCTCCCCTTGCCAGTGCTGCCGGCGCCCTGATGAAGGAGCCCTTGAATGCGCGGCAGCACTCAATATGCTGGTAATGAGGACATTTAATACAGCTTTCTCTGGAGCAGCAGAGCAGAAACAGGATGAGAAATGGCGCCGGCTCCCGCCTCTCCGCCGCACGGGCCTCTGTGCTGGGAAGCGACGCCAGGCGGCTACTTGGGGCCATCACTCTTCTCCCTCCCCCGCTCTGTGGGTAGGGAGCACGGCATCAACACGGGGACGCCCCTGGGGCCCAGGCATGGCGTTCTCAGTGCCAGGTGGTGCCACAGAGCAGTGGAGGGACGGAGCCAGTTTCAGCCTTTGTGTTGTCCCTCACTCCAGGGGACCTGTGGGCCTTTTCCAGTGATCCTGCCCCCAGCTCTGAGTGAAGGGGAGCGGGGTTGTGGGAATTGGAGCCAGGATCTGGGCTGCAAGGATCAGGGTGAGCTCTGGCCATGTGACCACAGTACTGGAGTGGGAGTGTTCCAGTGCATGCTGGGAAAATCCAGGCGACTCACCCATGGTGCACCAGAGAGCACCGTCATAGAACAATGCATGCTGGGACGTCCTGCCCCACAGGTTGCTGGGACACGGGGTTTGGCCAGGCCGGTTACACATGCTCAGTCGCTGAGCCTGGTAGAGGAAGCTGCCCCCAAGCTAGCCTGGGTCCCTGGCAGGGGACGCACGCCATTAGCTGCCACTGCCACTGGCTCAATATGACCCTCATGGGGCGGGACGTGACCCTGGTGTAGCTGGAGTGAGGGGTCTCAACACAGCTGTGCTGGGAGCTCCAGGGCTGGAATAAAGGACATCCTGACCCACAGCCCCCTGTGATCCCAGCCCCCCACTCCCCACAGCTCTGCCGGTGCCCCTCAGTCCCAACCTGCATCCTCCTGCTCTCCCAGCTGGGCCAGCTCTGGGCTTCCCACAGCTCTGCCAAAAGATGCCAACACTGTCCCTCTCCAGGACAGAGACCCCCGTGGCACAGTGAGGAGAGGCTGCCACAGCTGGGCACTCCCCGTAGGAGTCAGGGGGGAGTACATTGCTCCCCCCATTGCTGTGGGGAGGGATGGAGTGGGACCAGCCCCCTGAACTCCTGATGAACTGAGCTGGAAGGTCAGAGGTCAACAGCTCCAAGGCAGCTGCCTGACACTGAGGGGTGGTGGGGTGGGGTGGGGTGGGGGTGGTGAGGCCAGTTGGTCCAGGTGGGCACCGGGCTGCCTAGGAGGGGGGGCATAGTACCCCATGGTACCCCGAGAATGGGGTGCTCCCCAGAGGCACGGAAATGCACCTGGGGATGTGGCTGGGCCCAGACAGCTCCAGCTGCCTGGGATGGGACGAGGCTGCTGTGGGGAGAGTTCTGTGCTGTGGGGCAGGTTGTGGGAGCCAGCTGTAGGAGGGATGGAAGCAGGGGGAGCTGGCTGCTGGAGTGGGGATCTGGCCACATAAGCAGGGGCCCAAGGCTGGTAGGGATCCCTGTGGTGTCAGGCCAGGGGCTCTCCCCGCCTCTCCCTCCTGGCCCCAGCACCAGCCACCTCCATCTGTCTCCTGATCTGCAGGTGCGAGGGCCTCCCCGTCTGCAGCCTGGAGTCCCCCCCCCCCCCTTCCCCGTCACAGCTGAGCCTCGGAGCAGCTCTGCCTCTGTGGAAGAGGATTTGGGGGGTGGTTTGCAGGCAAGGGGGTCCTCCAGCCCAGGGCAGGGGAGGTGGGGAAGGCACAGACAGGGAGAGGGTGGGACAAACCTCTCTGCACGGAGCTACAGGAGAGATGCGGGGAGTCAGAGTGTGTGGGAGGGTCCTTAGGGATTTCTGCTCCTACAGGCCTCAGCCCCTTCTGGTTTCCCATGAAGCCTCACACTGACCCAGCCCATCCACCCTCACTTGGCAGGAGCGGGGGACAGTTTTGTAGCTGACGAGATGCCTGTTACCAGATTTGACTGTTACTTTGGGGTAGGCTCATTTATTAGGGTTACTCTTCCGGGAGTGGGGGTCTGCTTGTGTCACTTGTGTTCTCATACAGAGCTCTGAGAGGACTGGGTCAATCAGCACTCCCAGTCTGACCCCTTATATGTCCCTGGACTCAGCAGGCTGGGTCAAGCAGCACTTCAAGCTGCCACCCTCATATGTCCCAGGTTCAGCACGTCCCTATCCCCACTTTCACATTACAATTGTTCTGGTAGGAACCCACTTGATAAGCAAACCCCACAGGATTTTGGGGCGCTGCAGGGATCTTTAGCTTAGATAAGAGGAGCATTGCTGCAGAGCAAATGGGGAAGCCAAAAACACAAAAGAGAGGGAGGAAGGGAGGGAAGGAACCAGCTTAACCATAAAAGTTATTTATTACCAGGTAATAACCGTACAAGGAGAGCCAAACAAACAAAACAGTTACAATTGTAAATCTAGCTAAATTTCATTACAAAAGTCAGGTTTAGAAAACTATAACTGATCACACAAGTCAGGGTTAGAGAGCTGTACCTAGAGTAGAAAAAAAACCCAGAGAGAAAGATGGGTTCTCACCACTCTGTGAAGCGGGGTTCCCAGGTGATGGTGGTAGCTCAGGGTCCAGAGTGCTGGAGACAGGCAGAGCCCCCAGCACGATCAGTCAGGAGAAGATGAAGTCCCAGTGGAACTGATGCAGATTTTGGATCCAGGCATCAGAACACTTACTTGAGCGTGGGTAGGGGTTTTTGTAGGGAATCAACAATGGTTCAAGGGAGAACACTAGAATTGTTTATGGGTAAACTGATGGCTCCAGGGAGGATACCAAAGTTGTTTTGTTCAGGCTAGACAATGGGAGCTGATCATTCCTGGCTATGGGCGGTGTTCCTTCCAGGGAGCTCACAATGCAATTAGGCAGCTTCCGTATTTTGGATACCAATAAAGGATTTATTACTAGAATTGGTCTGATAACTAGTGAGGTGGGTGTGTGCAGGCGTGGGTTCATTAACATCTGGAGCAGAGATCCCCCATGATGCACTGCTTCCCTGCTTTTCTGGTCCCAGAGTTCCATGCGGTTCTTGCCTTGGAATCTCTGTTCTCCATTCTGTGTGCTAATGGAGGTGCCTCCCTGGCCCATCTTCGATGCAAATGAGGCTGGGGCGTTGCCTTAATCCTGTCACCCTTGTCTGAGGGGTTTAGGTGTGTCTCCCACCGCCTTTTCATTCCTTTTTTTAAGTCTTTCTTCTGATCGGTTTTGGTTTAAGCAGAGGCTGTGGGGGGGCAGGTCCTTCGTGAGTCAGACAGCCTGGATACTGCGCCCTGGTTCCCCAAGAACACAGAGCTGATAGGTAACATGCCCTGGGGTCCAGGACTCCTGGGTTCTATTTCCAGCACTGGTGCCCTGTTGCTGCATGGCCCAAGCCCCCCTGCCTGCCTTGTGCCTCAGTTTCCCCCTTGGGGTAACAATGACAGCCTGGCTCCCAGGGGCTCATGGGACCCAGCCCCATGGTGGAAGGTGGTGCTTTGAGATCCTGATGGACATCCCAAGGAAATGCCAACCCCTTGCCTTTGCAGGGGCTGTCTGTTGGGGGATCTCAAAGCACCACTGAGACTCCCTCATCCCCTCCTCCTCTGACCTGGGACCCAACTTACCATCGAGGCCAGGACCCCACAGGTGCATGGGGCTGGCTAAGGGGCTCCGGCTCCCTGGCCTTGCACTGCAGCTTACACCAAGGCAGCACTGGTGACCCAGGGAGATGCCCTTGGGCCTGTTCCAAACCCTTGATCCATCTCCCCCAGTGGATGTGATGCTGCAAGAGGAAAGGGGCTTCCATGATGACCCACCTGGGACAGGTGTTCCCAGTCGTCTGAGACGAGTCAGCCGTTGCCCCAGGCTGCAAGCCCAGACCAGGACCTGGCCGAGTGGCAATAGGGGGCAATCTCCCCAGCCTGTCACCACTGGCTCCAATGCCCCGGTGCGGTGCTAGGGGGCGCTGTGCTGCAGGGAGCAGGGTGGGGCTCGGTAGGGGGCGCTCTCCCCTTGCAGTCAATGCTGACCCCAATGCCCCAGCACGGTGTTAAGGGGAAGGTTCTGTCCTTCAGAAAAGGCTTAAAAACAGAGACTCCTGGAAGCTCCCAGGCAGCACGGTGCCCACCCGGAGTCCTGGCTGGTCTGGGGCTCAGCTCAGCACTTAGCTATTATTTATTTGTTTGTTTGTCTGCATAACAGTAGTTCCCAGGAGCCCCAGTCCTGGACCAAGACCCCGTATGCTAAGCACTGGATGTCAAGCTCTCCTGCAGCGGCTCAAGAGTGAGGGTACGAACCTCACGGCAGAGTGTTAGGAACCAGGGCACAAACCCCAGCAACCAATGATCAAGTGTAAACTCCTCGGGCACTAGATCAGTCTTAACAGGGAGTCACTGACAGCCCCCTGGATACTCGGCCTTTGTGACAGATGGTCCCTTCCACCAAGAATCACAGCAATATTCAGGTTACTGCCAGTCCGAAAGGACCAGTCACTTACCCCACGTCAAGTGCACTTTAGAGCTCACAGCAAAGACAACGCTCGTAGCCAGTCCTATAATAAGCTATTTAAAGATTTATTATATAGGAAAAGGAAACAAGAGAGTTATTTACAAGGTTAAAGCAGGTAAACATATTCACAAATGCGTTACATCTTACGGTTCAAAAGGTAATAAAAGCTGCTATAATCAGCAAGCTCTATATGGTCTTTAGGGCTAACCCAGGCTAAACACTGGGGTTTTCTTGCTTATGCCTAGAAAACCTTCCCCCCGCCCCGCCTGAGTCCAAGCAGCTTAAAGATACCGTTCCCCCTTAGCAGCTTAAAGATACCATTTTTATTCCCTTCCCCACTTGTGCTTTGAGCTGCAAACTCAGCTAATTTACTTGCATGTCTCCCTTTCATGGAGGTGGTGGTGGGGGAAGCAATCAACAGTCTTTTGTCCTCTTTGATGTTCCACAATAGTTCGTCTGGTGTCGATGGGCCTTCCTTGTTGGTCAGGACACGACACCTTCTGTTGGATATCAGCACTTCACACTAATTAATGTCTCTCTCCTGCCTGGTGACAGTCATAGAGGCTTATAATACAAACACTTAAATATTACCTTACAATATGGGCTACAGACGCTAGAAGTGAGATTAATGCAGGCGACAACTCACAAGCATTCAATAAAGTCGAAACACTAATCACATTTTTATAACTCTAATATCTATGTTAACAATACTGACACACGGGTGAGCCAGACGGATTTCAGCTGTGTGGCTGTCAATGTTCAAGCGAGTCTGGCATAAGCTGGCACCTGGTTTGCCAGCATCACACTGTACGTTATTGATTAGGGGTAATATGGTAGTGCCTAGGAGCCGTGGACCTGCATCCCGTTGTGCTCGGAGCCAGCGCCGGCTCCAGGGTTTTTGCCGCCCCAGGCAGCCAAAAAAAAAAAGAAGCCGCGATCGCGATCTGCGGCGGCAATTTGGCGGGAGGTACTTCGCTCCGAGCGGGAGTGAGGGACCCTCCGCCGAATTGCCGCCGAATAGCTGGACGTGCCGCCCCTCTCCCGAGTGGCTGCCCCAAGCACCTGATTTTTAAGCTGGTGCCTGGAGCCGGCCCTGCTCGGAGCTGTACATTACTTATTAGGTATATTACGGTAGCACCTGGGACTCCCAGTCATGGCTCAGGACCCCACTGTGCCTGGTGCTGTACAAACCTAGAACCAAGAGGCAGTCTCTGCCCCGAGGAGCTGACAACTGAAGTATAAGACAAGAGACACCAGATGGATACAAACGGACATGGGCGGTAGGTATAATAGGCCAAGGGAGGCTGGCGCAGCCACCGTGGCCCTGCTGCTGGATGCCTGGGCCATGGTGGCCCTGCCTGTGCTCTGCCTCTTCCCCTCCCTGCTCCGCCCCCTCCCTGAGGCCCCCACTACCCACTGAGTCTGTCCCTCATCTCCTCCACTCCACCCCCCGCCCCGAGGTCCTGGCTGTTCACCACGTCCCTGGTGGTGAGGAGGGACTTGGCAGGTGGAGGGAGGGTCGCGGCAGGTGGGGGGAGGGTTGCAGCGGGCAGGGGGACTTTATGGGGGCAGGAGGTGAAGGAGAGGAGGGATGCAGAGAGCAGTGGGGGGGTCTTGCGGGAGTGGGGGGTTGAAGAGTGACTGGTGGGTGGCAGGGGTCTTGAGGAGGCAGGGGGTGAGGAGGGACATGGGGAGCAGCGAGTGGCAAGGGTCTGCCAGAGATCGGGGGTGAGGAGGGCCGTGGGGAGCAGTGGGTGGCAGGGGTCTCACAGTGGTGGTGGGTGAGGAGGGATGCGGGGAGCGGTGGGTGGCAGGCGTCTCACAGTGGTGGTGGGTGAGGAGGGATGCGGGGAGCAGTGGGTGACAGGGGTCTCACAGAGGTGGGGGGTGAGGAGGGACGTGGGGAACAGTGGGTGGCAGGGGTCTCACAGAGGCGGGGGGTGAGGAGGGCCGTAGGGAGCGGTGGGTGGCAGGGGTCTCACAGAGGCGGGGGGTGAGGAGGGATGTGGGAAGCGGCGCGTGGCAGGGGTCTCACAGAGGTGGGGGGTGAGGAGGGATGTGTGTGGGGGGCCTCACAGAGGCAGGGTTGGAGGACAGGAGGATTGCAGTGGCAGCAGTTGGGGGGCTGAGCGGGGGCGGGGCCTGGGGCAGAGCGGGGGAGGGATCTAGGGTGGAGTGTGGGCGGGGCTGCGGGCAGAAGAGGCAGGACAGGGAGCTAGCCTCCCCCAGGGAAAGCTTCACCCGCTGCCCATGCAAACGGGGGAGCACAAGGAAACAATGAGACAGTCCCGGTCAGCGTGACAGGCAGTGGCCTCAGCCCAATCGTGACTCTTGTTTTTGCAGGCATCATGGAAAGGGAGGGTTTTAAGGAGTGATTTGAGGATCTTTGGGGTGTTTACTCCTCCCCAGGGTGTGGGGTGGGATGGGAGAAAGCCCCAAGCGGCTTGTTTGCAGATGTAACGGGAGTGGGGGATGGAGGCTGGTGTGGTTGGCCGATTGGAGGCAGGAGCTGACATCTCGACAGCAAATGAGAGATGGTAGGTCAGGTGGGGATCGGCCATGAAGGTCCTTGACAGTGAAGATCAGAAGTTTGTGTTGGATGCGATAGAGAAGGGAGAGCCAGTGGAGGGACGCAGAGAGAGGGGTAATATGGTCAAAGGGACTTCTTGCCTCCCGCCAGGGTTACAGCAGCGGTTCTCAACCTTTCCAGACTACTGTACCCCTTTCAGGACTCTGATCTGTCTTGCATACACCCAAGTTTCACCTCACTGAAAAACTACTACAAAATCAGACATAAAAATACAACAGTGTCACAGCTCACTATTACTGAAATATTGCTTCCTTTCTCATTTATACCATATAATTATAAAATAAATCGATTGGAATATAAATATTGTGCTTATATTTCAGTGCATAGTTAATAAAGCAGTATAAACAGGTCATTGTCTGTATGAAATTTTAGTTTGCACTGACTTCGCTAGTGCTTTTTATGTAGCTTGTTGTAAAACTAGGCAGATATCTAGATGAGTTGAAGTACTCCCTGGAAGACCTCTCTGTATCCCCAGGAGTACACGTCCCCCTGGCTGAGAACCACTGGGTTACAGCACCTTTCTTAACTGTCTGGGTGAAGCTCATGCGTGGTGCTACTGTGGGCTGTTAAACAGTTGTCCTGCCCTGCCCCAGAGGTGGCTGCATTACAGTATTGTGTAGGGACCAATAACAACACCATGCTTACATAGTGCAGGTCCGTAGTGCTGAGCATCCATGGCCACAGTGTATGGCTTGATTCCAAGCATCTAAAAGCTCCACAAGGTTATTACTGGTCTGGTGCAACCAGGTTAATCACAGACATGGCCAGACCATGTCCCCTTCGTGACCTCAAGCCCAATCCTCAGGGCTCAATGTGTGGGGCCTCTGTCTCCAAGTTGGGCTACATGACCAAGAAGTGCCAGCCAGCGGTGGCCAATGGTGACTTCAAGACCTTCATGGATGAGGCTGCTTAGGATTCTCCTTAGGCTGGCCGGCTGGCTGCGTCCATTTGAGGATAATTTACTGCCTAAATAGATGAAATCATCCACTATGTCCATGGTTTGTTGTATCACAGCTCCCTGCGATGATACTTTGGATTTCTGTTTTTGCCCAAGAAGCCCTTAGCCCAAGGGCGGCTGCTGGAAGCTCTCTAGTGTGTCTTTAAGGTCTTTTGCATCCTGGCCGATGAGGACAACATCATCTGCATAATCCAGGTTGGTGAAAGGAATTGAATGGACAGTTATACCGGTATTTGCAGAGAGACATTCAAGGAAACAATCCATTGCGTGGCAGAAGAGGGCTGGGGCCAGGACACATCCCTGCTTCACCCCAACCTGTGGGTCTCCCATCGCACCTGTGGCCTGAGTCATTCTGTAGATCTCGAATTACCCTCAGGAGGATGTTGGGAACGCCAGCGCCTCGTAGGGCCTTCCACAGGGCAGCTCCAGCAACAGAGTCGGGCTGCCGTTGGGTCTGATTATGCTTCTATCAGAGGATGACTGAATTCGTGATGGAGCTCAGATAAAAGACGAAGAGCAAGAATAGCATCCATTGCAGATCGCCCAGCAGTGAAGCCCGATTGCTTTGTGTGTCAGCTTTTCACAAGGGGAGGCTGGAGCCGGGTGACTAGAACATGTGTAAAAACTTTTCCGGGCGCAGAAAGCAGAATGATTGGCCTGTAGCTACTGCACTCAGTGCGTGGGCCTCTGCTCTTACAAAGTGGGATGCTGATCCCTTCCTTCCGCTCTGCTGGTACCTTCCCAGTAGGCCATGCACAGGCAAAAAGTTGGTGTAACGCTGCCCTCGTGGGTTCTGTGGTGCACATGAGAAGTTCAGGTGTTATGCCGTCGGGTCCAGCAGCATGCCTGTGTCGCAGTGTCTCTGTGGCAGAGTGGACCTCTTCCCACGCAGGTGGATCTACGCAGGATTTGGGGCCAGGGATTGCATCTGCCACTAACGCACCCAGATCTGGGTGGAGAGTAGCTTCAGGATGGTTTAGTGTAGTTTCAGGCGCGGTGCATAGAGGGGTGTGTGTGTGAGAGAGGGGGGGACAGCTGCAGGGATGTGTGTAAGGGGTGTGTGTGTTTGTATGGAGGTACAGGTCTGTCTCATCTTATGCTGGGGTTACGTTCCGCGGTCAACGCCTAAAGCGAAAACCGCGTATAGTCAAAATTACATTGAGTGTAATGGCGGGCGGAATCGCCCGCACTACAGAAACAGTATTTAAATTGTTATTTTTCCTCTTTTTTTTTGTTTTTTTTCTTGTTTTTGCCGACCGCATAAAGCTGAAATCACACATGTTAAATGCGCCTAAGATGCGACAGACCTGTAGTTGCAGTGTGTTGGGGTGAGTGTGTGTTTGTGTGAGTGGTTGGTGCAATGTGTGTAGGTGTGCGGCTGTGATACACTGTGGCTTTCCAAGGCCCATAGCTCAGATCTGCCATTCACTGTCTAGCGCCCAGATCCTGTGGCCTCTGCCTGATCCATGGGGTGCGTCGTCTGACCAGGTGGGGCCCAGAGAGACGGGCTGCGACCCTCCCCACTGACTAATTACAGGGCTCAGCTCTGCCACCTGCTCTAACGTGACAAAGATTGAACAGCGACCCAGCGGTCAGGGCAAGGACAGACAGCCCCATGCCTTGTGTCAAGCACAGGGACAGACAGACAGCCCAGGGGCAGGGACAGACAGCCCCATGCCTTGTGCCAAGCACAGGGACAGACAGACAGCCCAGGGGCAGGGACATACAGACAGTTCTGTGCCAGGGGCAGGGACAGATGGGCAGCCCAGTGCTGGGGCAGGGACAGACAGGCCCTTGCCCTGTGCCAGGGAAGAAGGGAATGGGGCAGGAGGAAGGAAGGCCAGAGGTGGCGATGCAGTGAGAAGGGTGCGCTGGCCCAGGGGGAGGGCTGAGCACCCTGCATCTCTGTAGCAGGACAGTCCCGTGGGCTCTCGGTGCCCCAATGTGCCTGATTTACCCCTCCATGCCCACCCTCTCTTCCAGCACCGCAGGCAATGAGCAGGGAGGTCCCTGCAGAAGAGAGTGGTCAGCGTGTACGGGGTCCAAGCCCCAGGGAGCTGAGCTGAGAACCCCCCTGGCACTAGCCAGACCCCTTCTGCTCCAGCTCAGACACCCCGGTGATGGGCACCCTTAGGAAACCCAAACAGGCAGAGTTTGTCCCGCCCCCAGGGAGCTCCAGGAAGGCATGGGGAAAATGCAGACACCCTCAGAGCCAGTGGGCACCACTCATTACCCATAATGCTCCTGTCCCAAGGGCGGACAGGGGCATGGGCAGGCTCTGTTTATGGGAGGGCTAAGCCCTAGGTCACCATCTACCCCAGCTCCCTCTCCACTGTCCCTCCTAGCCCCTGATGGGCGAGCCACTGTCATGGCTCACCCCTCCCTGCTCACCTCAGTCACGGGGCAGGTGGCAGCTGGGGGGGCTTGGCCTAGTAGATGGGGGCTGTGGTGCTTGGACGGGGGTGGGGGGCAGTTACCTTGACAGCTTTGATGCCACCCACTCCCAAATGGCCACCTGTGCAGCCAAAATGGCTGGCCACCGCAAGGAAGCCCTGCAGCTTGGTGTGTGTGTGATGCTGGCAGACCAGGTGCCAGCTCATGCCAAGGACCCTGGGCCTCACTGAACACTGAAAAATGCAGAGCTGGGGACCAGGCTGGCTTGCCGGGGGTTAGGATGGTTAAAATCGGTATTAGATTTATAGAGACGGGTTTAGTGTTTGGACTTTATGAAGGGCTTGTGAGTTGCTGCCTGCATTCATCTCACTGACAATAGCTGTGCCCCGTGTTACCAGGTAACATTGTTTGCTCTGAAACGAGAAGCGTTGCCACGTGTGAAATACTAATTTACCACAAGAGGTGTCATCTCCTGCTCCACAAAAGATGGCCCACGGACAGCAGCCAAACCACTGTGGAACAGCAGAGGCCAGAAGACTTTGTGGAGTGCTCTCCCCACCCCCATGAAGAGGAGACCCATGAAGCAGGTGGTCTCGTCCCATCAGCTTGAACTCTGGCGGAGGGGAATAAAAATCCCAGAGAAGGAGTCAGGTCTCTGTGCTGCTTGGACTTGGAAAGGCCAATATTCCTAAGCTTCAGCAAGGGATCCCCAGCTGCTTAGCCTTATAGCAGCTTCTATTACTGGTTGGAACCTAAGACTGTAACTCATTTGTGTGCCTCCGTTTACCTGCTTTAACCTTGTAAATAACTCGCGTATTTTTGTTTCTTAGCTAATACAACTTTAGTTGATTATACGATTGGCTACAAGCATTGTCTTTGGTGTAGGATCTAAGGTGCAGTGGATCTGGGGTAAGCGACTGGTCCTTTGGGACTGGGAGTAACCTGAATATTGCTGCGGTTTTTGGTGTAAGGGACCATCTATCGCTAACAGGTAGCGTGTAAGGTTGTGTTTGTAAGGGGTGTGGTGGGTGGTGGCAGGACAGACCGGAGTGCCCAGGGGGACTGTGAGTGACTCCATGTTCAGGCTGTTATAGCATGTGAGGAGTTCACACTTGGTTGGTGAAATCTAAGTCTAGACCTCACAACCAGTTTGGGGTTTGTGCCCTGCTTCGTTACAGTCTGCCCTGAGGTTAGTATTCATGCTCCTGAGTCACTCTAGACAGCTCGATGGTGGGGGACCCCCAATTCCCCTTGCTGGTTCCCCATCTTCACAGCTGGCTGGGTACGTCACCACCCTGAGCACTGGCTGAGAGTGAAGCTGGTGCCTCCTCCCCTGGGGCATCCTGCCCTAGATCTCCCCTATTCCCTGCCCCCCCCAGGACAAGGCAGCCCCTGGGTGAACCCCGCCAACTCATGCAGCATCTCCAGGCAGGATCTGTCTGTCTGTCTGTCTGGGCCCCACCCCCGGGCCAGCCTGGCCTCCTGCCTCCCATCGCCCCTCTGCTCTAGCAACAGGATCTGGGAGGGTGAGATTAGGCTGGGGCCTGGGGTCCCTGTGGATGGCAAGGCAGCCCTGAGTGAGGGCAGCAGTGGGGCACTGGGCAGGGCTATCACATCTGGGCACAAAGATCAGAACAGCCGGGATAATCCTGAGCCCATGAAACTAGCCAGCTGGCAGCGTGTACCAAGCACTGGGCAGAGCTCCCGAGGCAGGCATCTCAATCCAGGGATGGGCCTGGGGAAACCATCACAGGCAGCAACCCCAGCACCAGAGGCAGCTGCCAAGATTTGAGCTCGTTGGCTTGGCTGCCTCCCTGATCTGCTGGGGACAGCCCCTGCTCTGACCCTGGAGGAGGGGCTGTTTGGATCCTGGATTTGGTTGTATTCCCCTTAGTGTGGCCAATGTCCACGCCCTGACTGTGCCTTATAGGCCTGAGCGGGCCCTGGGAAGGGGAGGCTACCGTGGGGGTGAACAGATGGGTGGGTAGGAGCGAAGGAAGCTGGGGGCTGTTCCTGGCTCGGCCTTGCTGTGCAAATCACCCTGTATTAGGGTGGGGGGCATGCTCTGTGCATCAGGGCCCCCCAGTCTCTCCCCCCCACACCCCTGTGTGTGCAATGATACCGGCCTGCCCCACACAGGGTTGGCTGGCTCAGCTCATGCAGCCCCTTGTGGGTGAGGGGCTGGGGTATCTCCAGGCCTGGCAGGGACAGACCCTAAAGGAGGGGCCTGGCTGCTGATTGGGCATGAGGCAAACAGTACCCACTGCCCATCTGGGCAGGGCCCTGCCTCTGGGCTCATGTCATCTCTGGTGGACACGGACTGTAGGTTGGGCAACAGAGGTGAGGCTCCTCAGACCAAGATCTCTTGCTAGTGGAGGATGGAGGAAGCCTGGTGGGTCATCCCATCTGGAAGGGGAGTCCTGGGGGATCTTACCCTGATCCTCTGTGCTTTGGGTGGGCACTGGCTGCTTTCTCTGGCCTCTGTTCAGACTCTGCCAGCCCCAGGCCTGCAGAAACCACGAGGCTGGTTTAAAAACCATGAGATTTGACAAAAATAGCCCAGTTTAGGAGTTTTTTGCCTGCTTCCGGGCTCACGTTTCCCAGCATTTCTCTGCAGCCGCGAAGGCCAGAGACTGCCTTTGAAAGCTGCGATTCTCCCAGATGCACCTGACGCCCGGGGCCGGGGCAGTGAGGCAAGCACCAAATATCACGAGACGCGCAGTGTCATCCCAAGAGTCGGCAGCACTGGGAGCGGGGTAGGGTCGCCAATTCTGGCTGGACGTATTCCTGGAGGTTTCATCACATGACATCATCTTTAGTTAGAGATTAATCTTTAAGTCCTGGAGACTCCAGGGCAATCCTGGAGGGGTGGCAACCCTAGGAGTGGGTCAGGGTGGGAGAAGCTGCACTCTTCCTTCGGAGCAGTGCCCCGAGTGGCGACAGCCTCCCAGTGTGTGAGGCATCATTGCTGCAGGAGCTGGTGTGAAGGGGCTACAGGACAGGGAGAAATTGGGGCTGCTGTCATCTTTCTATCCATCCCCTCCCCCCTATCTATCTATCTATCTATCTATCTATCTATCTATCTATCTATCCCTATACACCCCCCTATCTATCTATTCCCTGTCCATTTACACCAGTTCCTGCCTGTGCAGGGCCTGCTACTCCCCTTTGCGCTGGCAGAATGGGCGCCATATGGGGAGGTAGCGCCTCAGCTGCCATCTTCCTGCATCTCTCTCTGTCTCTCATTCCCTTTGTCTCTCCCGAACGGACGCACGGCTCCGGAAGCATCGGCTGGTAGCCCCCCCCCGCCCTCCACGCTGCGCCACCCCCCGCGGCGGTGATGTATAGGATGCAGCTAAAATGTCAGAAAATTCTAAATTGGCCCCGAGCCATGGAAGTGAATTCCGGGCGGCGGGGGTGGGGTGTTGGATGACGGGACAGGGGCTGGGATGGGCTTTCCCGAATCTCAGGCAGGTCAGGAAATAATCCCAAGTGGAAAAGGCCGTGCCCTTTCCCCCATCCAGGGGGGGCGGGGGGAGGCTGTCATCGGAGGTGGGCGTGGCCGGATGGGTGATATTCACCCAGCCACGGCCTCATCCCCCCCTCTCCCCCCGCCCAGCCTAAATTAGATTTTGAAGAGCGAGGGAGAAGGGAGCGCGGCCGAGCTGCCACCCTGAGGCTGCGAGCGCCTGGCGCCCTGATGGATGTGGGTTTCATAACTTCCTCTGTATTAAAGTGCGGGTTCACCGGCAGGGCAGAGCTATCCATCACGCCGCTGAATGGAGTTTTGATTTGCTGAGAGCGCCGGGCGCTGCGCTTGCTGTCTGCCGGCGTGTTTAATATCGCAGCGGCGGAGGGCGGCGTGGGGGGGGGAAATGACACACAAAGGCAGAGCGAGGCTGGGAACGTGCTGGAGGGAGCAGGAGGGATGAATGGATCTCCGGGATCTGGGACAAACTGACCGAGCCCTCCCGGCTTCGAATAGGAGACTGGATCTCAGCAGCAAGACGGGTTCGTCTGTGGATAGATCCTCCCAGAGCCTCGTTAGGCCCCTGTTTTGGCTCATTAAGGGTCACCCTTTACCTCTCCTAGGGCTATTCACGTACAAGGATCTCAAAGCAGTTGGTGGGTGCTAATGAATTAATCCACTCACGTCCAGAGGCAGGCTGGGGTGATGGAGACACAAAGTGGGGAAGTGACTTGTCCCAGGGTCATAGTGGGAGAGCTGGGGTAGATCCCAGGACGCCTGGTTCCCAGCACGTCCCCTGCTCTAACCACTGGGCACCACTTCTTCCCTGAGCTGGGACTAGAACTCAGGAGTCCTGGCTCCAAGCGCTTCCCCTGCTCTAACCACTGGGCACCACTCCTTCCCCAAGCTGGGACGAGAACCCAGGAGTTCTGATTGCTAGACCCCGTCCCCTGCTATAATCACTAGCCCCCACTTCCTTCTCTGCTAGTTGCAGTGGACTGTGGGGACACCCGTTTAAGCAGAATGTTTATATGACAATTTCATGGGCTACACACTGATTTCATACATGTATCAGAAACTTCCAATGACATTTACATGTGACACCCTCTGAGTTCATGGATGTAGCAGAAGCTTCCCAGGACACCCAATACATGCTAAGTTCCTGTGTATCTCAGAAACTTCCCATGACACATGCAGTAAATGTAAGTTCAAATGAGTGGCACATACTGCACATGCCACCCTATGGCGGACAACATGCGAAACAGACAAACTGCTTGTGACACACGGGGCTTGTGCACAGGCCACATATACGCCACATGAGAGCTGTGATGACTGTAGTTCTGCAAACTTGCCACCGGCCAAGACTAGTGTGGTTCCTACCAGCTCGTAACCAGTCCATTGACTTGGCCGCCCCAGGGGCAGTGGATTTCCATCCATAATGAGCTGTTCTCTGCTTGGCCAGTCGGAGGCGATGGGAATGACCCGGGGGAAGAATGACCTCAGGGCACGAAGGCCCTGGGGCGTTTTATAATAAATAATAATATATGGAGATATACCTATCTCATAGAACTGGAAGGGACCTTGAAAGATCATTGAGTCCAGCTTCCTGCCTTCACTAGCAGGACCAAGTACTGATTTTTGCCCCAGATCCCTAAGTGGCCCCCTCAGGGATTGAACTCACAACCCTGGGTTTAGCAGGCCAATGCTCAAACCACTGAGCTATCCCTCCCCGCATGTTTTAGACATGGTCATCCTTGTACTGTTCCCAGCTCCAGGACTTAGTCCAGATCCATGGCCAACCGGAATCCTTTTGGAGACTGATCTCGAAAGAGACCAGCTCCTTGGCAGAGGGGCCAGCGCCCCAGGCAGGGGCGGCTAGGAGCTGCGCCAGGCAGCTTGGCTAGCGATGTACGGGCAAGGATGGTGACAGTGATGCTTTATATGCAGGGAGTGGGGCTGCAGCACCCGGAGGCAGGTGGGAGATTCTTAAAAGGCCAGTGCAAAGGGAATCTCAAACCAGACAGTGTGTGCGTGCGCGTGCACAGCCCTGTGAGTGCGAGTGTGAATGTGTGCGGATGTTAGGGTGACCAGACAGCAAGTGTGAAAAATCGGGACGGGGGTGGGGGGTAATAGGAGCCTATATAAGAAAAAGACCCCAAAATCGGGACTGTCCCTATAAAATCAGGACGTCTGGTCACCCTAGCGGATGTACGTGTGTGTGTATATGTCCATGTGCATGAATGTGTCTGCACTGGTATGAATGTGTGCGTATGCATGTGGGTCAACATGTGTATGCATGAATGCGTCTGCATCCTTGGTGTGCACAGGAGCGGGAACGTGTGTGCACTGGTGTGACTGTCCGTGTGTGATATTGGGGGTATGTATATGTCAGGATAGATCAGTGTGCATGTATTGGCATGAGTGTGTGTGTGTGACTGTGTGCGCTCCCCCTCTCCCCCACGCACACCCAGGGTCCATCCCCATGCTGCCTTTGCCTGCTTTTCCCCTCTAGATGAATTGCTCCCTAAGGCAGGACAGAGGGGCCTGATCTTTAGCGCCGCCCTGCAGGACACAGCCTAGGGGTGTGGTGCTGCCCTCCAGCCAGACTCTGTGTTACGCACGTGCTGCCCCCGAGTCTCATTTTTCCTCCTTGCTTGCTGGAAGGAGCAGCCCCGCGCCGTGAGGGCTCAACTGGGGACCCCTGGAGGAATCCACTCAGCTGAGCTGCGGGCCCCTCTCTGCTCACTTCAAAGGATCCTGAGTCTTAGATGGAGCTTTCCCAACCTTTTCCATCTTGAGCTCCCTCCTGTTTCGCTTGGGGCTACTGGGCCTTCTCCCTCTGCATTGCATTTAGCAGAGGGCTTTTGAAGAGCCAGGGAGCTTAGCAATGCAGGAGCGGCTGGGAGGGCCTGAGCCCCAGCCTGACCCCTGTTCTTACACCCCCCCCGTCCAGGGGGATAGCATGGGCTAAGGACACAGCATCCCTTCCCCACTCAGCTCAGGACGCGAGAGCCCCCAGCCTCATGTGGCATCGCCATTCGAATCCTGAAAAGACCCAGCCAGAGCCCTCCACCAAATAAAGGGGTGGTGGCGGATGGGGTGCCTGGGAGAGAGGCTCGGAGGCACCTGATCTTGCAAAGGGAAATACAAGCATGAATTTATTTCTTTTTTGCTTGAAGTAAAAGTAGCTCAGGACATCGAGTGACCAGGTCGCTTCCCCTTGACCTAGCCTGTCCTTGGCAAACCTAGTGTTATTTCTAGCGCAGCTGTGTTTTGGGGAACCAACCAGGATCAGCCCCCCCAGCAAGAACTGCACAGACATTCCCTACCCTGAAAAGCTCACATTAGACAAAGGATGGGAAACTCAGGCACAGAAAGGGAGAGGGACTTGCCTGAGGTCACACAGCAGGTCAAAGCCAGGACTAGCACCCCCAGGCCCTGATTCCCAGCTTAGGGCCTTACTGACCGGGCCACGCTGCTAATACCCAGCCAGCATCAGACCATCTTACCTTTGGCAGGCTGCCCCCCATTTTAAGGGGCTTGGGCTGCGTCTGACGCACTGCAGACTGTCTCTCCCCACGCCAGCATGGGCCCAGCACAGCCTCAGCCGGGACACGGGGACCCGCCGTGGTGCCATCATGATGCTCCCTTGCCATGCGGACGATTCCAGGGAGATACGGTAGCACCCCAGGAGGGGGTGTGTCTTGGGGCCTGTCCCTCCCCCCCTCCCCAGGGGTTAAGAGATCGCTGAGCCAGCTATCGGTCCCAGATGGGATGTGGCCCTGTTGCTCCAGGGCCTTATTCTTTCAGCCCAGAGACCCCAGATTCAAACCCTGCTGCGGCCCCAAGGAGGGCTGGTGACACCATCACGACAGACCCGTGGCATCATGACGATGCTTGGCTGTGATGCAGGTTGCTGGCTGGCTGCAGCCCCGGGCGGGGAATAATTGGTCTGGCCAACGCTAAGCAGTGTCCAGACAAATGAGCTGCCCCTGCGTCGCTGACATCGTTAACACTGCATCAGCCCAAATTACTAGCCGCTCAGCCCCGGGCTAGTGGCCGTAATGGGATTAGCTGGTGAGAGGAGCTGCACTGACAGCACCGGACTATAACTGCCTCCCCAGTGCTATGCAGATCGGCTTCCCTTATGCAGAGTGATGGGGTGGGCTTCCCCGCCCTTCCCAGGAGGAATAAACTTGTGACTCCCTTGAAGTATCTCCTGTGGCTCCACTCCCCAGTTGGGAGTGGCAGGAAGCCCTCTCCCTTCCCAGAGAGGGAGCAGCACCAGCTTTCTCCCTCCCCGCTGGAAGGACAGCATGAACCTTCCTCCCCTGGGGGCAGCAAGGGTCTCCTCCTTGCCCCACAAGGCAGGGGTGGAGGAGAGGGGCTTTCAGCCCTGCCCCCAGGAACTGGGGTGTAGCTAATTGGAGGGGGCTGTGACCGCTCCGCTCATCCCCTCCTGCTGCACACACAACCCCTTGCTGGGGTGGGGTTGGCAGCCCCCTCCTCTGAAAAAAAATGGGAGTTAGCAACCCATTGAGATGCATGAGGCAGTTCCTCCTCTCAAAGCAATTAGCTCAGGCTCCCTGCAAACTCAGGTAGATATCTCTGTGTTACACTCGAGTCACATTTTCAAGCTTCTCTTCCCAACCATGAGTCCTAGAAACTTTTTAGTTTAAGTGCTTTTACTTTAAGGATCCTGCTATGATCCCCCAAGCTCTGGGCACGCAATTTCCAGCCCAAATTCCAGGTTGGGTTGGCATGTTCTTCCTGGGTAAAGAATTCTTCTACACTTCCTGATCCAGCCTGTTATGTCGCAGTGCTGTGCGCTGGTAACCAGCCACTGTGTCCCACCCCAGGGGTGGCGTATGGCAGCGAGGGATGGTGCGAGTGCTGTGGGTCCAAAATTGTCATACATAAGGGCAGCTGTTCCCCTGCCTCTCAATCTGGGTTCACCCTGTATGGGGGGGGGGGAGGAGGGGGAGATGCAGTTCCCTGTGATGATGGCTTGGGGTGAAAGCAATTGCTCTTTGTGGAGGGACAGTGTTTAGGGAGGAGGATGGGACTGTGCTGAGAAGTCATAAGATAGTTGGACTTTTTCGCCACTTTTCCCCATAGTAGGGCATGGTGGGGAAACTGAGGCACAGGCAGGGGAAGGGTCCTGTCTTGCCCTCGAGGTCACACATCCCATGCCCCATCATGGGGCGCCCCTCCCTTCCCAGACCTTTCTCAGAGGTGGGTGGTATTGATGGGTCAATATTATCACGAAAGTGGATTAAACAATTTTCAGCAAAAAATTAGTGAGGGAATATCTTTTATTGGACCGATTTTGGTTGGTGAGCGAGACCAGCTTTCGAACCACACAGAGCTCTTCTTCGGGTCTGGCTCTGTGTGGCTCAAAAGCTTGTCTCTCTCGCCAACGGAAGTCGGTCCAATAAAAGAGATCATCTCCCCAACCTCGTCTCTCTAATGTCCTGGGACCGACATGGCCGTAACGACGCTGCACACAGCAAAAAATTGTCATCCATCCCCGCCCCTTTGAATACAGGCTGGAAAAAAAAAAGTTTTGATGAACTTTCTCATAAAAATTTCAAAAGTTGTAATGTCCCAACTAGCTGGTTGGAAACCAGGATGAATTTTTGAGGCTCTGAGCCAAAATGTTACAAAATGCACATGGCAAAAAGGGTGGCGGGGGGGGGGGGGGGGGGGGGACAGAAAAATTAGGCCCCTTTTCTAATTTCTTTCTCTTGTAGCAATCTCAGGTTAGGGGGAGACAGTCATTCTCTTAGCTCACACTGGGGATTGAACCAGGACTTTCAGCCCTAAAAGCTGGAGCGGCGACAGTTAAGAGCAAAGTTAAGTTAAAGAGCAAAGGCTCCACCTCTGGGACCATAACAGCTCATCATCTCTGTGGCTTGACACAGAGGGGGCCCTGTAACACTCACTGGTGAATTGCAGGGGTCAAAAGTGACTAGAGAATTTTCGGATGCCCACCCTGAGACTCTTGAAAGAGGCCTGGTTTTTCAGAGGGCGGGTCCCCAGCACATTCTGCAAACTGGGCCCTTTAAGGGGTCTCAAATTGCACACTCCAGAAATGAAGGCACCCAGCATCGCCTGCCACAGATGAAAATCTCAGCCACACCAGCCATGTTCTTAATATCAAAAAACCAGGGCACGTTTGTGCTGACATTTGTGAGGCTCGCAGAATAGTGCTGCAAACGGCAAAACACCCTTCACTTTTCAATGTGCGCTCGGGGCGCTGCAATTGGCTTCCGACACTGTGGTGTACTGAAAACTGTGTTAAAATTACATGCCATAAGTTCTAAAGGGTTTCCCGGGCCTGCTTGCTGGCGTGGGGCTCACTAGGGAAGTGTGTGATTTAGGTCTTCAAAGCAGTAGTCTGCAAAGAGCCAACCTAGAGCAAGGTAGGGTGAGTTGAGCCTCTCTGCCTCTGGGAGCAGCCTGCTTTGTCTCTCTCTGGTTTTGGTTCTTGTGTGTTAAGGTTCTGGATTCTAAACATTAAATAGTGTTACCTCCAGCAATTTTTTTATCTAACTTCTCTGTGCATGAACATAACATATACATAGTGACGGGTATACTTCTTAAAGGGGAGGGGTTTATGCTGAACGATATTAACAGCTGCTAGGAAGTGCCCTTGGCTCCCAAGACAACCACAGGCTTTGTTCAAGCCAATGAGTGGCCAAGCATGCTCTTTTGGGCTCAACAAGAGGAGCAAACCAGCCCCTTTGTGTAAAGCCTGAGGCAGACAATGGAGGGACTGCCTGAGGCATTTGGCTGCATGGCAGGTCAGAGCCGGGCTGTGTGGGCTGCGGATTTTCCTTGACTGCGAATGCAGGAGACAGGAGATCGGTTGCAGGCTGCACATGTGTTGGCAGCCAGAAGCCCAGAGAAGCGGTTGTGAGCAGTACCCTTAAACGAAGCAGAGAGATGGAGTTCTCGGGCACACAGCTCACTGGAGGGAGTGGTAGATACGCTGGAGGGTAGGGATAGGGTCCAGAGTGACCTAGACCAATTGGAGGATTGGGCTAAAAGAAATCCGATGAGGTTCAACAAGGACAAGTGCAGAGTCCCGCACTTAGGATGGAAGAATCCCATGCACTGCTACAGGCTGGGGGCCGACTGGCTAAGCGGTAGTTCTGCAGAAAAGGACCTGGGGATTACAGTGGACGAGAAGCTGGATATGAGTCAGCAGCGTGCCCTTGTTGCCAAGAAGGCTAATGGCATATTGGGCTGCATTAGTAGGAGCATTGCCAGCAGCTCGAGGGAAGTGATTATTCCCCTCTATTCGGCACTGGTGAGGCCACATTTGGAGTACTGTGTCCAGTTTTGGGGCCCCCCCGGAAAGGATGTGGACAAATTGGAGAGAGTCCAGCAGAGGGCAATGAAAAAGATTAGGGGGCTGGGGCACATGACTTATGAGGAGAGGCTGAGGAAACTGGGCTTGTTTAGTCTGCAGAAGAGAAGAGTGAGAGGGGATTTGATAGCAGCCTTCAACTAGCTGAAGGGGGGTTCCAAAGAGGATGGAGCTTGGCTGTTCTCAGTGGTGGCAGATGACAGAACAAGAAGCAGTGGGGGAGGTCTAGGTTGGATATTAGGAAAAACTATTTCCCTAGGAGGGTGGTGAAGCACTGGAATGGGTTCCCTAGGGAGGTGGTGGAATCTGCATCCTTAGAGGTTTTTAAGGCCCGGCTTGACAAAGCCCTGGCTGGGATGATTTAGTTGGGGTTGGTCCTGCTTTGAGCAGGGGGTTGGACTAGATGACCTCCTGAGGTCTCTTCCAACCCTGATATTCTATGATTCTATGAGGTGAGTTCTGAGCAAGGAAGTTGCTGCTGTTTTTTTCTGTGGTGCTCAGGAAAACTGGACTTTTGTGCACAATATTTTGTAAATAAACAAGATCACACTAAAGAATAGCCCTGACTCCCATAGTCAATTTCTCCTCCTCATGGAAACAACCCAGCAAAGCCCCAAATATTGGCTAGCCGCTCAGGCCAAAAGAGGCAACACTTATGAATACGTGAAGCAGTGTAACCTAATGGCTAGAGCACTGCACTGGCACTCAGAAGACCAGCATTCTCTGCCATTGGTCTGCTGGGTGTCCATGGCCAAGTCACTTGGCTGCTCTGTGCCTCAGTTTCCCCAATTATAAGATGATACTAGCCTCCTTTGTAAAGTGCTTTGAGATCTATGGATGGCAAACCCTAGATAAAAGATAGGCATTGTTATTATTATTCGCCAAGGGCCAAAGAACAGCTTTGATAGCATCTGAGCTCATCCGTTTTTTTCTTCTTCATTCCAGACACTGTTCATCACACAGAACCCTCCTTCCATTGTATGCTTGGCTCCTGGCAAGCCCAGAGCAAATTGGGCTCGGTGCAATGATACATCTTGGACAAAAATTCTGTGCCTTGGAAAGACCCAAATATTCTGTCCGATGGACTGAAAAATCAGAACATTTTGTGTGTCCTCAAAGATGTTCCCAGGACATCAAATGAAAAACTGGGACTGGCCCAGTAAAACGGGGATGTCTGGTCTGTTTGGGCCAGTTCCCTATGTGCAATCATTTGCACCAGTGCAAAGTGAGTGTGAAACACAACCATTGTGATCTAGTAGCATTCTACACTGGTGTGCATGACACACAAGGTGCAGCACGATGGGGAATCTGGCCCTTAATCTTAGCTGGCAATAGGTGCAGGGTTTCCAGGTAGTTTTGAGCCGTCTCTCTGAAGAAGTTTATGATGTCCCAGTCTCAGTTGCCTGTGGATCCCATGAGTGTGCAAGGACGTATCCCCGTGTGACACTGACATTTGCTTTTCACCTACGTTGTAGGAGCTTTGGGACACCGGAGCACCCCGGGGATCGGGAGGATGCTCTGAAATGGTGTGCAGGGCTGGCTCGACGGTGACGCTGAGCAGTCATTCGATAGCGTTCTGATCAAATCACCATAAACCACCTTGTAACTGCCAAATGGATCGTCTGAGCCCACGGACCCTGCCACCTCCCAGTGCCTGGCCCATATTGTGGCTGTGTGGGTAACTCGGAAGGGGTTGGATCCCAGCAGCTGGGGCCACCCAGCCCAAATGACTGCCAAGATCCGCAGGTGGTGCTTTGCCCTTGATCCTCAAGACTTTGCTCGCCTCCCTGCATCTCAGTGCGGGTGGGTTGTTGCCCCTAATGCTTGACTCAGGAAAGTAGCTTGAGCAAATAGCTCTAAAACTAGTCTCTGGCCAGGGGAGCCAGTCTACGGCCTCCGTGTACTCCCCTTCCCAATGGAGCCCCGTGTGAGGCCAAGAGACGGGGTTTCCAGCTGGGAAGAGTCACAAGATCCTGCTGGGACTGGAGCAGTCAAGCTGATTTCTTAACATCTCTGACCTCTTTCTTGAACACGCTGCAAGTGGAAGAGACTGGTGATGTGTGATGCAGGATAGAACCCAGCTCGCTCTCCCATAGCCCGATTGGCTCTTGCAGGGCGGAGAGAATGTGTGTAGAGTGAGCAGATGGGATCTATCTATCGAGGTAGCGGGCTGGCCCCAATTGCCATAGGGTCAGAGTGCCTCACAATGGATTTTAGCCTCAACCCCTCCGGGTGAGGCAGAGAAGGGTTATCCTCATTTCACAGATGGGGAAACTGAGGCACAGGGTAGCTCAAGTTACTTGCCCAAGGTCACTCAGCAGAGGTCAGTGGTAAAGCTGGGATTAGAAGGCAGATCTCCTTACTCCCAGTCCAAGTATTCCTGCCTCCCACCCTGGATATTTTTTTTAAAGTTTGGTAACACAGGTCCCATGTTTTAAAACACGCACAATGAAGGGAATGTATCAAAGGCAAGGACATGCTGTATTGAACAGGCTAGTATGCTTGTACTTCACTACCCTCCAGTGGATGGAAGCAGAACTGCTGCATTNAAGGGAATGTATCAAAGGCAAGGACATGCTGTATTGAACAGGCTAGTATGCTTGTACTTCATTACCCTCCAGTGGATGGAAGCAGAACTGCTGCAGTGTGTCATAGACTCTGTACTGTTAACAGCAAAGGGAGATTCTTCTCTAGCTCAAGCAATGGCAGGGTTGGGCTTTTCGAGCAGCAGGATCTGAGTTCTGTTCCTGCAGTGTGTGCCATGGGGACAGCTGTGACGTTTTCGATGGCCATGGCCATGTTACAGCACATGACTTTGCCAGAGTGGCGCTGTTTCAGTAGATGGTAAATTCTGCTTGGCTTTGACTATGTCCTGCAATTCACTGTACCTGGAGATTTCTGAGGCCCCCTTTCTCCCCTTCCGAACCAGCACCCGCCCCTCTTCCATGCACCCATGAAGCTCTCCAGGGCTGGAATTCAGATGCCAGAACTAGCAGTTGTTACTCTGCCCTTCCCTCCTAGGAACTGCTTAGGGTCTTGAGTTCATATCATTGTGGTCGGACGGCACCACCTAGAACATCAGCACCACCAATTGAACAACTGCCTCCCAGCCCAGCCTGCTGAGCTATTCTGTAGAAGGGTGCCCATCCACTAACTGAACAGAGCCAATGCTGCTTAGCTTTACAAACCTGCATTGCACCTAAGAACAGTATTAGAGGTGCAAAGAAAGAGTCCCCTATGGCTCTGTCATTGGAATCGAAGCCAATTCCCTCTATGACTCAGTATTCAGTGCTCTGAGGTTTGGGAATCCATAGGATGCATGATCCTGGCATGCACGAGACACTGTCTCTGGGAAGGGCCGCTTGTCTTGCTTCCCAGGGCCCTTTGAATTGGGCAGGGAGGTCTTTAGCAGTATTAAGTGTCATCAGAAGATCATTCTACTCTCCAAGAAGATGCATCCCCTTCCCCTCCCGCTCCCCACCCCCGCACACTCAAGAGCCTGGAAGAGGCCTAGAGAAAAGCCTGGAAGAGTCTGGCAGGGGTGATAGAAAACAGGCGGATTGGGGCGGGACACAGAACATATCACAGCCCAGCCTGAGGAGGAGTTCCGGACATTTGCCAGGAGAATCATCGAGCTGGCCAACTGTCCATCGCAAAGCCACGTGTAGGACAGCAGCCCTGGGCGTGGGGGTGGGGGCTGGTGGAATAAGCATGGGGCAGTAGGAGGCCTGAATTCCCCGCCCTGCTGTAAACCCACTCAGTGGCCCTGGGCACGTTGGTTTACTCCTCAATCAGGCTTCCACCCATTGTGAAAATGGTGGTGAACCACCTGCCTCCCGGAGGGCTGGTCTCAACACCTGGATGGTGCTTTGAAGCTATAAAGGGCTGCAAAAATGCCTGTCACTGTTATTTTCTGATCAGCAGTTTGTCCACAACCCAAGCAGATTTCACCTTTGGTATTATTATTTGTACTGCAGCAGCACCTGGGAGCCCCAGTCCTGGATCAGGACCCCATCGTGTTAGGCGCTGTACATTATTTATTAGGTGCTGGGACAGGGACACTCACCTCTCGTGGGTGCCTCTGTTGGCTGGGGGTGATGCTGCAAACTCTCCTGCCCAGGTGCCCCCTGTAAGTTGTTGACCTCACTACGTGGCTCTTCAGTGGCTCAGGTCACATAGTCTAAAATGGATGAACCCCTTCCGGGGGTAGCAAAGAGTTCGACACGCTGTCTGCCTTCACCAGGGTCTTCAGCCCCGTCTCTGGACCCCTTTAAGTGCCGCCCTTCACTTTGGCTTCCCAACAGAGCCTTGTCTCCTTCTTGGGGCTTAGACCACTGCACTAGTCAGCCGGTGGGGGGGGGGGTGTACAACCCAGGCCTGCCCACTACTCTGGGTCCCAACNTTTGGCTTCCCAACAGAGCCTTGTCTCCTTCTTGGGGCTTAGACCACTGCACTAGTCAGCCGGTGGGGGGGGTGTGTACAACCCAGGCCTGCCCACTACTCTGGGTCCCAACCCAGGGACCCTACACACAGCAGCCATGTGCAGCTTCCTTCAGTTTGCTGCTGCTCTTCTTTGGGCCCTTTCCCACGTAGCCTCTTACTCTTCACCCTGCCCTCTAGTTCTCAACTCCTCTTCCTCTTCGCTGAACGCAACTACCACCAGAACCCACCTTCTGGGTCTCTTATTGAGCTCCTGTGACCAGCAATAAGCCCCCTTCCTTGCTCCTCTGGTCACAGCCAGGAACTGACCTGGTGAGGCCATGCACCTCCTTTTATCTGAGACTGCTGGGTTCTGATTGGCTGCTTCCACGAGGCCTCTCTAGGCAGGCCTGGAGGACCCACCTTCACTGCTCCTTCCTAGGGCAGGGTGTGGTAGGACCGTGGGGCCTCCAGCAGGGGGCCTCAAAGGCCCTAGTACACCCCTTCACATACTCCCCCTCCCCCTGCAGAAAGAATTAGGGGTAGGGCTTCTTCCCAAGTACAGGTCCCCCCTGTTCGGGAAAGGATGTCTGCGTTCCCATGTTGGGACCCTGGGCGGTGCCCTATTGTAAAGGCGAAAGGTTGTAATGCCGGATACCACCGTGTAATCCACGGGCTGGTATCTTTCATTGCTTGCATCCATTTCAAGGGAGCGTGGTTCATTAATAGTTCAAGTGGGGCTCCTAGGAGATAATAACGCAATGCCACCACGGCTCAGCGACTAGCCAGGCATTCCCTTTCTGGGGGGGAGTACCTGCTCTCGCGTTGCGGGAGCTTCCTGCGTAAGTAGAGGATTGGGTCCTCTGTCCCTCGAAAGTCCTGAGACAGTTCAGCCCCCACCTCTATGGGGGAAGCGTCCCTGTGTAAAATAGAAGGTAGTGAAAAGCCTTGGCTACCCCAAAATGTCTTTTATTTTTTGAAATGCCTCTTGACACTCCAGTGTCCATAGTACAATAGTTAGTGCAGACGTCCTAGTGAGAGCTGTCAGTGGTGCGGCTAATGTCCCAAAATGGGGAGTAAACCCAAGATAACCACTGGCCAGGGCTAAAAAGGCCAACACTTGCTTTTTTGTTTCCGGGATGGGAGTTTTTTCCAGCGCCTCTGTTTTATTTTGCAGGGGCTGTATTCTCCCATTCCCTATAAGACGCCCTAGCTCTGTGGTCTCCTGCAGGCCAAATTGACACATTTCTTTGGGTTCGCCATGAGCTCAGCCTTCTCCAGTGATTGCAGAACTGCCGTTATGTGCCATAAATGTGATTGCCAATCTTCCCTGAAAACCACTACATTGTTCAGATAGGCAGCTGTAGATTGCCTGGGGTGACGAAGTACATGATCGTTGAAAGGTGGCCGGTGCCTCATGCAATCCGAAGGGCATGGTTATAAAATGGAACAGCCCTAATGGGGTGGCACCCTTGGTCAAATCCAGTGTTGTACTATCCTTTGCTTTCCCAAGCCGATCCAAGAGTTCGTCAACTCGGTGCACGGTGTAAGTGTCACATTGTGAGGCCGCATTCAAGGCCCTGAAATCCACACAGAACCGGGTTGTGCCATCTGGGCACCAGTACCACTGGACTGCCCAGTTCTAGCATTGCGCGAACGTCCTATTATAGTGCTCCTTGGAGTTTCTTTGGAACATGGTAAGTCCTGTATTTGGGCTTTGCAGATGGGTTCATCTGTATGTGATGGACCAGGAGGTGTGTTTGACCTGGCTGAAAGAAGAAGAGATCACCAAAGTCATGGAGCTAGAAACTGTACATTATTTATTAAGTGTATTACGGTAGCTCCTAGGAGCCCCAGTCATGGACCAATATCCCATTGTGCTAGGTGCTGCACATTATTTATTAGATGCATTACGGTAGCTCCTAGGAGCCCCAGCCCTGGGTCAGGACCCTGTGGTGCTGGGGGCTGCACAAACACAGACCACAGAGATGATCCCTGCTCCAAAGAGCTTCCAGGCTAAATAGACAAGACCTAACAGGTGGGTAATACAAACAAGTGGGCAGAACCAAAATAGTCCTCCGTGGTGGAGCACAGACTAGCTCTGCACACCACCTTTAACCAGCCAGGGCCCACAAGAGCTCACCCCGCTCTAGCTGCTAGACAATGGCAATGTCCTGTCTTACCAAGGTACCAATATGGTCCCCATTACCGCAGCATCTGAGCCCCTTGCAATCTTCACGGTATTTATCCTCACAACTCCCCTGTANTCTGCACACCACCTTTAACCAGCCAGGGCCCACAAGAGCTCACCCCGCTCTAGCTGCTAGAGAATGGCAATGTCCTGTCTTACCAAGGTACCGATATGGTCCCCATTACCGCAGCATCTGAGCCCCTTGCAATCTTCATGGTATTTATCCTCACAACTCCCCTGTGAGGCAGGGCAGGGCTGCCCTCCCCACAGTACAGAGAGGCTACAGGTCCGGCTGGAGGTGTGATTCCCAGCTCGAGGAGATGGGCAGACGTGAGTGTGGATCGAGCTGGCGCACTACAAAGAGCAGCGTGGCGGCAGCAGCACAAGGGAGATGTCTGAGCATGTACCTACGATCTCAGATGCGATTGGGCTCAGGGGGTGAACCTGGAGCTGCCATGTCCACACTGCTATTTTTAGCGCCTTGGCTCAAGTGGATGGACCTGAACTGGGAGTTACACCTCCCGGCTGCAGTGCAGGCGTACCCTAAGAGACCTGCGTGAGGTCATGCAGCCAGCCGCGCCGGTCCTCTGGGTTCCAGACTGGGGCCTAACCATTAGGCCATGCTTTCCTGCATGCAGGACTTGAAGGAGATAACAGAGGTTGCTTTGTGGATTTCAACAGGGGCTCCCCGCCCCCACAAGGGGCATCACAGGAGGGAACAAAGCGACTTGTGCGCGAAGCAGAGAATCAGCTGAGCAAAGCTGGCTTCCTTGGAGGAGGGAATTTTCCTCTCTGCACCCACCCCTGTAGCTGGGAGAACGACTGTGCAGGAGCATTGTCAGGATTTCCACTCCTGTAAAGAAAACCTGAGTTTGCTTTGCCTGGTGCGGCTCCTCTCCGCAAATTTCCCAGCGAGCGGATTTAAAGCAAACATTGGGTGGACAAATATTCCTTGTTTAGGTTGCCACGGTTTTATGGTAGGTCCCAGAAGGCCTCAACCCAGGCATTGCAGTCACAGAGTGAGAGACCCTCCCTGCCCCGCAGTCTAAACAGACAAAGGGTAGGAAGAGAAACTGAGGCACGGAGTGAGGTGGGGAAGTGATTTGTTCAAGGTCATCCAGCAGAGCCAGGAATAGAACCCAAGTCTCCTGAGTCTACTCACTGGGCCACGCTGCCTCTGACAGACATGGTGGGTTTGGCACTCAGCAGAGAATAAATAATGAATTCATCAAATAACATTAATGGGATGACAACATTAACTGCTTTTTTCAACCTCATCCTTTGTAAGGGTGTGGAAGAATCTGAATACCATGTCCAAAAAGCAAAGCATAGAGGGCTGGGAGCATGCGACTGCCTACGTGGTGTGCTGTAGGCTAGGGTTAACTACACGCCCAGAGACCATGAGGTCTAGCTCCAACTCCAACTCTTCCCATGACAAGCTGTAATAATGAAGTCTTCCTATTGCATTCACCCATTTTTACAGATAAGATCACCAAGGGCTTGCTCCAGATCATATCAAGCAGAACTAGGAGTAGAACGCAGGTTGCTAATGTAACAGCAAAGTCTCAGTCACGCTGCCTTTCAGAAGGAGCATGCCACACCTGGGTGCTTCTGTAACCCCCTTCTGTAACCTCCATACCACTCTTTAGTAGCTAGAGCAGATATTGAGGNCGGCAGCAGCACAAGGGAGATGTCTGAGCATGTACCTACGATCTCAGATGCGATTGGGCTCAGGGGGTGAACCTGGAGCTGCCATGTCCACACTGCTATTTTTAGCGCCTTGGCTCAAGTGGATGGACCTGAACTGGGAGTTACACCTCCCGGCTGCAGTGCAGGCGTACCCTAAGAGACCTGCGTGAGGTCATGCAGCCAGCCGCGCTGGTCCTCTGGGTTCCAGACTGGGGCCTAACCATTAGGCCATGCTTTCCTGCATGCAGGACTTGAAGGAGACAACAGAGGTTGCTTTGTGGATTTCAACAGGGGCTCCCCGCCCCCACAAGGGGCATCACAGGAGGGAACAAAGCGACTTGTGCGCGAAGCAGAGAATCAGCTGAGCAAAGCTGGCTTCCTTGGAGGAGGGAATTTTCCTCTCTGCACCCACCCCTGTAGCTGGGAGCACGACTGTGCAGGAGCATTGTCAGGATTTCCACTCCTGTAAAGAAAACCTGAGTTTGCTTTGCCTGGTGCGGCTCCTCTCCGCAAATTTCCCAGCGAGCGGATTTAAAGCAAACATTGGGTGGACAAATATTCCTTGTTTAGGTTGCCACGGTTTTATGGTAGGTCCCAGAAGGCCTCAACCCAGGCATTGCAGTCACAGAGTGAGAGACCCTCCCTGCCCCGCAGTCTAAACAGACAAAGGGTAGGAAGAGAAACTGAGGCACGGAGTGAGGTGGGGAAGTGATTTGTTCAAGGTCATCCAGCAGAGCCAGGAATAGAACCCAAGTCTCCTGAGTCTACTCACTGGGCCACGCTGCCTCTGACAGACATGGTGGGTTTGGCACTCAGCAGAGAATAAATAATGAATTCATCAAATAACATTAATGGGATGACAACATTAACTGCTTTTTTCAACCTCATCCTTTGTAAGGGTGTGGAAGAAGCTGAATACCATGTCCAAAAAGCAAAGCATAGAGGGCTGGGAGCATGCGGCTGCCTATGTGGTGTGCTGTAGGCTAGGGTTAACTACACGCCCAGAGACCATGAGGTCTAGCTCCAACTCCAACTCTTCCCATGACAAGCTGTAATAATGAAGTCTTCCTATTGCATTCACCCATTTTTACAGATAAGATCACCAAGGGCTTGCTCCAGATCATATCAAGCAGAACTAGGAGTAGAACGCAGGTTGCTAATGTAACAGCAAAGTCTCAGTCACGCTGCCTTTCAGAAGGAGCATGCCACACCTGGGTGCTTCTGTAACCCCCTTCTGTAACCTCCATACCACTCTTTAGTAGCTAGAGCAGATATTGAGGTTTGTGACTGCGCTGCTACGTTCTTTACCTCAAGTGGTTCTTGCTTACATGCATCCCAGTGTCACTTCCAGCAGACAACCCAAACAGGGTGGCTGTTACATTTGGCTGTGCTGCTGGAAACCACTAGACAACACTGCTCCCAGAGCCAGGCACAGAGACCAACAATCCTGATGCCCAGTGTCCCACCGCCACTGTCTCACAAACACTTGTGTAACCAACCGCAATTTGTATATTGCATCTCCTCATATGGCCTGATCCACAAAAAGATAATGGTATGCAGTCCACTGCCAATTACTGCTGTAGCTAAAGTAGCAGACATCTGTCCTCTGGATTTGATGGTTCTGCATTCAGACTCTGCTGCTTGCCCACCGGGCAGCGTGGGAGGATAGATGCATTTATAAAAGCCAGTCTTAGAACCCTGGAATAATGGGTGGACTGATTTTACATTGCAAGATGTTATCTTTAGGAATGAATTTGGATGTTGTGCTAATATTTGTTTGTTGCATTTATTATAATAATACCTGAGCTCTTCTCTAGCACCTTTCATCAGTAGATCTCGAAGCACTTTACAAAGTTCAGTATCATCCCCATTTTAGAGATGGGGAAAACTGAGGCACGGAAAGGTGACGTGACTTGCCTGAGGTCACCGAGCATGCCAGTGGCAGAGCCAGGTCTCCTGAGTCCCAGTCCAGTGCTCTGTAGTGTTTTTGTTTTGGTTAATGGGCACTTTCCCTTTAACAACAGGGTGGGGTAGATATTTGTAGCGCGCAGAATCATAGAATTGTAGGACTGGAAGGGACCTTGAGACAGAGTCTTCAAAAGGCCAGAACTTGATTTAATAACCTGATCTTTCCAGAAAGCAGACTCATTCTTCAAGGTGGGACATCAGTGCTAATGGGGACTGGCTACCGCAGGCAGTTGCTAAATAATGAGTCATGGACCCTTTCACCTGTAGGTCACCAGTTTTTATCCTACCTGGCAGAGCAGGGATTGAAAGTTGTTCCCGTCTAATGGCTGTTTGGTGGCCCTGCTATGAGATGAGTTTGGCAGGTTCCGGTCTCAGCTCTCACATGACCAGCTCATCACTAGGCTCTGCACTGCACTGTGAGCTCTCTGGTGCAGGGATTGTCTCTGGGCAGCGCTTGGCCCAATAGGGCCCCATTCTCTAGTAAGAGCTCCGGCAGTAGGGTCTACAAACACATTATTTGTGAGAGCTGGCAACATTGTGATTATCACACACACATGGGGGCGAGGAGGTCAAAAGTCAGAAGACAGGCCCCAAACAGGATTTCATATTTTTTTAAAAACTCCTGAGTGGTGGGCCAATTTCATGAGCTTTGGGGGTGACTCAGGATTTTTGAATGTCTGGAGTGAGCAATACTGCACATGCACACGCAGGCACATATGCACAAACATGTGCGCACACATATACACATGCATAAACACACAAGTACAAACATACATGCATGAGCACACACATGAACATGCATGCCCAAACATACGCGAATGCATGCATGCACACACAAGCACAAACGCGGTAACACGCATAGGCCCGCGTGCACACATGTAAAAGCACACACTAATACACGTACATGCGCACATGCAAACAAACACGTGCACCTGCACGCACAAACATATGTGAACACACGCACACACATATGCACAAACACACACTCACATGCATGGGCACGCACACACACGTGCAAAACCACACACTAATACATGCGTGCACACACGTGCACCTGCCTACACAAACATCCACAAACACGTGCGCATGGACACTCGCGTACATATGCACGAACACGTACTAATATGCATGCGCATGCTCATACATCCAAAACCAAACACTAATATGTGCGCGCGCGCACACACACACACAGACACACGCACGCTCCCTCCCTTGTTCCTCCCCTTGGAATGAGCCTCTGCATGCCGGGCATTCCAGCCCCATTTCCCTCCCTCAAGCGATAGATGGTGCCCTTTGCACAACACACTTCCCCCAGCTCCGGCAGGGGACACGTCCTTTGGTGCTGAAGCTGAAAACATTAACCCCTTCCTGGACGCTGGCTGGGACAGGGCTGGAGGGGGGAGGGGTAAGGGGCTGAGCTCCGGCCTCCCTCACAGCTTGCACCGGATTTTTGTCAATCCCAAACCTCAGGCTGTTTCGGTGCCGACCCGGCCAGCGGAGCTGTTCGAGGGCAGAGATTTATTGGGCGTATTTCTGCTGGCGTTTACAAAGGAGCCGATGGGAGTTTGGTGCCTGAATCCCATTGACTCCTAGCCACTTAGGCCCCCTTTGAAAACTCCAGAATTAGACCCTTGCTGCCGGTGATCGGATCCTGGTTTTTACCCTTCGGCTCCGGCACTTTTTGCAAACCTTTATTTCTTTAGATGCATTCATGGCGTCCACAGCAACCTGTGGGGGCATTCATAGGCCAGACGGGACCCCTGTGATCACCTGCTGTGACCTCCTGTATAACACAAATCTTAGGACTGCTCTGAATTAATCCCTGTTTGAACTAGAGCAGAGCTTTTTAGAAAATCAGCCCCTCTTGACTTAAAAATTGCCAGCGATGGAGACTTCGCCGCAGCTCTTGGGAAGTTGTTCCAATGGTTAATTACCCTCATGGTTCAAAAAATGGCAGTTTGTTTCCAGTCTGAATTTGTCTAGCTTCAGCTTCCAGTCACTGGCCTGATGATGAAGACAGGGCCGGCGCAACCCATTAGGCGACCTAGGCGGTCGCCTAGGGTGCAAACATTTGAGGGGCGCCGGCGCCCTGGCCGTGGAAATTTGGGGGCGGGACCTTCCGCCACCGCTGTTGGGGGCAGCATTTCGGGGGTGGGACCTTCCGCCGCCTAGGGCGCTGGAAATGCTGGCGCCGCTACTGGATGAAGATGATGATGATGTGTTCAGAGGTCCCAGCCGAGCCCGGGGCCCCCTCATGCTGGGCGCTGCTCAGGGCTGGACTGAGAGACAGCTCCTGTCCGAAGAGCTCACGGTGTAAACTGGCCTATTACAAATGTTATAGTTAAAGCGAGACAGGAAATGGCTTTCCTGAGCTGTGAAAATCTTCAAGATATATTAGAATTGGAAAAAGGACAGAGAAGGGCAGCGGAAATGATTAGGGGTAGGAAACAGCTTCCCTATGAGGACAGATTAAAAAGACTGGGACTGTTTAGCTTAGAAAAGAGATGACTAAGGGGGGATGTATAGAAGTCTATAAAATCATGAATGGCGTGGAGAAAGTGAAGAGGGAAGTGGTATTTACCCCTTCCAATAACAGAAGAACCAGGGGTCACCCAATGAAATTAATAGGCAGCAGGTTTAAAACAAACAAAATGAAGAACTACTGCACACCTGTTAACCTGTGGAACTCATTGCCAGGGGATGTTGTGCAGGCCAAAAGTAAAACTGGGTTTAAAAAAGAATGAGAGAAGTCAACAGAGGATAGATCCATCAATGGCTATTAGCCAAGATAGTCAGGGATACAACCCCATGCTCCGTGTGTCCCTAAAATTCTGACTGCCAGAAGCTGGGACTGGACGAGAGAGGATGGATCACTTGATAAATTGCCCCATTCTGCTCATTCCCTCTAAAGCATCTGGCACTGGCTACTGTTGGAAGACAGGGTACTGGGCTAGATGAACCATTGGTCTGACAGTATGGCCGTTCTTATGATAAGAAACAAATTTTCCTGTCCTGAATTAGATGAAAAGTAAAATCTCTAAATTTTTGCAAACTGAAAATCTGAAATTTTTTTTCAGCTTGGGTCAGTTGAAACATTTTGTTTTGAGATTTACAAACTGTTTGTTTCAATTTTGATCTTTCTCTCTTTTTTCCACCTTTTTAAGTCTACATTTCAAAATGAAAACTCTTTTCAACTCGAAAATCTTTGCATTTCGACAATTCCCAAACTTTTTTTTCCCCAATAATTTTTCATGGCAGGAGGTTCATTGAAACCAAAACTAATTGTGAAACAGGGTTGGTTCAAAATGAAGTTACAATACACTTTCATAGACATCAATAAACTCAAATAACACGCCCCTGTGACTCCTCTGGATTTTAGCAAAGAAGAAAATCCTTCCTTCTACCCTCAAACAAGTGCCCACCACATCCTCTCTGTCTCCCTCCCCCACTCGCCTTACAGGACTCTTAGCAATCTAGTCAATCCACAGCTCCATGTTGGAAACCCACCTTCCGACCCTTGTGAGTGACTGCCTCAGTCACATGACTTTGTTTCCAGTCCCCAATTAAATGACCTCATCTTTAAAAGTGACTTCCCCAAGCTATTTCTGTCTCTGGGTCTGAGGGCCTCGGGATTGGCTCTTGGGAAATATTCTTGGGAACGGAATTTTGATGGCACTATGTATGCAAATAAAATTAACATTGCAATAATACCACCACTCAACTCTTATATAGCACTTTACATCAGTAGATCTCAAAGCACTTTACAAAGGAGATCAGTATCATGATTCATTAGTCCCATTATACAGGGAGGAAACTGAGGCACAGAGCAACAAAATGATTTACCTAAGGTCACCCACCGGGCTGAGGGAAGAACCAGGCCTAGAGCCCATGACTCCTGAGTGACAGTCTAGTGCTCCAGCAACTCAGCACTTAGTTGCCTCATCTCAGCCCAGAAGGATCAGTGTCATTAGCCCCATTTTACAGACAAGGAAACCAAGGCACAGATGGTGTGACTTGATTGACATTTTGCTATGTGCCAGGAAGTGACCCCCGGGAGTCCTAGTGCCTAGCCACTGCACCACACTGCCTTGAACAAGAAAAGGGACATTAGCATAATCCAGCCCCTGCTTCTATTAAGCAAACTGGCTGCAAACATTACACAAGCAGCTCTAATGCTGACACAGCTCTGTGTGCCCCCTTTGCACCAGGGAGTGGGGAAAACCCCAGTGAAAGGGAGCGAACCGTTAGCTCCACCCCAGTCCAGAGGGGAAGGAGGATCAGGTTCCACAGGGGTTGTTTTTCAGCACACAAGGCCCGACCGTCATGGCTGCCGAGGGGCCTGTGACACGAGTTGGCCATCTTGGGCCCTTCCTGTCCCTCGCTTGTCGGCCTCAGCAGAGAAGCCAGGGACACAGCATAGGTCATAGGGTGCAAACTCTCCTCCCTGCCTTATGTGTGTGGAGGGGTGTCCGACACACATCAGGCTGGGTGGGAGGGAATAGGGAAGGAACTTGCTGGACCACTGTTTGGGGCCTGGGGTAAACACAGGCCCTAAGGCTCCCAGGCTGGCAATCAGACACCAAATAAAAAGACGGGGTGGGGGATATCAGTGCATGTGAAACAGAGTTTCCTTTCCTCATTCAGGGCCGCCCAGAGGCAAGTGGGGCAATTTGCCCCGGGCCCCGCAGGGGCCCCGTGAGCCCTGGCCCAGTAGTGGTCCAGGTCTTCGGCGGCATTTTGGCGGCGGGGGGCCCTTCAGTGCTGCCGAAGACGTGGAGCGACTGAAGGGCCCCCCGCCGCCAAAATGCCGCCAAAGTCCCGGACGGCCGCCGGGTGAGTACAAGCGCCACAACTCCCCTGCTTTGCCCCAGGGCCCCTGAATCCTCTGGGCGGCCCAGTCCTCATTGCATGATGATGGCCTTTTTGCACCCAACTCCTCACCCCTAGAACACCATCTGGCCTAGGAGCTATTGTCCAGCCACCAGCAATCAGAGGAAGAAGAAGGTAGCATTGCTTTGGCAGAGCCCATCCCCTCCTCAACATTGCCACAAAGCCAGGAAGTTTTGAAATCAGCCAGCATCTCTCTGCCAGCCCCAGGGAGCCGTGTTGGCGTCAGCTGTTCTCCCGATGCTGTATTGATTTCTGGCAGCAGTTCATTTATAACCAGTGGGTAGTTGAACTTTCACCCCGGTATTTCCTCCTGATGTCTCTGGGAATTGCCGGCGTGAGGGCTTTGGGTATTATTTAAAAGGTGCTTACAGGAGGAAAGAACGTGGCCTCATTCATAGAAACTGCAACCCTAGGCTGGGAGATCAGCCAAGGTGGCAGGTGGCACTTGCTGTTGGTGACTAGCGTGGAAGTGCCGGGCAGCGCGGATGGCTCTGCCGAATGGGGGCTGATTTCTTGCCAAACCTTTGCCAGGAATTTCAGGTTTCATTACAAACCAGGACCTCAGGCCCCATTGACCAAAGTGCAAAATCCTTTTGGGTCATCTGCATTTCAAGTGAAACGGCAGCTAATTATTATTAATATTATAATAACATGCGGCACCAGCTGAGATCGGGGCCTCGCACAGACACAGTCCCTGCCCCAAAGGGCTCGGAGTCTGACTGGCCAAAGGGTGGGAAGAGAAATAGACACCCAGAAAGGAGAAGAGACTTGCCCAAGGTCACGCCTGGGAACGGAACGCAGGAGTCCAGACTCTCAGCCCAGTGTCTTACCCATTCACAGATGGGGGAACTGAGGCATCAGGTAGGTTAAGTGATTTGCCCCAGGTCTCACAGGGAGTCTGTGGCAGAGACAGGATTTGAAGCCAGATCTCCTGTAACACAGGCCAGCGCCTGACCCACAGAACTATCCTTCCTCTTTAACTTGGCCACCAGGGCTGTTGATAAACATGGCTGTATTACTCTGTAATGAGACCCAGCAAGGGTCACAGGAACTTTGTCCTTGATCACAAGGGTTTTCTCCTGCTCCAGTGCAGAGCCCTCACTATTATTAGTAGCCATGGATGATCTACAAGAGTAGCACCACTGAATACACCTCCGTTAAATCTAGAGCACAGCCATTTTCTTTTCTCTGCCTAAACCATTCTGCATGTCTGCATGACCCTGTTGGGTGTTTAAGACTNCAGGGCTGTTGATAAACATGGCTGTATTACTCTGTAATGAGACCCAGCAAGGGTCACAGGAACTTTGTCCTTGATCACAAGGGTTTTCTCCTGCTCCAGTGCAGAGCCCTCACTATTATTAGTAGCCATGGATGATCTACAAGAGTAGCACCACTGAATACACCTCCGTTAAATCTAGAGCACAGCCATTTTCTTTTCTCTGCCTAAACCATTCTGCATGTCTGCATGACCCTGTTGGGTGTTTAAGACTGTATAGTCTATCTATGTCTTGAGAATCATTTATAGATTCATAGACTCTAGGACTGGAAGGGACCTCGAGAGGTCATCGAGTCCAGTCCCCTGCCCTCATGGCAGGACCAAATACTGTCTAGACCATCCCTGATAGACACGTATCTAACCTACTCTTAAATATCTCCAGAGATGGAGATTCCACAACCTCCCTAGGCAATTTATTCCAGTGTTTTACTACCCTGACAGTTAGGAACTTTTTCCTAATGTCCAACCTAAACCTCCCTTGCTGCAGTTTAAGCGATTGCTTCTTGTTGTATCCTTAGAGGCTAATGAACACGTTTTATCCCTCCTCCTTATGACACCCTTTTAGATACCTGAAAACTGCTATCATCTCCCCTCTCAGTCTTCTCTTTTCCAAACTAAACAAACCCAATTATTTCAGCCTTCCTTCATAGGTCATGTTCTCAAGACCTTTTATCATTCTTGTTGCTCTTCTCTGGACCCTCTCCAATTTCTCCACATCTTTCTTGAAATGCGGTGTCCAGAACTGGACACAATACTGCAGTTGAGGCCTAACCAGCGCAGAGTAGAGCGGAAGAATGACTTCTCGTGTCTTGCTCACAACACACCTGTTGATGCATCCCAGAATCACGTTTTCTTTTTTTGCAACAGCATCACACTGTTGACTCATATTTAGCTTTTGGTCCACTATAACCCCTAGATCCCTTTCTGCCGTACTCCTTCCTAGACAGTCTCTTCCCATTCTGTATGTGTGAAACTGTTTGTTCCTTCCTAAGTGGAGCACTGTGCATTTGTCTTTATTAAACTTCATCCTGTTTACCTCAGACCATTTCTCCAATTTGTCGAGATCATTTTGAATTATGACCCTATCCTCCAAAGCAGTTGCAATCCCTCCCAGTTTGGTATCATCTGCAAACTTAATAAGCATACTTTCTATGCCAATATCTAAGTCGTTGATGAAGATATTGAACAAAGCCGGTCCCAAAACAGACCCCTGCGGAACCCCACTTGTTATACCTTTCCAGCAGGATTGGGAACCATTAATAACTACTCTCTGAGTATGGTTATCCAGCCAGTTATGCATCCACCTTATAGTAGCCCCATCTAAGTTGTATTTGCCTAGTTTATCGATAAGAATATCATGCAAGACCGTATCAAATGCCTTACTAAAGTCTAGGTATACCACATCCACAGCTTCTCCCTTATCCACGGACATGATTTGTTCTTTACAAATCCATGCTGGCTATTCCCTATCACCTTACCACCTTCCAAGTGTTTGCAGATGATTTCCTTAATTACTTGCTCCATTATCTTCCCTGGCACAGAAGTTAAACTAACTGGTCTGTAGTTTCCTGGGTTGTTTTTATTTCCCTTTTTGTAGATGGGCACTATATTTGCCCTTTTCCAGTCTTCTGGAATCTCTCCCGTCTCCCATGATTTTCCAAAGATAATAGCTAGAGGCTCAGATACCTCCTCTATTAGCTCCTTGAGTATTCTAGGATGCATTTCATCAGGCCCTGGTGACTTGCAGGCATCTAACTTTTCTAAGTGATTTTTAACTTGTTCTTTTTTTATTTTATCTGCTAAACCTACCCCCTTCCCATTAGCATTCACTATGTTAGGCATTCCTTCGGACTTCTCGGTGAAGACCGAAACAAAGAAGTCATTAAGCATCTCTGCCATTTCCAAGTTTCCTGTTACTGTTTCTCCCTCTTCACTGAGCAGTGGGCCTACCCTGTCTTTGGTCTTCCTCTTGCTTCTAATGTATTGATAAAAAGTCTTCTTGTTTCCCTTTATTCCTGTAGCTAGTTTGAGCTCATTTTGTGCCTTTGCCTTTCTAATCTTGCCCCTGCATTCCTGTGTTGTTTGCCTATATTCATCCTTTGTAATCTGTCCTAGTTTCCATTTTTTATATGACTCCTTTTTATTTTTTAGATCATGCAAGATCTCGTGGTTAAGCCAAGGTGGTCTTTTGCCACATTTTCTATCTTTCCTAACCAGCGGAATAGCTTGCTTTTGGGCCCTTAATAGTGTCCCTTTGAAAAACTGCCAACTCTCCTCAGTTGTTTTTCCCCTCAGTCTTGATTCCCATGGGACCTTACCTATCAGCTCTCTGAGCTTACCAAAATCCGCCTTCCTGAAATCCATTGTCTCTATTTTGCTGTACTCCCTTCTACCCTTCCTTAGAATTGCAAACTCTATGATTTCATGATCACTTTCACCCAAGCTGCCTTCTACTTTCAAATTCTCAATGAGTTCCTCCCTATTTGTTAAAATCAAGTCTAGAACAGCTTCCCCCCTAGTAGCTTTTTCAACCTTCTGAAATAAAAAGTTGTCTGCAATGCAGTCCAAGAATTTGTTGGATAGTCTGTGCCCCGCTGTGTTATTTTCCCAACATATATTTGGATAGTTGAAGTCCCCCATCACCACCAAATCTTGGGCTTTGGATGATTTTGTTAGTTGTTTAAAAAAAGCCTCATCCACCTCTTCCACCTGGTTAGGTGGCCTGTAGTAGACTCCTAGCATGACATCACCCTTGTTTTTTACCCCTTTTAGCCTAACCCAGAGACTCTCAACACTTTCGTCTCCTATGTCCATCTCCACCTCAGTCCAAGTGTGTACATTTTTAATATATAAGGCAACACCTCCTCCCTTTTCCCCCTGTCTATCCTTCCTGAGCAAGCTGTACCCATCCATACCAACATTCCAATCATGTGTATTATCCCACCAAGTTTCGGTGATGCCAACAATGTCATAGTTGTATTTATTTATTAGCACTTCCAGTTCTTCCTGCTTATTACCCATACTTCTCGCATTTGTATATAGGCATCTAAGATACTGATTTGATCTTGCCTCACAGTTTTGCCCTGACCCTCCTTTCTCTCTGCCATTATAGCCCATGCTCCCTCCTATTAGATATCCAAAAAAGCCACAATCCCACAATCAAGGAATAAGGCTGTGCTGGTTAAAAAATTGATGTGGTGAAGAGAGAAAGTGAAGACAGATGTAAAAAACAATAGTAAAAATAATATATAACAAATGGAAGGAAGGGGAAGTTGATAGTAATGAATATAAATTAAAAGTTAAAAATTGTAGAAAATTGATAAGGGAAGCCAAGGGACACAAGGAGAAATCATTGGCCAGCAGAGTTAAGGACAATAAGGAGGAGTTTAAAAAAATATATTAGGAACAAAAAGAATCCTGACAACAGCACTGGTACATTACTAGATGGAAATGGTAGAATTATACATAATAATGCAGAAAAGGCAGTAGGGTTCAATAAATATTTCTGTTCTATATTTGGGGAAAAAGCAGATGATATAGTCTTATATAGTGATAACACTCTTTCCATTCCACTAGTATCTCTGAAGGATACTAAATACAAGCTACTAAAGTTAGGCATTTTAAAATCAGCAGGTACAGATAACTTGCATTCAACGGTTTTTAAAAAGCTGGCCAAGGAGCTCACTGGACAATTAATGTTGATTTTCAATAGGTCTTGGAGCACTGGGAAAATTCCAGATCACTCAAAAAAAATATTGTGCCAATTTTTAAAAAGTGTAAATGGGGTGACCCTGGTAATTATATGCCTGTCAGGCTGACACTGATCCCATGCAAGATAATGGAGTGGCTGATATGGCACTCGATTAGAAAAGAACTACAAGAGGGTGATGTGATTAATGCAAATCAAGATGGGTTTATGGAAAATAGATCCTGTCAAATTTACTTGGTATCTTTTTTTGACGAGATTACAAATTTGTTTGATAAAGGTGATGGTGCTGATGTAATATACTTAAAATTCAGTAAGGCGTTTGACTTGGCACCGCACAATGCTTTGATTAAAAAACTAGAATAATATAAAATGAACAGGGCACACGTTAAATGGATTAAAAACTGGCTAACTGATAGGTCTCAAAATGTAACTGAAAATGTGAAATCGTAATTGAGTGGGTCTATTTCCAGCGGGACCTTGCAGAGATCAGTTCATGGCCCTATAATACTTAACCTCTTTATCAATCACCTGGAAGACAATATAAAATCATCACTGATAAAGTTTGCACATGACACAAAAATAGAGGGTAGGTGAATAATGAAGAGGACAGGTCACTGATTCAGATTAATCTGGATCGCTTGGTAAATGGGACACTAGCAAACAATATGCATTTTAATACGGCTAAATGTAAAAATGTATCTAGGAACAAAGAATGTTAGCCATACCTACAGGTTGGGAGACTCTATCCTGGGAAGCAGTGACTTTGAAAAAGATTTGGGGGTCATAGTGGACAATGAGCTGAACATGAACTCCCAGTGTAATGCTGTGGCCAAAAGAGCTAATGTGATCCTTGGATGAATAAACAGGGGAATCGAGCAGGAGTACAGATGTTATTTTACCTCTTTAATTGGCACTGGTGTGACCACTGCTGGAATCCCGTGGTCAGTTCTGGTGCCTCAATTCAAGAAGGAGGTTGATGAACTGGAGAGGGTTCAGAGAAGAGTCACGAGAATGACTAAAGGATTAGAAAACCTGCCTTAAGAAATGCATGCATCTGAAGAAGTGTTTTTTTACCCATGAAAGCTTATGCCCAAATAAATCTGTTAGTCTTTAAGGTGCCACCGGACTCCTCGTTGTTTTTGTGGATACGGACTAACACGGCTACCCCTCTGATACCTAGTCATAGACTCCAGGAGATCAATCTATTTAGCTGAAGAAAGAGCTGGTTAAGCGGTGACTTGATCATGGTCTGTAAGTACCTACATGGGGAACAAATATTTAATAATGGGCTCTTCAGTCTAGCAGAGGAAGGTATAACACAATCCAATGGCTGGAAGTTGAAGCTAGACAAATTAATTCTGGAAATAAGATGCACATTTTTAACAGTGAGAGTAATTAGCCATTGGAACAATTTACCAAGGGTCATGGTGGACTCTCCATCACTGACAATTTTTAACTCAAAATGGGATGTTTTTCTAAAAGATCTGTTCTAGGAATTCTTTTGAGGAAGTTCCATGGCCTGTGATATACAGGAGGTCAGCGATGACCATAATGTTCCCTTCTGGCCTAAGATTCTATATGGTGCTCAACACTGTAGTATCTGAACACCTGGAGTTTACTAACATTACCACCATTTGACAGATGGGGAAACTGAGGCACAGCAGCTGAGCATAGAACACAGGTATTCTGAGCCCCAGTCCAGGGCTCTAGCCATGAGGCCACACTGCCACCCACACTGCTGAATGTGCTCTCCACGTGGGCCATTAGCTGTGAGCTACTCCAAGTGAAGCTGCCTCCTTCCAGACTTGAGTCTTGCATTCCACTGCTTTGCACAGCCCCTGTCTGGAGAAAGTCCAGAGCAAGCTGCGGGTGTCTGACGCTTTGAAATGTTTGGATCTTTGGTGAGCCCTAGGTCTGGGCCTTTAAACTTTATCTCACTGCTAACAACACACACACGCACAGAGGGGCGGGTGTGGGGACGGGGACAGGGCCACTGCTCCAACCCAGCTGATAAGTCCTGAGTGTTGACAGAAGCAATAATTAGATCCAGTCATTTCTGCTCATCGTCAGGTCTGGTGTATTTATGCCAGAATATTTTTTTTTCTTTTTTTCCCCCCTAATCAGAGCAGAACATGGAATGGAAAGAGCCAGCAGTGAGTGAAAGTCCCTGGATCCTCATCTTCCATTAGAAAGGTGATCAAACGGCAGCCCAGAGCTCTACCCACCCCAATTTGTGGGAATCCAGTTATGTATCAAAGCAGTCGCACCGTCAGCCAGGGCAAAGCGAAGCTGCAAAACACTTTTCTGTTTTTCAACATGCTCCTAACTTTCCCACGCGTTCAGCTTTTGGGGGCAACTTCCTCACACTTAGTCTTTGCCCATCGGTGAATGTTGGAGCAAAATCCCATCAGGCATTTTGGAGTTATGGGGTTAGCAGGAGGTGGGGGCTTGTTCTGGTTTTTTGTTTTTTTTTATCTGGATGGAATTTTCAAAAGTGACTAGCTATTTGGGATGCCTCTGCGTATAGGGGTCTGACTTATTATTATTATTTATTAGGTGTATTATGGTAGTTCCTTAGACCCCCCCCCCATTGCAGTCATGGAGCAGGACCTCATTGTGCTAGGTGCTGTACATTATTTATTAGGTGTATTATGGTAGGTGCCTGGCAGCCCCAATCTTGGAGCAGGACCCCATTGTGCTAGGCACTGTACATTATTTATTAGGGGTATTACGGTAGCGTCTAGTAGCCCCAGTCATGGATCACAACCCCATGGCGTTAGGCACTGTATATTATTTATTAGGTGTGTTACGGTAGGTGCCTGGCAGCCCCAGTCATGGAGCAGGGCCCCACTGTGCTAGGCGCTGTACATTATTTATTAGGGGTATTACGGTACCACCTAGGAGCCACAGTCCTGGAGCAGGGCCCCATTGTGTAGGTGCTCTACAAACACAGAACAAAAAGATGGTCCCTGCCCCGAAGAATTTACAATCTACACTGAGATTAGAGCTGTGCTATGAACTGATGTTTTGGTGAACAAACCAAAAAAAATAATAAAAAAGGTGTGGGGGGAATTCATTCGCTTCAGGCTGCCTGGAAACAAAAACATTTCAAATTTTCCAGTGAAACGAAAAAGTCGATTTTTTTTGTTTCAAGTGAAATGAAACATTTTAAAATCAAGGTTGGATTTTTTTAAATTTTTAAAAGATCTGCTCTAGTTCAAAAGGAATTAATTTGGGGGCAGTTCTCTGGCCTGTGTTATACCTGAAGTCAGACTAGATCGGGGTTCTCAAACTGGGGGTCGGGACCCCTCAGGGGGGTTGTGAGGTTATTATGTGGGGGGTCATGAGCTGTCAGTCTCCACCCCAAAACCCGCTTTGCCTCCAGCATTTATAATGGTGTTAAATATATAAAAGTGTTTTTAATTTATAAGGGGGGGGGGGGGTCGCACTCAGAGGCTTGCTGTGTGAAAGGAGTCACCAGTACAAAAGTTTGAGAATCACTGGACTAGATGGTCACAACGGCCTCTTCTGGCCTTGGAAATTCTGAATCTACAAAGTGGCAGGAGCGCATTTTGCCCCCATTCACCAGGTTGCTGGTCTAAGTGTGAGATGTAAATCTGCTTCCATCTGTCCTCTGCACAACAAGATCTTGGGGTCCTCAAATAGTTACCCCCTTTCCCATCCCCCTGCCCTCTCCCTTCTCAAAGCGCATGGAAGTGCAGTATTTGCTCTGTGGGGAGATCAGGCAGGTTTAAAGAAGAATGGGATCATTCGTCTATTAGGTTGATTTGTGAATTTTTAACTCCTGTTTTAAACTGGTTTTCACCTAAGGAATAATTAGACTGGGTCATTTTCATGGGATAATTGAATAAGGATCACTCTGCCTGGACTCGATTCTTTGAACCACAGTGAATCTCCCAGCCCCTGGTCTCATTGACCGAAGGGGAAGCATAGATCTTGCATAGGGACTCTGGATTCTACTGGGTGAGGGTCAAGTGTGATTCAGGGACATGAGGCCTTGATTCAGATATATACTACTACTTAGGAATTGCCAAAGCAGATCAGATCAGTGGTCCATCGAGCCCAGTATCCTATGACAATGGCCAGTATCTGAGGCTTCAGAAAAAGGAGCAAGAAACTTCATACTGGGGAATTAGGGCCACATTTTCAAAAAATCTCCAGGCCAAATTTCCAAGCCTTCAGCACTTCTTACTAGCATTTATTCCTGTACTATGGTAGCGCCCAGGAGCCTCAGTCATGGACCAGACCCCTTTGTGCCACACAAACACAGAACAACCCCACAATCAGCCACAATCCAGGACAGATCACTCTTGTGATTTTAGCATGAATCTCACAACATTTGCTGTTTTTCTTCAAGCTTCAGGTCCAGGTGATTACAAACTTGAAACCATGACCCGTAAAGACTCATAACCCAGAAGGCAAATAGAGGAAAAAACAAAAAATATATATGGAGATATACCTATCCCATAGGGCTGGAAGGGACGCTGGAAGGTCATTGAGTCCAGCCTCCTACCTTCACTAGCAGGACCAAGTACTGATTTTGCCCCAGATCCCTAAGTGGCCCCCTCAGGGATTGAACTCATAACCCTGGGTTTAGGAGGCCAATGCTTAAACCACTGAGCTATCCTACCTCCTAAAGCAAACCATGCTCCCCCCCAAAGAATTATTGTATTGTAACATCTCATGATTTTTAAATCAGTCTCATGATTTGCTGGGTCCTGACTTATCATATTTGAACATTTGGGGCCGGCCATGCTGTATTATTGTTTATTTAGATTTAAAATAATTAAAAGCCAATGCTTTAGCCACCCTAACACATCCTTGATCGTACAATAAAACACCAGCAGCATTAAAGTTATAATTTCAACAGGAACTGAGACACCAACACCTTTTCTTAGTTGTGGGAACCATATCCTGAGCCCTCTCTATAAATCCTAGCATACACATCTAACTGTATATAGTACACACAGGGCCGGCGCAACCCATTAGGCGACCTAGGCGGTCGCCTAGGGCGCAAACATTTGAGGGCGGGACCTTCCGCCGCCGCTGTTCGGGGCGGCATTTCGGGGGCGGGACCTTCCTCCGCCTAGGGCGCCGGAAATGCTGGCGCCGCTACTGAGTACACATCTTTTGTGTGTATGTGTGGCGCGGGGGGGATTGTACAGTGCCTGGCACAATGGGGTCCTGTGCTGCTGCAATACAAATGAAAGGAATAATATATCCTGTAGGTGGCTTGGAAAAATCTCACCCAGGATGTTTAAGATTTTCCCCCTTTTAGTCTTTATGAGATTATAGAGTAACAAATGGAAGGACATTTGCAGTGTGACTGACCCCAACTGTAAAACTTTATCATGAATTAATCAGGCCTTGCGAAATCACGAGACTAGCTTAAAAAAGCATGAGATTTTTATTAAAAACGATTGATTTGGGGTTCTTTTTCTTTACCTTCTGGTTGCTGAGCCTTTAGGGTCAAGCCAGGGGTCGTGTTTTCGAGCTTTTCTCGGCATTATGAGGGCTAGAAACTTACTCTTCTTTTTCATGCAATTCTATGACTTCAGGAGTTGAGTCTTTTAAAAAAGCATCAAATAGTGTGAGACTTGTGATAAAATTGCGAGAATTGGCAAAAGTGGGGTTCTTTAAGAAAAATTATCTGGTTCTATTTTTCAACTAACTGCCTATGTCCCTATAACACTAACCCACCCACCCACCACCCTGTGTGTCCCTATAACACACACACATACAATTCTTTGTCCTTAAAACAAACAGAAACAAACACACACCTGTATGTGCATATAACCCCCGTGTCCTTAATAAGGACCTTATAACACACACACACCCCTGTGTCCTTATAAAACACATACGCCTGTGTGTCCCTATAACACCCATGTCAATTGATGCTGCTGTAGCAGTGAACAAGGCATCCACACGCTTCTGCCCCTCGGAACTACAACTCCCAGCATCCCCCCAGGACCCTGCTGGGAGCTGTAGTGCGAGGGTGGAAGGGCTGCAGCTGAGTGCCAAAGGGGCGTGGAAGGCGGAAGGACTACAGCTCCCAGCGGCCATTGCGAGGACATGGGAAGCTGGCCGCCCGGGGGGAGAACCCTGAGCTTGGAGAAGGCAGGTAAGGGGCGGGCAAGTGGGGTGGCGGCGCTGGGACCCGGGGTCCGTAGGGTGAGGCAGGAGGGAAGAGCTGGATGCTGCCCCAAGGGAGGGAGTGGAGAAAGGGAGGTGGGGGAAAGAGAATGCAGCCCCCCTCTTTGTCTGCCTCCTTCCCCTCTCCCATGGGGGGGAGTGAAGATAGGAGGGGTGCTAGGAGGGGGAGAGAAGAAGGAGGAAGCGGAGGGGTGAGCTGGAGGGGGAGTGAAGGTGGGGAAGAGAAGAAGGAGGAAGTGGAGGGGGAGCTGGGAGGTGGAATGAAGAAGGGGAGAGAAGGGGGTGCTGGGAGGGGGAGCGAAGAAGGAGGGAGGGAGGCGGGAGCTGGGTGGGGGAATGAAGAAGGGAAGAGAAGGGAGGGAGTTTGTTCTCTCCCGCCCTTCAGTGGGCGGGGGGGGGGAGTGGGTGGAGCACCCTCTCTGGCACCCTGGGAGCTGCCCCTCCCCCAGTGTGATGCCCTGGGTTAGTTTGCGGCTTGGTCCAGGTTCCCTGATTTGACTCACCCTGCTCCCCTCCCACAAGTCATCCCTGTCTGCATCATTCTGTTTGTTGTGGTGTGAACCCAGCCATGCTCTGCTCTATCACCAGCATAGAAATCTGGGGGCAGCAAATGGGCAAGAGACCAACGCGCAAAGTGACCTGGAGAGATTCAAGTTGCAGATAATAGGGGGCAAATTCAGCCTTGAGCCCTGCCCCTGTGGAGAGGGCAGACACACCTCAGATACAAAGGAATGGGGGTTTCATGAGCCCCGACAGCCACACTGCTCCCTCAAGATGAGTTTCTCTTCCTTTTGGCTGCTTGGCCCTGCCCTAGTAGTTTTATATACGTAACCAAGTCTCAAACACCACACGGACAGCACGGGATCAGAACCAGGAAGCCTCTCCAAGAGTCTTGGGGCGAGATCCCCAGCATGGAAAAATTTGAGAACTGCCCTATTAGCCCCCCTTCTCTGCTCAAGCCCAAGCCAGTGGGGCCCAGCCAGTGGTACCGTCTCTCAGATTGTCCCTGTGGACACATTGCTAAGTTGACAAGGCCCCGGGCTATTTCCAGGCAGCAAAAAGTCAAGATTGTGCAGGGGTTAGAGTGGGGGATTCAGCACCAGACAACCTGGCTTTCACTGGTTGTGCCTCTGGCTGGCTGTGTGACCTTCGGCAAGACGGTTAGGCCAATGTTTTTGAAATTGGCCGCTGATTTTGGGTGCCCAGATTGTGACACCTTGGGCCTGCTTTTTGAGAAGAGTGGAGAGCCCACAGCTCCTGTGGATTTCAGCTGAGCCTTTGGCTGCTTAGCCCCTCATGGTGTAAAATTGGGCACCTGAAATCAAAGGCCTCTGTTTGAAATGTTGGCCATCTGTGAAAGGGAACCATCAGACTGCACCAGAGCTGGGCCAACAGTTAGTGTTTGACAGGTGAGTATTTTCACAGATAGAAAGTGCCGCATTTGGTTCTCTGTGATGGGACATGATTTGCATGGATGAAAATGTTCATGAGTCCCAAATATTCCCCCAATTTTAGCTCTGCTACAGATGGCGTTTACAAGATCTCTGCTCCCTTTGTATCACGCCAGCCGCGCTCCATCCAGATGTGGCTGGCTGGGATTCATCGGTGCAGTGTCTAAATTGGCCAGAGGTGGCGCTGAAGAGCAACTCGGGGTGCTCCCCCTGCAGCGCTTGGGATAGGGAGTAAGAGGTCGGGGCTGGGTATTGAATTAGAATCTCTAGTGTGTTGCCGTAGGGACTATCAGAGAACTAAGGGTGGATTTGAACCCAGGGCTGGAAAGGGATCCAGGGGAGGCCTGCTGTACATCCAGGCAGCTCCCACTCCTCTCCATCCCAGCAGCGAGAGTGCAGACACATCCCAAACCAGGTTCCCTCTCAGACTTAGGCCTGCGGATCCAGCTGCCATTACAGGGTCCCCATGACAGGCCCTCAAACGTTCTGGGCTTTGGTGTCGGCCTTGCTCCAGGATGGGGACCCAGAGAATGTAGGCCCTGGAGGCTCTGCAGATGCCCCTGGCCCCTTCCCTGCCCCATTTTATTGGTGAAGACCTGACGTAGTGAGCAGAGCATCCCATTCCACCTACTCAGGGGGCTGTAGGATGATGCCAAGGACCGAGGCATAATTGGGTGCGATGCCATTGACTTAGGGGTGGTGGTGCCATCTGATTCCTCTTGTGATATTAGAGTTCCCAATGGTAGGAAACAGTCTGGCTTTAGCCAGGAGTTGGGTTGGGGGGCAGTTTTTACACTCCTCCCCGCTTGCCCCTATGCCTAGGGAGTTTTCTTTACATCTGTGCTCCCCAGCCCCCTGACAGAGGGGAGCTTCATCTCCATAGCCCATTAGCAGAGGGTCAAGGACCCAAGGAAGGAGCCCGTTAGTGCTCCTTGTGCCGATGGGTTTTGCGATGTGGCTTCCTGTCCCCCAAGGAACTGAACCAGCACCTGCCATGTCGCTCCCCACTGAGCAGCACTCCCACGGTTGTGTCACTGTGGGCCCTGCCTGGGTTTGAACTGGTGACCTGGAGATGAAAGGTTCAGGGACCCATTCCCAGTGCACTCTGTTGGTGTGAGTGGTGCCCCTGTCAGATGTTTAAGGCTGGCCCAACAAGTAATCTGATCTGCTGGTAGCGACCCCTCTGGGCCTGTTTTGCAACCTAGACCAAGTCAGAGGAGCTGCATTGCAGCCGATGTCAATAGCCCTTAGGCCTCGGACAAACTAGTTTTGCAAAGACTAAGCAGGGCAGAGGCCAGCTGCCTCTGGGGTTGGGGCCTTTGGCAGCTAGGTCAACAGTTCAGATCAGTCCTGTTGAGACGAAGAGCTGTTAGCACTCAATGACGGTGAGTTTGGTAGGTCTCAACATTATTTGTATTACAGTAGCATGTAGACCACCCAACTATGTTCCTCATTGTGCTGGAGGCTGCACGGATCCAGGGTGAAATGTCACTGCTCCAAAGAGCTCCTAGCCTATGGGCACAGAGAGAGGAAGGGACTGGACCTAAGTTGGTGGCATAGCTGGGAATAGAACCCAGGTGTCCTGGATCCCAGGGCAGTGCCCTGCTTTGGGCCATGCTGCCTCAGCCCAGTGAGGTACAAGGCATAAAACCCACCATGAAACTTGTTCCCAGTTGGGCAGTCCCAGCAGAGTGGCCTTGGCTGGGATGTGGGAGGGGATTCTGCACTTGTTGCTTTGGCCCCGGTGTTTGGGGGAAGCAGATTCCAGGGGTTATTTGCTGACACCCAATTTTGCACTCTGTAACATGAGCATCCAAACCAGGAGTGCTTTGCCAGCTCAACCAGTCGGGGAAGCCAAACCACACCATGTAATTTGGCTGATCAGTCGTAGTCAAACCAGTCCAGCTAGAATATCGAGGGATGGGCTTGCATGGAACCAGGCAGCACTAAGGAAAATCCAGTTATTTGGAGGAAGCGTTGATGGGCTGGCAGCTGCAGAGAATGAGGTGGAGTTATTCACTGCAACCTATTTACTCAGCTGCAATTTGAGGATGGGATGGGGGGGAAGGAGGGCTGGCCCAGCTGTACCTGGTTTGTGAATATCTGGACAACTTCATCCTCCTGCTGTGTCCATCGGGCCCCTAAATTCACTCAGCTGGGGAATTGAGCGTGCAATCTAGTGCCAAAAACAGGGGACTGGGAGTCAGGACTCCTGGGTTCTATCCCTGGCTGTGGCAGGGGAGTGAGGTTTAGTGGGTGGGTGGACGGGCGGGCTGGGAGTCAGGTAAAGATCCAGTTAATGGATCTTCCACCATGGTGTAGCTCAGGTGCAAGCCAGCTCCTGGGAACCACCGATTTAGGAGAGGTGGCCTGAGCTTTCTGCAGTGTGGCTACTCTTCTGATTTATTTATTGCCGTAGCATCTAGGAGCCGCAGTCATGGGCCAGGACCCTCCGCACTAGGCTGAGCAAACAGAACAATAAGATGTTCTCTGCCCCAAGGAGCTGCCCATCTGAGTAGTAGGCAAGAGACACCAGGTGCAGATGAAAGTGTGTTTCAAAGGAAGGTCCATGGTCGTTATCCCCATTTTACTGGAGGGGAAACCGAGGCGCAGATTGAGGAAGTGACTTACCTACAATCACACAGAGAATCAGTGATGGGGTCAGAATAGTGCCCAGTCTCCTGCTCTTACCACTAGACACCACCTCCCCTCTGTGAGCTGGGCATAGAACCTAGAAGCCCTGACGCTCAGCCCCGCTGCTTTAATCACTAGACACCACTGCCCTCACAGAGCCGGGGATAGAACCCAGGAGTTCTGCTGGCACACTTCTCCCTTTTCCAGATAATTGTTTCTCCTCCCAGTGGACAACGCAAACGTTTTGAACAGGAGAGTCGCGAATGTCCCATTCGCAAACACCCTGCTCTCTGGAACAGACCATCATCTGGGGCTAAAATCAGGGACACTTTTGGCCTTCCTGGCTATCTTGCCACGTGCCCGGTGAATGGCCAGATGCTGGTGAGGAACATGTACTAGGCACTGTCTAGGCTGGGGTTTGGCTCCCACTCCGGCAACCGGCATAGCTGCACCAGTGCAGGTAGGCAACAGTGCAGTTTGCGCTCGGAGAGCTCACGCCTGCTTGGGAGTCAGCTGCATCAGGCCTAGTGCCGTCGCCTGCCTGCCCCAAGGCTGGAGCGGTCTAAGCCCTAGTCAGCTGAATTTGGCATTGTTCAGGGGTGACTTGATCCCAGTCTATAGGGGATCCCAGTCTAGCAGGCCAAGGTCTAACAAGATCCAGCGGTTGAAGTTGAAGCTGGATGCATTCAGACTGGAACTAAGGTGCACGTTTTTACCAGTGAGGGTAATTAACCATCAAAACGATTTACCAAGGAGCGTGGTGGGTTCTCCATCCCTTCTCAATTTCTAAATCAAGGTCGGACGTTGTTCTAAAAGATCTGCTCTAGTTCTAACAGGAATGATTGTGGGGAAGTTCAGTGGCCTCTGTTACGCAGGGGTCAGACTAGAGGATGACAGTGGCCCTTCTGGCCTTGGAATCTATGAAAAATATTCCTGAATCAGAGCTTAAACCCTGACTAACTCTTGTTTGCAGAGTGCTTAGAAATCCTCAAGTGGAAGGGGGTGGAAAGCAACCTGCTATTGTGGGAGTGTTGTGTCAGTCTCTTCGGAAGCGTCACCTGTTGGCCCTGCTTCAGGTAGGATGGAGGACCAGATGGGATCTCCTGGGACACCGCATCCAGTCCCTGCTGTCTCAGCAACCCCATCAGATACGCCCATTCAGAAATTTAGCAAGCTCCTTCTTCACACTAGTTAGGTCCTTTGCCCCCCACTGTCCTAAGGAGACTGTTCCTGAACTGCCCTCCTTTGATGGTTAGTTCTCTGGCCTGTACCATACAGGAGGTCAGATGAGGTGGTCACAGTGGTCCCTTCTGGCCTTAGAATCGCTGAATCTGGGAACAAAGCCTTCTCATTTCCAGCCTCGGTCACCAGTTTATCCCCATTTGTTCTTGTGATCTGAGGTGTCTGATATGCCATTTTTCCACCCGCTGTGCTGATACCCCATGCTTCCCGGCACTGGGCAGCAAGGTAGGATGCAGAGAGGTGGTGCAGTAGATGGTGTTTTTGTAGTGGCGGGTCACATCCCCAGCCGTAGGGGTGGGGGTGGGGTGACGAAAGGCAATCACAGGGGTTGAAAATGTTGTTACAATCTAAGCAAAGAAAATCTCGTTCTCCCATTGTCTGTCCCTGGCTCGAAACGCACACAAAGCATCAGTTATACAGGCCTAGCATTGTTTGCATTGATCCATTTTTTACTCTGAAAGTGAACATGCTCAGTTTTGATTCAACGAAGGGGTTGCCGCACTGCAAAGGTTGAGCAACGCTGGGCTAGTGGCTGGGGCAGCGGAGTAGGGCTCAGCAGACCTGCGTGCTCTAGGGTTGCCAGGCATCCGGTTTTCGAAAAGGGACCCTGGTGGCTCCAGTCAGCACAGCTGGCCGGGCCGCTAAAAGTCTGGTTGGCTGCAGCGGCCAGCTCTGTGCGGCTCCCAGAAGTGGCCGGCATGTCCCTCCAGCTCCTAGGCTGGGAACCACGGCCAATGGGAGCTGCAGCATAGGCACCTGCGGACAGGGGGAGCGCATGGGGCCCCATGGCCACCTCTGCCTCTAGGAGCTAGAGCAGTAGTTCTCAAACTTTTGTACTGGTGACCCCTTTCACATAGGAACCCTCTGAGTGCGACCCCCCCCTTATAAATTAAAAACACTTTTTAAATATATTTAACACCATTATAAATGCTGGATGCAAAGCGGGGTTTGGGTTGGAGGCTGACAGCTTGCGACCCCCCCACCCCCCGAAATAACCTCGTGACCCCCTAAGGGGTCCTGACCCCCAGTTTGAGAACCCCTGAGCTAGAGGGACATGTCACACACAGCCTGGTGAAAATGAGTGAATGAGCAAGGGGGGGGAGAGTGAGCGATGGAGGGTGGGGAAGGGGCCTCAGAGAAGGGGCGGGGCAAGGGTGTTTGGTTTTCTGCAATCAGAAAGTTGGCAACCCTAAGCTTGGCCTGCTGGGTGATCGTGGGCAATTCACTTCCCCTGTCTGTGCCTCAGTTTCTCCTGTTGTCCCTTGTCTGTTTAAACTGAAAGCTCTCTGGTTGGTGACTTTTTGTTCTCTGTTCGGACAGCTCCTAGCACATTCGTCCATGACGGGCTCCTAGGTGCTACTGTAATACACCTAATAAATAATGTACAGTGCCTAGCACAGTGTGGTCCTGGCCTAGATGCTACCATAATGCACCTAAATATATTGCACAGTACCTAACATAATGGTGTCCTGGCTCATAACTGGGGCTCCGAGATGCTACCGTAATACACCTAATAAATATTGTACAGTGCCTAGAGCACAGGGATCCTGGCCCGTGACTGGGGCTCCCAGGCGCTGCTGTAATACACATAATTAATAATAATAATAATGGGGTCCTGATCTTGGTTGTGTGCTACCGTAATTGAATGATAATGCTCGTTGCAATCGCCTTACAGTTGGGCTCTTGGAAGGTTAATTTTCTCCTCCCTCACGTGTGGAAGTGCGAATCTGGGTTTTGTAGGTTGTGTGTGTGTGTGTGTTTAATCACAGCACAAAGCGTTTATAGATTATTTACAGTAATGGTTTGTATCTGAGCGAATGCTTTACTAATTACAGTAATAAAAAAGGCTATAAAAAGCACATTCCCCGTGGAGGGATCTATGTGGAGGTCTTTCTTGGTTCACTTGTAACCAGGGCTACGACGAAATCACTCATCTGAGTTACAGCACGGAAAGAATTCTGGTACAAAATAGGCTGTCTGGGGATGTGGGATTGGGATATGAGGCCTTTCTCCTCTAGGGGGCGCTGGCTCCAATCTGGCCCTGGAGTGGGGGGACTGGCTGGTTCAGAAGAGAGAGGCTCCATATCCCATTACCCCAGTTCCTCTAGGGGGCACCAGTTCCAGTCTGGCCCCAGGCTGCTGGTGGTGAGGGGATGGCTCAGGGGAGATCAGGGAATGGAATATGGGGCTTTTTTTCTTGGGGGGGAGGCTGGCTGTGATCCAGATGCAGGGTGGGGGGATTGGCTAGCTCAAGGGGGTGGGTAATGGGATATGGGGCCTTTCCTGTTGGGAATACTGGCTCCTATCTGCCTCAGGGTCAAGGGACTGGTTGGTTTAGGAGAGATCAGGGAATGGGATATGGGGCCTTTCACCTCTAAGGGGGCCCCAGTTCCAATCCAGGTCATTGGCATCAGATGCTCGAGGGTGCTGGGTACAGGGTATGGAGCCTTCCAGGTCTAGAGCACAGGTTAAAATCTGGCCCCAGGTCAGGGCCCGGCTGGCTCAAGGGAACGGTGCTGCCTTTCACCTTGAGGCTGTAGGTTTGAATCGGGTTCCCGGCCAGGAGGACTCGGTGGCTTGGGCTGGAGTCATTGACTCCGAGGGCGCCAGCTCCCTTCTGCCTGGGTCAGTGGGGATGACCCATCCATGGCGGCCTCTGTCAGGCGAGTTTGCTTGGTCTCGCGCTGCCTCGGAGTGGGACCAAGCTGTGCGTGTGCCCAGAGCTGCCACGACAGCTGGTCCTCTGTTGGCAACCCCAGCAGTGGCACTGCAGAGACCCAGCTCCCCTCTCCGCCCTGGCAGCAGACGCTCGGAGCTGCACGTGCCCTGTGGATAAGCAGGGGGTGGGGGAGGGAATCTGTTCCCTCACAAGGGATCTTGAAAATGGCCCCCAAACATCACACGTCTCCCACACCTCTCCTGCCGGGTGGTTCTTACTGGCTAGTGTCTGTTTGGCAGGAGATGGCAGCATGATGGAGCAGCCAGATGCTCCCCTCGGTGCCACCCCTGTGGGTCCGGCCTTCCCCCAGGGGGACGTCCTGGCCACCCGGTTCCTGCAGGCCGAGCTGGAGCAGAACGTGCGTCTCAGGGAGCTCTCCTTCCTCGACCCCATCTGCTACGTCTACAACCCTCTGGAGTACGCCTGGGAGCCCCACGAGGACTACGTGAGGAGATATTGCCGTTCCCCCAAAGAGGTGCTTTTCCTTGGCATGAACCCCGGCCCCTTCGGGATGGCACAGACCGGGGTAAGGCAGCCTGTTCCACGGGGGGCACCTGGGCAAGGGGGGCAAATGGGGGAGGTGGGGATTGGGAGCAGCGACTGTGGGCAACGTCCCGGCCCCATTGGGCATTTGGCCTTTGATTTCAGTGGGCCCAGGATCTCGCCCCGGGTTATTATGGGCCCTAGAGCCCTTTAAGGCTTTAGGCAAGACCAGTCTCCCCACATTCAAACTGGAATCTTGGGGGCCGGGGCAGAATTGGGACATGTCTTGAGTTGCACGGTGGATGCATTGGAAGTGCCCGCGAGATGCTCCTGTACCTACTGACCACAGCCAGTGTGTGGTGATTGCGGGGGGGAGAGGGGCGGGGCCGGGCCGGGATGAGACCTTGCACGTTTGCACCAATGGGCCAGATCCCCAGCAGGTATCAATCGGCCGTAGCTCCATGGAAATCAATGGGGCCAGACCCCAGCGAGTGTCAATCGGCCGTAGCTCCGTGGAGTCAAATAATGTTAGTATGGGCATTATAGCAGAGCATAGAAGCCCCACCCAAGATCTGGTTGTGCGCCCGGTGCTGCACGTACACATAATGGGAGGCCGTCCCTGCTCCATGGAACTCACGATCTACATATATAAAGAGCAGGAGGGGAAACTGAGGCATGGAGGGGGACTTGCCCATGGGCACATGGCAGAGCTGGGAATAGAACCCAGGTGTCCTGGTCCAGTGCCCTACCCTTTGGACCATGACACATTTTGATGATTTACCCCCCGGGATAGCCCAGAGCAGCAGCCCGGGAGCATGCTCTGTTCAGTGGCTGCAGCTGGGAGCCGCGAGCCGGTTGATTGATACAATGCAGCTGGTTAATATTAATGGCATTAATTCGGGGAGTAATTAGGCGCCGGCGCTGCAGCAGGATCTCCTGCCGTTAATGCTCATCTGCCCAAAGAGCTGCAGCTCCCTCAAGTGCTGCTCGCGTAGCAGGCTCTAACATCCTGGTTCCCTGTGCCCAGGTGGGACCAGTGTTCCCTGCTGCCGCCTCTAACGTTTGACTGGACGGGGGCCATGTAGATCCGCACCTGCTTTGATGCCATGCCAGGAAGCGGAGGCCACGGTTCAGAGCAGAGCGGAAAGTTGCTGTCAGAGTCCAGGGCTTGCGAAGATATTGCAAAGCACTAGCGCATGCGCACACGTGTGTGTGATTGCTGCCCTCTCCTGGATGGAACCAGAACTGCTCAGCTGTGTGTCATAGGCTCTGTACTACTAATGGAGAGGCTCCTTTTGCTCAATGAGAAGACGGAGGGCCCGGTGGTTCAGACCCTACCCTCGCACTTGGGAGACTGTGGTTCAAGCTCCTGCTTGGCCGCAGCCTTCATGTGAGACTTTGGGGGAGTCTTCTATCTGCTCGGTGCCTCAATTTCCCCCAGCTGTACCATGGGGATGATAGCCCTGCCTCACAAGGGGGTTTTGGGGTGCTCAATACAGTGGTAATGGTACTATGTAAGTACTCTGGATAGATTGAGTTTCCTGCCTGGCCGTGATTTGTTACCGTGGTTTAGTCTTGCAGTTTGTTTAGTTTGTGAATGCAGCCACCTCTGGGATGGGACACAGCAGCTGTTTACACTTCACCCAGCACTGAAATTACTAGTATTAATATTATTTTATTATTTATGAGTATTGTGGTAGCACCTAGGACAGCAATTTTCAAACTTTTTGAGTGGCGCCCCACCTTTGAATTAAAATTTTTGGTTGCGACCCCTCCCCCCTGGGGGTTTCAGGATGGGGGAAAGTGCCTGCAATGGTCTCTGGGGGTGGAGCCAGCACTGGGCGTGGAGGCGTGGCCCGCTGAGGTGAGTCGGGGGTTGGAGGTATCGGTCCCTCCCTGAGCGCCCCCCCCCCCCCCGGCTGCTCTTTCCCCCTCACCCCCAAACGTTCCTCCACACCCTCCTAAGGGGGTGCACCCCTCAGTTTGAAAACCTCGGATCTAGGAGCCCCAGTCATGGATCAGCACCCCATTGTGCTAGGCGCTGTACAAACACAGAACAACAAGACAGTCTCCGGTCCAAAGCGCTCCCAATCTAAATGCAGCGACCTCTGGGGTGGGATCCAGCAGCTGTTTAACGGCAGCACTTTAGGAAAGGAAGTGAAGAAGGACCCTCTGTCCATACGAAGCTGCAGGGAGGGATTTTAAGGTAACAAGAATAATGGAGTTTGACTAGGAAAACCACATCACAGGAGGATCATGGGTAACGCCTTAGCCCTGCTGTCACCCAGGTGTCTGTCCAGCCAGCTCCTTCCCAGTCCCAGCTCTAGGGCTTGATCCTGCCTCAGGATCTCAGTGGGCATTTGAATAGAGGGCTGGCCAGTTTATCCAAGTGACTGGCAGAGGGCGGAGGCTGCCCTGTGACTGCTTCCTCCCCACTCACCCATAGTTGAATCCATTTGCAGAGGGCCAGAAAGTGGGAGAGCAGCACATGTCTCGNCCCCCCCCCCCCCACGGTGTTTTGTATCAATTCAACTTTTGTGCGGGGAGCTAATAACGCAGGAGCTGGCTTCGTTCGGCCGCCATGGTGTCCTAGCCCATGGTTCCTTTCTGGGGGCCAGCAGGTTGGGAGTCTGTGGGTGGGGGCAGCAGATCTGTAGCCGTTGGGGTGAGTGTTGGGGGCTGTGGGTTAGGATCCTTCCACCCCCTCGAGACGCCTCTGTCTCAGTCGCTCTCAGCCCTCGTTCCCAGCTTTCCCAAACCCCTTCTGCCTCAAGAAACCACATCTGGGCATCTTCCCTCGACTCCCTCTTCCTCCCTTCCAATCCCCTGCCATGCTAACCCCTCCCCGGTGTGCCTTCCCCTGTCTGGCTCTAAGGGGCAGCCTCCTTTTAACAAGGCGTCTGTGTGCACTTCGGGGGTGAGGAAGCATGGCATAGTGGTTAGGGCACCAGCCTAGGATGCAGGAGACATGGGGTCAAATCTTTCTTTTGCTACAGACTTCCCTGTGTGAGCTTGGGCAAGTCCCTTAGCCTTACTGCCTCAGTTGCCCAGATGCGGATAATAGCCCTACCAGGGGCTGTGTGCGTAAATACATCTGAAATTGTGAGGTGCTCAGAGGCTGTGGTGATGGGGGCTGTAAAAGTGCCTGAGATAGATAGCAACTCTCATGCTCCAGAGCAGGCTGGTTGTAGGGGTCAGGAAGGTTTAGTTTTTCCTACCACGCCAGGACCAGATCTGCAGCTCCCAGTGTGATGCTCCTACCCAGATCCTCCAAAGAGCTCAGCTCCTGATTTTCCTCGTGCTTGAAGATCTGGCAGTTGGTAGCTCTGGGCCTCCCCTGGGGGCCGAGTCGGAGCTCAGATCCCGTACTCTCCGCCCCAGTCTCCTCCTTCCCCTTCCCACACCCAACGTAGATGCTTCCAGCCTTCGTGCTCCTTCTCTGCCCCCTTTCCAAATAACCTCCATCCCATGGGGTGTGTGTGTGTGTGTCAGGGAGCAGAGCCACCATGCCCCTCGTGGGTGACCAGATGGCAGTGGGCTGAGTGCAGCCTCTGACCTCCAGAGTGCAGGTCTGGCCAGGGGGCCAGTGTGAAATGAACTGAGGGCTGAGGTGGCTGCACCACCTAATGCACCATGCTGGTGGGCGCTGACTGGCCACCTCCTTGCCCATCTCAGCAGAGGCAAAGATTCTGTGTGTGTAGCTTGCTACGCTGCTCTCTGATCTGTGCACTCCAGCCCCCAGAGCTGGCTGTCTGGCGGCCACTAAATTCTCATTAAGGAGAATATAACCAGGACCTTCTACGGAGACCTGCACCGGTAGAGACCAGCGAGTGCCTTGTATGGGGAAATCACAGCCTCTTGTGTCTCCTCTCACACCCTCCACCCCACGCTGCTCTGTTAACAAAGCCCAGTCTCTCTTCTCTGCAGCTGGGTCCGCGCTGACCCCTGTCCCTCATGGCCTGGCGTGTCACCCCTCAATTCGGGCGGGGGAAGCTCCATGGCTCCAATATGGTAACAGTTCCCCCTGTTTCCCCTGATCTCTGCCTGCAAATCTCTCTCCTCCCAGCACTTGTCTCCAGCCAGCTGCAGCCTCTGCAGGCTCTTTCCTGCCCGGTTGGTCTGGTGCTGATGGGCCGCTCCCTGCAGGGAGCTGGGTGCTCGGTCCCAAGGCAGCTTCTCCCCGCCAGGTCCCATCCAGCAGAGAGCATGTGGGTTCCTTTTGGGCGAGTGTATTGCTGTGGGGGATATGATGCAGATGCGGGGGCGGTAGGTGGCATCTCTGCTGAGGCTGCTGGTAAGGCGGACCAGCTGGGATGGAGGCCCCTGGCGGTGGATTTTTAGAGGTCCAATGGCTACAGATCCGCTGCCCCTCCTCACAACTCCCATCGGCCTGAGCAGCTGCAAATGAACCTGCCAGGAGCTGGAGTGCGGCTCCTGGATCTGTATCACTTGGGCGGCCGAGCTGCCTCCTCCTGGGAACCTGGACTGAATCCGCCCCCGGCCGGGTCCCAGTGGTGGAATGCTCTGCATCCCAATGGCACTCCCCAGGGGCCGGCACAGCCCCTCCACGCCCCACAGCATTAGCCTTTCAGCTGCAACGGGTCCAGGTTGTTTCTGGCCCCAGGTGACATAAGTTTGCTTGCAGCTGCCTGGGAGTCTCATCTTAGGAGCTCTTGAGGACTGGCACAGAGGGAGGCAGGGGGCTGCAGATGAGGATTGAGGGGCGTCGGCAGAACTGGGGGGAGCCCAAGGCTGGAATAGCATGAGGCTGCGGGTTGGGATTGAGGGGCACCAGCAGAGTGTGTGTGTGTGGGGGGGGAGCCCAGAGCTGGGGTAGCAGGGGGCTGCAGGTTGGGAATGAGGGGCGCTGGCAGAGCGGGGTGTGTGTGTGTGTGTGTGTGTGTGTGAGAGAGAGCCCAGAGCTGGGGTAGCAGGGGGCTGTGGGTCGGGATTGAGGGGCATCGGTAGAGCTGTGTGTGACTCTCTCTCTCTCCTTTTCTGTCTCCCACATGAGTGGCCCCATCTGGCTCGTCAGCAAACAGCCTGCATTATTATTTTGGGGCGTGTGTGTGTGGGGCGGGGGATGGCAGTGGGCTACCAGGAGATTGGGGTTCAGTGGGGAGAGATAAGTGGGATTGACTCCTGTTACCTCCTTATTGGGAGTGGGGTCATTATACCAAGTGTCCCTTCCCCAGTCCTGCTCTGGGGGGCTCTCCGGCAAGTGGGGCACCCGGTCAGTCCCAGGCGTTGGCCTGTGTCTGTGTTAGGATGGGGAAGGGTGAAGCAACGTCTCCCCCCTGCCCCTTCTGCGGTGGCATCAATTCTCCGTGGTCGTGGTACAGCGGGATCCTAATCCCAGCCTGTTAGAGATGGGGCCACTTCCTACCAGGGTGTGCTTCCTTCCTCTGCCTGGCTGCTGGGGGAGGAGGGACAGAGAAGAGCCCTGACTGCTCGCTCAGGCCTGGCAGGGATGGCTCCAGGGATGGGGCCATGCAGATCTTCAAACAGAGCTGTTTGCTGGGACAGAGGGTTGCAGGAGGGGGCTTGGTTGTCTCTGCTTTTTCTGTCCAGGTGGGGAGAGGGGGGCTGGGAGTCAGGCTCCTGTGTTCAGTTTCCAGCTCTCAGAGGGGACTGGGGTCCAGTGGTTAGAGCAGGGGTGGGGGATTTTGAGCCAGGACTCCTGAGCTCCATTCCCAGGACTAGAATAAAATAAGGGTGGTTTTTATACGTTTGTATAGCAGCAGAGGCCCGGATCCAGAATAGGAACCCAACCATCCCAGCATGCTGGCCACTGCACAGACTGAGAGATAGCCCTGCCCCAAAGAGCTTGCACTCTGAATAGACAAAGGGTGGGAGGGGAAACTGAGGCACGGAGTGTATTGCCGTAGGTCATCCAGCAGGCCAGTGGCAGAGCCAGGACCAGCACCCAACTCTCCTAACGTGATGCTTTATCCACTAGGCCCCACTGCCTCCCATGGTGTCTACCTCCTTTGGCTTCCCTGGGGCTCTTGGCTTTAGCCTATCAGTGGCTGTGGCTCTGGCTCCATGGCTCCCCCTGATGGAGGAGGCGGGGTCTTGCTGGTCAGGCTCCTCTCTGACCCTACTCTTGTTCCCCCACAGGTGCCCTTTGGGGAGGTGCGTCACGTCCGGGAGTGGCTGCAGATCCGCGGGCAGGTGTCTAAGCCGGCCCAGGAGCACCCCAAGAGACCTGTCCTGGGGCTGGAGTGCCCCCAGACGGAGGTGAGCGGTGCCCGCTTCTGGGGCCTCTTCCGCTCGCTGTGCCCTGGCCCTGAGGCCTTCTTCCGCCGCTGCTTCGTCCACAACCACTGCCCGCTGCTCTTCATGAGCCAGAGCGGCAAGAACCTGACACCGGCTGACCTGCCGGCCGCCCAGCGTGAGCGCCTGCTGCAGGTCTGCGACGACGGGCTGGCCCAGGCTGTGCGCCTGCTCAGTGTTGCCATGGTGATCGGCGTGGGCCGCTTCGCCGAGCAGCGGGCCCGCAAGGCCCTGGCCTCGGCTGGCCTCCAGGTCCGGGTGGAAGGCCTGATGCACCCCTCGCCCCGCAACCCCCAGGCCAACAGGGGCTGGGAGGCCATTGCCAAGGCCAGGCTGGAGGAGCTGCATGTCCTGCCCCTGTTGACGGGCTGAGCCTGGGGCAGGGAGGGCACCCACTGCTGGAGACACTCGCTGGGTCTCATTCATGGCCGATGCTCCTGGCCACCTAGGACATACATTTCTATTGCCGTAGCCGCTGACTAGCGGATAACAGGAGCCCCGTCCTGAAGGCTGGGGCTTCCTGCATCAACACTACCTCCCCATACCCCCACCTGGAGTCTTGTTACCCACCATCTACATCCCCCATACGGGGCTGCAGAGGAGCAGCCTCAGATCCTGCTCTCAACTGGTGTCTGATGGAGACCGGGACTGCAGCCTTCAGATCCTCACGAGCTGGGGGTTTGGTTCAGGCCTGTCTTCAGTTCTGCCACCTGCTGTGGCTGGGACCAGTCCTGGTTGGAAGGGCAAGTCAGATCCTTCCACCCCCAGCTTGTTAGAAACCAGTTTGGTTCCCATGCTGCTCGGCCCCCTTCACACTGAGATGAGCTGGTGTTTGACATCAGGAGGCAGCTTGGAGTGCTGACCAATTTCCACCAGCCCAGATCCACCCCCTAGTGTCCTGTTGTGACGGGATCCCTGGGGTACGACCTGGAACTGTAGGATCACTGTGCCCCCTTAACCATGTTTTGCCAACCCCCCCCCCCCCCCGGGGCTGTTATCATTCAGCACCAGCATGCAGGGACACACCCAGCTAAGTTGCATGAATGGTCTCCAAGCCACTCCTGAACTATGCAGAGGGAAACACCAGCACATCTCCCAGCCTTGCACCCCAGAAATATACCGTCTTACACTCTTCAAGACCTATTCTTGAACTGTGCAAAGCTCATTAATTAGTTTGCCCCTTCGTCAAAGAATAGGGGACATGCACCAGCCTTTGTAATCTGAGCAGATTCCCCAAGCACTTTAGACAAACTCATTGCTAAGGATAAAACATTAAAATAAAATGTATCTTCTTGTAGTTAATAAACTTAAGTGATTATCAGTGTTAGGCACAGAGGTCAAAGTTGGTTACATGAGAAATAAGAATAGACTTGCAGTCTAAATTCTAACTTGAACAGACAAAGAAAGATTTACATCAAACAGCTTTTCTCGCCCCTCTGGATGTTGCAGGTAGGTTACAGTTCTTAATACACAGGCTGGATCTCTCTCTCAGCCTGGGACCAGTCTCCTCAGTTCAAAGCCTTTGTCTTCCCAGCATTCTTGTTGCCTTCAGCGTAGGTGGGGGAGGAGAGAGGACAAGTGATGATGTCACTGTCCCTTTTTTTTATACTTTCTTCCAGGTGCTAGAAAGATCCTTGCTGTGACATGGGGGTTAGGCAGCTCCCATTGCGTATGTGGCCTCTCTGAGGAGTCTTAGAGAGTGAATTCTTCTTGATGGGCCATCAACACATGTCTGGCAGGTCCTGATGTAAATCTGTCTTGTCAGTTGTTCCTTTGTTGCTGCTGAAAGGCCGGCTGTGGGCGTTTCCCACTTACCACGTATCTCAGTTGTGACGTTGCACCCCATAATGCTTTATGGAAATATGCTTATGAATGTATATGTGACATAACTGGAATATGTTTTATGCTACATATGCCATGTAACATATCTCTGCAAAGGTCATGATCTACAGAATATATTCATCCTATTTGTATGCATGTATCATTTTTGTATTCAAAGTTATGAATATTGGCTGTGTACTTGTTTGATTTTAAGTAGCCTTAGTAAGGCATTTGGTCAGCTTCTTGAGAAAGCAATTTGCAAGTTAAGTGCCCAATCAAGAAACACTTAACGGACAATGGACCTTGGAAGACTCCAATCCACATAAGAAGTCTACCTGGGGGCGTTCAAGGTAGCATCTGAACAATGGCTGCCACCTGTAAAGTTCTGAGTCATGCTGTCACGGAGTCCCCGGGCGATGCTCTGGAACTGCTCCCCACAAAGCCAGTCAGGACTTTGGGGAGCCTCCTCTCCCTCGGAGCAGACTGTCTTCAGGGCAAGAAGCTCACACGGCTTCACCTCCTGGGTCTCTCCTTGGAGCATTCCGCATATGCCCCTCCGTGCGCTTCCCACAGCGAGTCCTCCCAGGCGGGGTCCTGGGGAAGCCACCGGGTCCTGCACCCCCACTTCGCAGTCAGACTTGACTCTCAGCCAGCCAGTAAAACAGAGGTTTATTAGATGACAGGAACACGGTCTAAAACAGGTCTTGCAGGTACAGACAATAGGACCCCCTCAGTTAGGTCCATCTTGGGGCCCCCGGGGGGGCCAGAGCCCCGTCTGGGCACCCCTCTATTTCCCCAGCCAGCTCCAAACTGAAAACCCCCTCCAGCCCCTCCTCCTCTGGGCTTTGTCCCTTTCCCGGGCTAGGAGGTCACCTGACCTCTTTGTCTCCAACACCTTCAGTTGGCACCTTTGCAGAGGAGGGGCCCAGGCCATCAGTTGCCAGGAGACAAAGTGGCAGGCATTTATGGACACTGGCCCTTCGCTCTGCCACAACCATACACCCTTATCCCACCACCTAGATACTTAAGAACTACATAGGGGAAACTGAGGCACCCACACAGTATTCAAAGGAAACATTAAGAACATTCCCAATTCGTCACACATGCATGGACATATGACTTGCCCATGTGACTCCAAAACTCCAGCTTGCAGATGGATTCTGCATAGGAGAGAGGAGGGGGTCTCCACCCACAAGAGAAAGTCTAGCCCCTGGGAGACCCCTCCATTTTGTCTTCAGCTGGCTCAAGAGATAGCCTCTCCACCCCAAAGGATACCTGAAAGAAACTGGAACAAAGGACAGTAACTACAGGGGTGTGAGTGATTGCTGGACCCAGACTAGAAGGAGGCTAGTCTGTAAAAGACGCTTACTGGAACATCTCTGAGGGTGAGATTTCATCTGTAATCACTTTCCTACGGTATTAGGCTTAGACTTGCGTGTTTTATTTTATTTTGCTTGGTAATTCACTTTGTTCTGTTTGTTATGACTTGGAACCACTTAAATTCTACTTTTTATATTTAATAAAATCACTTTTTACTTATTAATTAACCCAGAGTATGTATTAATACCTGGAGGTGGGGGTGGGGGAAAACAGCTGTGCATATCTCTCTATCAGTGTTATAGAGGATAAAACGGATTTATTTGGGGTTTGGACCCCATTGGGAGCTGAGCATCTGAGTGTTGGAGACAGAAACACTTTGTAAGCTGTTTTCAGTTAAGCCTGCAGCTTTTGGGGGACGTTGTTCAGACCTGGGTCTGTGTTTGTAGCAGGCTAGTGTGTCTGGCTCGAACCAGGCAGGGCACTGAAGTCCCAAGCTGCCAGGGAAAACGGGCTCAGAGGTAGTCTCGGTACATCAGTTGGCAGTTCCCAAGGGGTTTTCTGTGATCCAACCCGTCACATCAATATCAAACATAGAGCAATACTTCATAACTTCGCATACAATGATAGTACATACAGTTCAACAGGGTCATAATGTTCAGTGGCTCAAGCCTCTTTAATGATACCTCACAAGACAGACTTTGTACCAACATGTAATCATATCACAGTGGTGAATATGGGTGTGCCAGGGTGCTACAGAGTGTCACACCTGTCCAGCACCCTATTTTGACCTCACCAGCCCAGCCCAGAATGTGGTCATGGCCTGACATCCAGCGCCAGACACGTGCTGATCATTGATTGGATGCCGAATCCAGTTTGGCACCTGTCTGCCAACCCTAGGTCTTGGGTGTCATTGTAACCCACTAGTGAGTGTGTGTTACAGAGTCTTCTCTGTGCTGATGCACAACAGATGTGAGTTGTTACAGCCCCGTCCCCTGTAGAGACTGGGCTCAAGATGTAGTGGTTTATGCTGTTGGCTTGGGGGGGGTCCCTGATTCAATCCCTGATGCGTTGGCCAAAAGGGTGGCCATCATCTTAGCATTCCCAGATGCAGCCCTGAGTAGTTGGGTTTGAAGGCTGGCTGAGAGCGAGACTAAATGTGTGCTAATCTTCTGGAGTCCGTACATCAAAGATTTTTGAGACACAGAGTTTGTGTTCTGGGCTGCTTCTGTTTTTGTTGGTGGATTTTTAGAGAGGAAATAAAATTAATAAAAAGAAAAAACTCAGGGTAAAAGCGAAGCGCACTAAAATGTGAAATTGGCAAAAAACAAAACCAGCCAACTCCCCGCAGGGCTAATCCTTAAGGCAGAAATGGGCAAAACTGAGTAGAAGATAGAAAAACTCTTTCATGGAAGGATGTCTCAATGATTACGGTGCTAGCCTGGTACATGGAAGAGCTAGGTTCAGTGCTCTGCCGCAGACTCCCTGTGTGACCTTGAGCTAGTCACTTAGTCTCTTTGTGCCTCAGTTTCCCCATCTGTGCAATAGGGGTAATAGCACTGCTATGCCTCAAAGGGGTGTGTGTGAGGATAAATGCACTGAAGATTGTGAGGTGCTCAGATGTTATGGTAATGGGGGGCCACATAAGTACTGTAGATGGAGCTGAATTTCCCAAATTTAATAGGAATTTGGGATTCCAAACCCAGCCTAAAATGTTCTTTTTTCAGTCCTTTCTATGGCAAAATTCCCCTTGACTTCATATAATCATAGAATATCGGGGTTGGAAGGGACCTCAGGAGGTTCTAGTTCAACCCCTGCTCAAAGCAGGACCAACCCCAACTAAATCATCCCAGCCAGGGCTTTGTCAAGTCAGGCCTTAAAAACCTCTTAAGATGAAGATTCCACCACCTCCCTAGGTAACCCATTCCAGTGCTTCACCACCCTCCTAGTGAAATATTTTCTCCTAATATCCAACCTAGACCTCCCCCACTACAACTTGAGACCATTGCTCCTTGTTCTGTCACCTGCCACCACTGAGAACAGTCTAGATCCATCCTCTTCGGAACCCCGTGTCAGGTAGTTGAAGGCTGCTATCAAATCCCCCCTCACTCTTCTCTTCTGCAGACTAAATAACCCCAGTTCCCTCAGCCTCTCCTCATAAGTCATGTGCCCCAGCTCCCTAATCATTTTTGTTGCCCTCTGCTGGACTCTCTCCAATTTGTCCACATCCTTTCCGTAATGGGGGGCCAAAAACTGGATGCAAGACTCCAGATGTGGCCTCACCAGTGCCGAATAGAGGGGAATAATCACTTCCCTCAATCTGCTGGCAATGCTCCTACTAGTTTAACAAAGACAAATGCAAAGTGCTCCACTTAGGAAGGAACAATCATTTTCACACATACAGAATGGGAAGAGACTGTCTAGGAAGGAGTACGGCAGAAAGGGATCTAGGGGTTATCGTGGACCACAAACTAAATATGAGTCAACAGTGTGATGCTGTTGCAAAAAAAGCAAACATGATTCTGGGATGCATCAACAGGTGTGTTGTGAGCAAGACACGAGAAGTCATTCTTCCGCTCTACTCTGTGCTGGTTAGGCCTCAACTGGAGTATTGTGTCCAGTTCTGGGCACCACATTTCAAGAAAGATGTGGAGAAATTGGAGAGGGTCCAGAGAAGAGCAACAAGAATGATTAAAGGTCTTGAGAACATGACCTATGAAGGAAGGCTGAAAGAATTGGGTTTGTTTAGTTTGGAAAAGAGAAGACTGAGAGGGGAGATGATAGCAGTTTTCAGGTATCTAAAAGGGTGTCATAAGGAGGAGGGAGAAAACTTGTTCACCTTAGCCTCTAAGGATAGAACAAGAAGCAATGGGCTTAAACTGCAGCAAGGGAGGTTTAGGTTGGACATTAGGAAAAAGTTCCTAACTGTCAGGGTGGTTAAACCCTGGAATAAACTGCCTAGGGAGGTTGTGGAATCTCTATCTCTGGAGATATTTAAGAGTAGGTTAGATAAATGTCTATCCGGGATGATCTAGACAGTATTTGGTCCTGCCATGAGGGCAGGGGACTGGACTCGATGACCTCTCGAGGTCCCTTCCAGTCCTAGAATCTATGAATGCAGCCCAATATGCCGTTAGCCTTCTTGACAACAAGGGCACACTGCTGACTCATATCCAGCTTCTCGTCCACTGTAATCCCCAGGTCCTTTTCTGCAGAACTGCTGCTTAGCCAGTCAGTCCTCAGCCTGTAGCAGTGCATGGGATTCTTCTGTCCTAAGTGTGGGAGTCTGCTCTTGTCTTTGTTGAACCTCAGATTTCTTTTGGCCCAATCCTCCAATTTGTCTAGGTCACTCTGGGTCTATCCCTACCCTCCAGCATATCTACCTCTCCCCCCAGCTTAGTGTCATCTGCGAACTTGCTGAGGGTGCAATCCATCCCATCATCCAGATCATTAATGAAGATTTTGAACAAAACCGGCCCCAGGATTGACCCCTGGGGCACTCCGCTTGGGGTCGGTCCTGGGGCCGGTTTTGTAGACTTCGCTGGGGTGCTAAGCAGGAAGGGTGGATTTGATGCCCTTAAAAGTGATCTGAAAGGAGGGAAAAATAGGGTGGTGCCCCCCCGCCTCATTTTGGCAGATGACATAGGCCTTTATTTTAAAATGTCTTATTCCCTGCTTATTATTGCATTTACAAGTCAGTTCTTGCATGTACTCCTGTTTCTGCCGGAAGTCTGTGTGGCAGGCTGGGGAGCTGTGTGACTCCAGACGTGCTGTGCACATGAAACCTTGATTGATTGGGAGTGGAAGCAATTTTGCCTTTTTTAATGCACCGTTAATTTTTTTTGTTTGGTTTTGTCCAGACTTATTTAGCTCAAACACCCAAGGAGTGTTTGGGAGAAAAGAGGTCTCTGTTAAAGATGTCATTCAGAAAGCTCCCAATTCACCTCTCCAAGTCCTCCAGGAATGATCACACAGAGACACCCACCTCTGCTGGCTATGGGGGAAACACAATCAGTCCTTTATAGGGGCAAAGTCCAGTTTTATTTCCCATTCCAAGTCTCCTTTTAAAAGAAGCAAAGACAGTTCCTTGCCCTCAGGTTCCCCTGCCTCATTTCTCCCAAGTCAGTGTGCAATACATGAAAGAACTCCACTGGGGAAATTTGTATCCTCTACTTCCTTGACCTGTGTGTATGCCGGGGAAGAGGGAAAGTATAATTTTCTGGAGAAAGGTGCCCTCCACACCTCACCCCACCCGTTGCCTTTGAAGGATTAGCTGCGAGCTGCACATGAGCCGGCTGCGGCAAAGATCGGAGGTTTATTCCAATCCAGGAGTATAAACATCTCTCCACTTAATAACATTTTCCAAGCTGTAATGTTGCAAATAACTCAGTGCTAAGTGCCGCTGCGCCTCTGTCTCTGGACCTTTAAGTGCTGTCAAGGCCTGGTGATGGATGGCCCAAAGCGGAGTGGACAAAAGCAATCTGCACTCTCCTGCTAACTTAATTCGCAGCCCGGGATCTGCTGGCGCAGCCGCTTAAGGATTCACATAACTTGTGGGATGCCGGATGCTTCTCTGCACTGCCTGTGGTGTCAAATCAAACATGGGGCTTTTGCTCAAAGGGGAGTGGGGGACTTGGGACGGGCATGTCTTGCTGAACAGAGCCAAGTCCCATTCTGGGAGTCTCACACCCCCTCGCTAGCCACCCGCAGTGGTAGAGGAAGCTTCCCCGTTAAACTACCTCCCTCTGTATGTGGCCTGTGGGAAGGGCACCAGATTGGACTTCAGGGCACATTGGTTCTATTCCTGGGTGTGACCTTGGGTAAGTTCCTCCCCTGTTTTGTGCCTCAGTTTCCCTTCCAGCCATTTGTCTGTGCAGACTGTGAGCTCTTCGGGGCAAGGACCGTCTCTCGCTCTGGGTCTGTGCAGCGCCTGGTGCGATGGGATCGGTAGGTGGTACTTTCATACTACTAAAGAATAGCTCAGTTCAGTGTGTGGCCTTTAAGTGCCTGGGGGTTTGCGATAAGGATACCGGCACTGCTGGGAACTGACCCTAAGCTGGCCAGCTGCTTTCCCACATCTAATGAGGCTGCTCGCCTTGTGCTAGCTTAATATCCTTACAGTGCAATCTAGTGACAAAGCGCTGTTGGAGGGGGTGACTCGATGACCCAGAGATGAGCAGCACGTGGAAATATGTGAGCCTCTTAAAATGAACCCACCACCCCTGCTAAAATGGGGCGAATCCCACTCACTCCGTCCCTGTCCCCGCCCCTTGCCAGCAGTCTGTGATGTTGCAAACCAGTAGCGGCGCCAGCTCTTCCGGCGCCCTAGGCGGCGGAAGGTCCCGCCCCCGAAATGCCGCCCCCAACAGCGGCGGCGGAAGGTCCTGCCCCCAAAATTGAACAGACGGCCGGGGCGCCGGCGCCCCCAAAATAGCAGTGCCCTAGGCGACCGCCTAGGTCGCCTAATGGGTTGCGCCGGCCCTGTTGCAAACACAGGCTGATTATGCACGTGGGATCAGACAGAAAGTGGATTGCAGGCCCCTTGGGTGATCCAACCTGTGCACGGGAGTGAGGCTGGGGTCCGGTGGAAAAAATAGCTAGGGGATCATGTAATTAGAGACTGTATCATAATAGAAATACACGAGGGAGGTGAACTGAGGTTGCGCAAAGGCCTTCTTTCCCCCTACAGCGGGATGTGTGCGTAGAGCTGGGGCCGCGAGGCTGTTGATGCCCGAGCTTTGGACCTTGCCGGCATTAGAAGGTTAAACTCATGCAGGCACCCGGCTACGCTGCACTCGCATATGCTGCGGCCTTGCCTTGCCTAGGATGTGAAGTTGGGATGGGAGAGCGGCAAGCCTGTGAGCTAACTCCATCTAATTAAGACCTAAAACTCAAGTCAAGACAAGACAAATTGTACTGAAGCATCTGCTAAGTGGGTTGAGTTAGAGCCTCGGGGCATGCGTTTCTCTACAGGCAGAGTTACATGTGTTTAACTTAAGGTGTGATGTTAAACTCGCCCCGAAGGTGGTGTACACATTCTTATTTTGGTTTAACCCACTGTTATGACAGGAGTCACGAGGTGGCGCTGTTGCGCAGTCTTGCCAGTTCTTTTTCCTTCACATGGGAGCAATGTTCAGTCTTGGAAGACATGCTGCCTTGTTGTTCTGCGATGCACAGTTCTTTTAGGGGCTGCTGTTGCAAGTTGTGGGCAACTGCTGGCGCATCGGCTGACCCACCCTAGCTAGATGCAATTGCGGGGGCGGAGCTGCTTCCTGGGAACTGGGCATTGGCGTTTGGGTGGAGCTGCCGAGCAGAGGGGATTGGCTGCCTGCCACTCGGGGCCACCTCTGTTCCCAGACTGGTGCATATCGTGTAACTAAGCAAATTACTCTGAGAAAAAACCTAGTCTCCGTGTCACTGATTTCTTCCCCAACAGAAAACTGACCAGCAGGCTTCCCCCATCTGCTGTACCACCCGGCTCAGGGACGAAGCCAGCCTTAATTCGATTTCTCTTAAGCCTCAAGTACCCCAGTCTTAAACCGAAATGGGACTCTCCACCTTTTGCCCTGGTTTAACTGCATGGGTGCCAGTTTGTGCAGAGCCCTGCCCTTCGACAGCTTTGCACCTGGAGGCATGGAATTTACTCCACTGTGCGTTCCATGCGGAGGTATTTGTGCAGGATGACCCAATCCCCCTTTCTTTGTGCTGCCTCACCTCCATCTCTGCTCCCTGGACGGGGCAGCTAGCGCCTGGGCAGTCCGGGTGGTGGCTGTTTGCACATAATCTGCCGTCGAGGGCTGCCTTGTCTGAAATGGGATCCAGGCAGGAACGCAGCTGCCGAGAGCAAATGTTCTCAATATTTTATTACAATGCCACCCACTTAACTGCGGAGCTGGGAGTCTGTTTAACGCTAACAACCCTATTCATCAGCTAAACAAATACAGCCGGAATTGAGATGGCTGGAAACAAATGAACCTCCCTGACAGCAAGAGCATGAGTCACCTTTGGTGCAAATCTTCCCAGCTCGCCCGAGGCAGGCTACCAGTGTGATGAGCTGGGCGGGCTCTGGCAGTCTGGAAACTCGCCCTGAAGTGGAGGAGGTTGAGGGTAGTTTGTGGGCGTTAACAGCTTCCAGATCAACCAGTGAGCCAGCAGCTCAGCGCTGGAAGATCATGGTATGTTGGGTACGATCATCCAGGTTGGGAAGCAGGGTTACGTGGACAGGTCTAGTTCAGCGCTTGGCAACTAGGGGAGGAAGGGTCCAAAGTTATCCTTGAAGGACAGAGGTGTGGCTCTCCCAGAAGCCAGTGCTAGCCTTTGAAGTGGCACGGAGAGCCAGGGTAGCCGCCCCTCTCTGCGTTGGGCTCTCAGTCCGTCCACGCTGCAGATGTTTGCTCCCAATGCAACATGTAATAGGGCACAATTGTCTGGCAGAGGCGGTGTATTGGCCATGCCAGGGAAGCCCACGCAGCGATACCCGGGGCTCTGCCTGACACAAGCTGGCGCTGCCAGTGCCTTGCGTTTGTGGGCATAGTATGGCTAGTTTGAAGGGGAGAAAACCCTAAAGAAGCTCATTTAACCCCATGTTTGCCAGACCCCATGTTTTTTGTGGGTCAGCAGTGGGGCCACATGCACGGCTCTTTCAGAGCATATTCTGCACACCTGGGGGTACTGGGGCACGGTGATGCTGGAGGGTGCATCCGCCGCCCACACAGCAGGCAGAGCATGGGCAGTACCATGTTATCACCCGCCCACCTCATCCATCATTGAGCCTCGGACTCCCCTAGGTGTAAGGGTGAGCCTCTGGGGTCAGTCCGTCCTAGCCTCCCCCATGAGCCCATTGGGCTGGAGGGTTGTGGGACATGGTCATCTGTCTGTGTGAGGACTGAGACCCAGCAAACTCATTGCACGAGAACCACCAATTGAGGCCAGGCATGTACTGCTGCCCTGGAGGTGAAAGGCCTTGTATCCTATTCCCTAATGCCCCTGAGCCAGCGGCCCCCCCGACCTAGGGCTAGCTTTTAACCGGTGCTCTAGAAGGAAAAGGCTCCATTTCCTATACCTGGCTCCCTCCAGCCATCTACGCCCAGTGACCTGAGCCCAGCTCAGAGTCGGCACCCTCGAGACACAAGCCCTGTATCCCATTCCCTGACTTGGACCTGGATTGGAACTGGTGCCTCCTGTAGAATAAAGGCCCCATATCCCATTCTCCTAACCCCCTCTCAGCCAGCCAGTCCCCCTCTGGATTGGAGCAAGCGCCCCCAGAGGGGAAAGGCCTCAGTCATACCTCACTCTGTGGCCCCTGAGCCAGTCAGTTCCCCCTGGAGCTGGATCAAAACCAGTGGTCCCTAGAGGGAAAATGCCCGGAGTTTCTTTCTCCAACACCCTATGAGCCAGCCTGTCCCCCCTCGGGCTGGATCAGAACCAGTGCTTCCTAGAACAGAAAGGATCTGTGCTCTTTTCCCTGATCCCTCCTCATTCATGACCCAGCCAGTCCCCTCTGCCACCGGTACCAATTGCAGCTGGTCCATCCTGCAGGCCGAGCTTGTTTGCCTGCCCTCTCCATTGCTCCCAGGGTTAGGCGGTTGGCACCACAGATCCATTGGCCTGATGATGGATCCCCCAGCCTGGCTGCTCGCTCTGAGCTGAACAGTTCCCCGTCTGGGCCATGGCAGAGGATGACTCCGTCCTCCCGCTCATTCGCTCTGCTCCCGGGCAGAGGCGCGGAGCTGCCCTCTCCCTCGGTGCATATGGAGTAGCACAGGGTAGTGAGCAGAGGGGCATGTGCAGGAAGTGGCAGGGGGCAGGGATTGGGGGTGGGGATGTGGGTGAGGATGGGGGTGCTGAGGTGTGTGGAGGGGTACACACAGTATTCTTGCGAGTTCATGACAACCCATGTAACCAGATGCGTGGTCTAATCACACAAGTCCGTACACCCCGACACACAGGTAGCATGCACACAGCATCCCCATATACCCAGGCACAAATATGCAGACAGTCACGGGGGAATATTGGCTAGTGGTTCAGAGTGCAGGGCTGGGGTCTGTTCCAGGCTCAGCCACTGACTTGCTGGGTGGCCTGCAGCTGGGTGAGATTTCAGGAGCACGATCTGGTTAGTTTGTCAAAAGAAGATTGCGAAGTCACTTGATCACAGCGTGAAGGACCTTCATGGGGAGAAGCCACCAGATACTGAAGGGCTCTTTGAGCTAGCGGCGAACGGCCGAACAAGCACCAACAGCTGGAAGTTGAAGCCAGACCAAGTCAAATTAGACACGTTTATCAGTGAGGCGGATCAACCATTGGCACAAAGAGAAGTGGTGGCTTCTCTGTCTCTTGATGGCTTCAGATCTAGATTGGAAAAGCTGCTTTAGCCAGACACAAGCTCTTGGGTAAGGGGATGGTTTAATGCCCTGTGTTATACAGGTCAGGCTGAATGAGCTAGCGGTCCCTTCTGGCTTTACACGCTACGAATCTATCCGGTCTCTGGCCTGTTAGGCGGGAGTTCAAGCTAGATCAGGGCTTCTCAGCCTTTTCCAGAGCGTGACCCCATCTTCCAGCATAAAATAGTTCTGGGACCACCAGCCGCCTAGACATAAGGACAGGGACTTGGACCCCCTAATACCTGCCCCCAGCCCGAGAACCCCTGGCCTACATGAGCAGAACGGGCCCATGTAGCCTTAACAATCTCAGAAAGCCACGTATGGCTTTGTCTCTTTGACTTTGGGGGCATCCTACCTGCTGCACAAAGGCCCCTGATTTCCAGAGGTGTTGAGACCCCCACAGCCCCAAACAAAGTCACTGGGACCTGCAAAGGGGGGCTCGGTCACTCTGAGACTCAGGCCTGGGGTGTCTGACATCAGGGGTCCCCCAAATAATAGGCCACATGGGGTGAGATTTCCCAAAGGAGCCTGTGGGCGTTAGGAGCCCTGATCCCATTGAAACTCAGCCTATCTATGGTGCTTATATGGTCCCCCATCACCATAGCATTTGGGCAGCTCAATCTTCCAGCCTCATAGCACTGCTGTGCTGCAAGGCAGCACGCTTATCCTCAGTTACAGAGGGGACCTGAGGCCCAGAAACTCAAAGATAGTGAACTGCCTAATGCCCATTGATTCAATTATTTCAGTAGGAGTTAGATGGCTAAATGCCCATGAGGCTCTGGGCCTAAGGGTATGTCTACATGGTAAAGCCGGACATGTGGGATCCAGGCTTGTGACTCTGACTCTCCCCTGCCACACACACCCCAGCAGGGTCCTAACTCCTGGGTGCTTGCTGAGCTGAATCAGACTGATTTGGGTGTGGATGGGCAGGGGGCTTAGTCTCCAGCCAGAGTCAGAGGCCAGGTTTTGCGTGCAGTGTAGGGATACCCAAAGGATACGTCTACACAGCAAAGTAGCCCCTTCGGCAGCGAGACTTAGAGCCTGGGTCAACTGACTCAGGCTCATGCTACAGCAGGGGTGGGCAAACTTTTTGGCCCGAGGGCCACATCAGGGTTCCGAAACTGTATGGAGGGCTGGGTAGGGAAGGCTGTGCCTCCCCAAACAGCCTGGCCCCTGCCCCCTATCTGTCCCTTCCCACTTCCTGCCCCCTGACTGCCCCCCACAGAACCCCCAACCCATCCTGCTCCTTGTCCCCTGACCGCCCCCTCCTGGCACCCCCAGCCTCTAACCACCCCCCCGGGACCCCACCCCCTATCCAACACCCCTGCTCCCTGTCCCTTGACTGCCCTGACTCCTATCCACACCCCCACCCCCTGACTGCCCCCCCAGGATCCCCTGCCCCTTATCATGCCGCTCAGAGCACCAGGACTGTCAGCCGCGCCGCCCGGCTGGAGCCAGCCACGCCGCCCAGAGCGCTGGTGGCATGGTGAGCTGAGGCTGGGGACTAGCCTCCCCAGCCAGGAGCTCAAGGGGCCAGGCAGGACGGTCCCGCGGGCCGTAGTTTGCCCACCTCTGTGCTGCAGGGCTAAAAATAGCCATGGAGACATTCCTGCTTGGGCTGGAATGCAGCTCTGGCCTCAGAGCCCAAGTGTCTACACTGCTGTTTTTAGACTCACTACTGCAGACTTTTTTTGCTGTGTAGTCGTACTCAAAGTTCCATGGCAAATTTGCATCCTAGGAGGAGACTCGAACCCAGGTCTTTCCTCTATATAGGGCCCAAACCATTGGACCATCCTGCCCCTCTGGCCCCATCAGCTGCCTCAACTATTTGAAACTCCAGTTCTGAGCCTTTCCCTGTCTCTGCCACAGCTGCCCCATCTGCAGAATGGGGTTACTCCTCCAGTCCCTACCTCTGGCCTCGAGGGGTGAGTGGCTTAAAGCCCTTGGAGGTGGATGCAGAGAATTACTGAGAGGAAATGCGGAGGATTATTCTTGTGGCACTTTCACGGGTTACACTGCGTCCTGCAGATGTGCACACACGATCCACACACACGCAGCCAGAGGACCACCCCCTCCCCTATGGCAGAAGTGCCCCACCCTCACAGGAGGCATTTAATAGGCTAGTCATGACGCCAGATGATGGATCACCCAGCGGGTGCATTACGACTCCTTAAGCTTGGCTGCTTCCTTTGCATTTTGTCTGCTGCCAGCGCCGAGATTGCTGGTACCGGTCCCTGCATCGGGGAGCAGGTTAGGGAGGAATGGCTCTATTTGGGGGGATTGTCAGTGTTGATCAAAAAGCCCCTAGAAAACAGAGCCGGATCCTGGTGGAGGGAGAGAGGCTTAAGCCTCAGCCTGTCCTATTCCCTCTGCCCCTGCACTCCCCTTCCCCTTCTTGTCTGCACGGATAAGGATTTCTCCCTCCACTGTTTGAGGTCATTATCTCCTCCCCTGCCCCATCTCAGCCTCTGATCTCGTGTGACATTAACTGGAAACTTGAGACGCGACTCTGAAAGGACTAGACAGGTGGGGAGAGGGGGTGGAAGCCATCATGGGGAGACTCAAAAGGGGCAAATGGCTTTGCAGACCCCTAGATCAAAGATCAGGTACAGCAAGAGTGTCTCTTGCTTTCTGCATCTGGAGGTGCACATTGCCCCCTGGGCCTGAGTGGTTTAGCCAATATTCGGGGCCTTGCCGGTTGTTTCCATTAAGGGAAGAAATGGATGATACGAGTTAGGTCTATTCTTGGTGCAATTCTGTTTATTTAGAAAGAATGCGCACAGAGTCCTGGGCCTGAAACGCAGCAGGAACAAACAGCAGCAGGCAGTTGGCTTGCTCAGAAATCCCCAAGCCTGCCTCTCCAGGCAGTCCTGTGCTCCAAGGAGCTCTGTCCTTCCGCTGTCTGTCAGGGCCAGGCTCACGACGGCGTCTCTCCATTTCTGTTGGCTTTCTCCGCTTCCTGCCTCTCTCCCACACAGCCCCTCAGCCCCTGCATTTGCAACCAGGGAACGTCTCTCAGCCCACACCATTTAGCTTCTGATCAGGCCTCGCCAGGCAGCCCTTTGCTTTGGGCAGTGGCTTCTATTGTTTCCAGCTATCACTACGTACATGGGGCTTAACTGCTTCTGCCAGTCTTCTTCTTTCCTATGGCAATAGTGAAACAGTAAAAGCAATGGTGCGACTACAGGTGGATCTTTAGGTCTCTTATCCAGTCCAAAGCAAAGGGGGTAGCCATGTGAATGGCTGCGACACCTCCAGGATGAGCATAGATTGGACAATCGTCCGTGATATGTCCACCAGTTTGCACCGTGCCACTGTCGCAGTTCGGCAATTCCCTCCCTGCTCATGGTCTCCCCTGTTACATGCTTAAGCACAACGGATGTCATCAAATTAGCACCCGAATGTCCTGAAAAGGCCTCCTGGTCAGCAAAGCAACAGCAAAAATGGCCCCTTCTGCTAGTTAGCCAGAATATAGGGTGTTTAGCACACCCATGGGCATTAACCAGGTCGGGGACTGTCTAGAGAACAAAGACCTGCTTGATGGCAGCCATTAGCACCCTGCAGCGGAAACACACACATTCTTTTCAGGCGTCCCTCACTCCCGAAGTGACGCCCGGCTCCAGGGGTTGCTTCAGTCGATGGTAAATGCCAGGCAAACTTTTGCAAAAGTCAGAATTTTGAACCAGCTGCTCAAAGGTTGGGAGGTAAGGTTTTGGTTTGGGCCTTGGAAATTAAAATCCAGCAGAAGCCTGTTCAAGGAGCACAACAGCCCGACGGACGCAGGTTCCGAGGCCCAGATTAAGGAACGTGGCCCAAAGGGCAATTTTTTTTTGCAGCTAAAACGATGCATTGTTTAGTAAGTGCTTTAAGGCCTAGATCATCAGAGGTATTAAGGGGCCTAATTCCCACTGAAATCAACGGTAGTTAGGTGCCTAAAGACATTTGAGGCTCTGGGCCTAATCTGCTAAAGGAGAAAATCATTTCCTCCCATTCCAGCTGCAGCCGGCCTGGGACAAGGGCATCAGCGTATCTTGGTTCTGTTGCTGACCTGGGGGTTGACCTTGGGCAAGTTGCTTTCTGCCTTGTGTATGGAGACTGTAAGCTCTTCAGAGCAGGCCTTGTCTGATGCTCTGACTGCAGCGCCTGGCACAACGGGGCTGAGAGCGGCGTTGGTTGGCTGCTGTCATGTGAATAATACGGGGCAAGCCCAGCACCCTAAAATTTGACCTACAGCACCCATGCTACGTCAGTTTTGCAGCCTCTGCTCCGTGGATCATTTCAGCTGGGATCGCTCCTGTCCGGATGCTAACGCTGTTTGCAGAGATCGCGGCTGGAGGCCAGCTTCTTCGGGGCTTGGCTGCCATTTCTCTAGCTCGCGCCACCCCAAATTGCCTGCGCTGTTTCCCCCTTCCGCGTCCTTCTGTTCATCTCAAGGCGACAGACTTCACATTAATGGTTATGCCACCAAGGCACGATGCTTTCCCCAGAGCCGGAGGAACAAAACGTCTCTCTCCGCCACATGAAATTTACATACTCATTAATGGGAGCAGCTTGGATTGGATCGTTAGTGCCGGCGCTTCCGTCTGCCGATTGGAGCTGGCGCGGCGCTTACCGAGCGGTGCCCTCGCTTCGGGTCCTGGAGGGAAACTCACTCACCACCCTGTTTCTCTGCCTCTGAGGCTCTTCCGAACCCACCCCTCCCAAAGCCGGGAGCTGCTGCAGGGCTGAGAAGAGCTAGTTTTCTGGCCTGTGTCAGCTGGCGGCAGTTCTCCTGTGATTACAATGCAGTGAAAGAGGCCCGTGGGAGGGACAGCCCAGGAGACACCATCCCTTTAGCCACACAGTAAAACCAGCCCAGGAAGTGATGGTGCACGCTTGCTTCCCTCCCATATGCATACAGAGCATCCCTGGCCTGCTGGGACCCTGATCTGGACTCAGGGACTCTCTTTAAGGAGATGATTTAATTGGGGATTGGTTCTGCTTTGAGCAAGGGGTTGGACTAGATGACCTCCTGAGGTCCCTTCCAACCCTAATATTCTATAATTCTATGAGAGGAGTCCAAGTTCCTTAGCCCATCTCTCGCTCCCTCTCCCTCAGCAGTGTGGTCCAACGACTGGGGTCCTAGACTGGCATTCAGGAAATGTGGGTGATATTCCTGCCCCTGGGCTGTTGAGTGACCTAGGGCAAGTTCCTTCCCCTCTCTGGGTCTCTTTCCCCTCCCACCCTGTGTCTGTTTAAACCGTCATTTGGGAAAGGCACTGGGCCTCACTAAGTTTGTACAGCCCCTAGCACAGTGGGCCCTGAGCTTGGTGCTTCTGTAACATGACTAATATCTGCCACATGTACAAATCGCCCATAGCATATAGACCTCGAAGGGCACCACTCCTCGCCTCCCTGCTGGGAGATTGGGGGGTGGATTGTGCGGCTGGACCCTNCGGGAGGTCCTTCGCTCCGAGCGGGAGTGAGGGACCCTCCGCCGAATTGCCGCCGAATCGCTGGACGTGCCGCCCCTCTCCCGAGGGGCCGCCCCAAGCACCTGCTTGGTCAGCTGGTGCCTGGAGCCGGCCCTGCTCGAAGGGCACCGCTCCTCGCCTCCCTGCTGGGAGATTGGGGGGTGGATTGTGCGGCTGGACCCCGATGCCCCTAGGAACTGGGCTGAGACCCACCCAACTTATTTCACACAGGCCACTCGAGAGCCATATGATACCACTGATGCTCCTGGGTTGAACAGCTCCCTAGCCCAATCTCCCTGCGAACCAGCCAGTCCCCTTTGCCACTGTTCCACCACTCCTACAACTAGTTCACACATCTGCTGGGCTTGTTATTGGAGTGGAGGAGTGGGTGCTCATTGCCGGTCCCTGAGTGGAGATATTTTCGCCTCCAAATTTATGGACTAGACAAATTATTGTTTTTAAGCATCACCTCCCAATTTTGGAGAATAATTAGATCCCTGCGTCAGGTCACTGAAATGTAATAGCAGGGCCTGCTTATTGCAAGCTACAGTTTGTCAGGGGAAATTGTTTTCTTGCAGAAGGTAATTTTGCTCCATGCACTGTGAGTTGTAAAGTGATTAATGCTCACAATTGGGATCGTCTGTGAGGCTTTACACTCCCGTCCCTGCTCAGGCAGGGAGGCCAGGTTGGGGGAAGTTGGGCTGACCCTATTAACGCCAACCAGGGACCCCTTTGATGGGAGTTCTCAGCACAAACTAATTGGGACGGCTCAGCATCAGTGCCCATTGAAATTGTCTAGGTTAGGTGAATTGTCTTTTAAAATTCATCCACCCCCTCTTGCTGTAGGTGTCTTTTTTTAAATAGGGATTCAGAGTCATTCAATGACAATCCCCTTTCAGGGTAGGAAATTCCCAGCCACTGAAGCCACCAAGTCTGTATTTATTTATGGATTCAAATTTATCCTGTGCTCTGGGCTCCTTAAAATAGATAAATATAAAGGGCTGGCCAAAAATATCGCCTCAGCCCCCTCTCCTCACCAGCTAGAGGAAGATGATGGGCTACACAGCATGCCTGGGAGGTTAAAAAAATCCAGGATCAAGTGGGGGAGAGTTCCAAAGTCCATCCCAGTATCCCCCTTTTGTTATATCGAAGGAGAAACTTGAAGGATTTGTGCTGCTCTTACCTGCAGCAGTATGGCTTAATGAGAGAGGGGAATTCTCAGAGACCGAAGCCCAAATCATGTCGGGCTTTATAGGTCAAGTCAAATCCAACTTTTTGGATTCCATTTAAAGAGACACCACATTACAGTGTCTGAGTCAAATGATTGGTGCCATCAGTTTTATTATTTGAATTGATGTAACTATATCACAAGCTGCTGATCTGACATCCTAGATGCTAGAGCTGTTGCAAAAAGCATTAATTGTCATGGGGGGGTTTCAAAACATTTTTGTTTGAGTTGAAAATTCCCATGAAACTTTTTCAGTTTTTCATCGAAAAAATGAAACCTGAAACATTTTTTGGATTCTGAACTGTTTTAGGTTAAAAAAACCCAATCAGCTTTTGGTAAATATATTTGGTTCTTGCACACCGTTTTCAGTAAGACTATTTCAGTTTTCAGTCAAAATATGTTGATTTTTGGTAAAATTTTGGGTTTTGGTAAAAATTAGTGTTTTCAGTAAAAAAATATCATTTTTTTTCAATTTCTGTTTTTTTTAGAAAATTTCATCAAATATGAAAATTTCCCATAAAACTGTTGTTCCCCCCCTTTCTTTCTTTCTTTCTTTCTTTCTTTCTTTCTTTCTTTCTTTCTTTCTTTCTTTCTTTCAAAAAAGCCATTTTTCATTGAAATTTTGTTTCAATGGAAAAATGTCAACCTGCTGGCCTAGATGCCCACTAGTTCCTGAGGTAACTGCTCCTCTGACCCCCTCATGCCCTTGTTGAGGGCACCCAATTAGGTGTCAGGTCTCTAGTGACCACCTTTCTCAGGGCAGAGTCCATTGACTCTCTTTCTAAACCAGGAATTTAGGCTGCAATTCACTGTGATCCTCTCAGCGGGTCTGATTTCATTTAAGCACCTGCCATCCTGTTCTGTCAGGGGCAATGACAGGGTTAACCAGCGACCAGCCTTCCTAAACCAAAGTACTATTTAATCAGAACAAAAGCATTACAGAGAAAACAGATGTTGAAAACAGCAAGCAGCTCAGATGCAGGTCTTAGCTTACCAGGATCCATCCATCTTCCTCCTATAGATCCAGGCAGATTTCAGATCATCTCTTGGGGTGTGTACCTCTCTGGGTCTCACAGTGACATGAGGGACAAGTTCCATTTGCAGCTAGCCCCACACCTACCATCCAAACCTGCTCCCCCGGTGGCAGGCAGACCTCCCACCCCAGGCAGGTCTGATCCCATCAATGCCTGCTCTGCAGCGCGTTGAGCAAAGGGACGCTCCGTGCAGCATACTGAAAGTTGGACAGACCTGGGCTGTTTCGGTCCAGAACAGGGTTCTGAAGCAGAGAACACTCTGACACTCTGCTAAAGCCAGAGGAGGGGGTCCCTCCAGGGGCAGCCCAAGAAGAGGCAATTGGTGGGCATGAGTTGATCAGCAGATGGGAGTGTAAGTCGACTTCTACCCCTGGGTTGGCGTCAGGACAGGGTAGCTGGGTGACCCCATCTGGCAGGCCCTGGGAACCAAGAGCAAGAGGGCCACTGTCTGAGGTCTTGAAAGGGTCACTCGGGGCTGGATCCCAGCACCTCATAGGCCTTGGCTTTATCTGTCCAAACAGCCTCCCTCTCCAGTGAGACACAGTGGGAGGATGGTTTGCTGGGTCTGTGTATGCAGCTGTGTGAGTTACACTGCAGGTGGGAGTGCCTGTGTGTGTCTGTGAGTGTTGTGTGTTTCTGTGCTTGTGCATGTTGTGTGGATCTCTGAGCGTATGTTGTGTATTCTGTCTGAGAGTTGTGTATTTTTCTTTGTGTGAATGTCTGTTGTGCATCTCTGAGAGTGTGTTGTGTATTCTATCTGAGAGTTGTGTATTTTTCTTTGTGTGAATGTGTGTTTCATGTTTGTGTGCGGTGCGAGTTTAAGACCGAGGGAGACAGCATTAAAAGGGAAAAAAACAACCAACCCTTAAGAACTTGTGACTTAAAGAAAAGAAAAATTCACTTGCTGGGAAGAAAAATGTCCCCAATCAGACAGGATGCGCTGCTATTTGGGAATTTCGATTACCAGTTAGTGGCTATCAACTTTACGGCTTGCGCTCTGGCCTGCAGCTACTCTGCAATCCAATTAAATAACATTTAAATGCATAACAATCCAGTGAACATCCAATGATGATGAAAATTGTGAGCTAGCAAAGTGTAATCCTCTGCCGGCACTGGGTTTTGTGTACCTCAGCGATTCCGGCAGCAATTTCTCAGCGAGGGAACGTGACAGCTTTTATAGTCCACTGTTGTTGTTGGTTTTTTGGTGGGGGTGGGGGGGTGCGTAACTTTGAAGATCATCTGGTGCTTTGCTAATTACTTTGGAAAAGCTGGCATATTGGATTCTTTGCTAAAATCGTCCATTTGTTCTTTCTGCTTTCTATCCCTATACTCGCCAATCTAGCTGTCGGTCTGTGCACACACATCACACACCAGACTTGAAAGATGACCAGAAATGATCCCATCCAACATTGTGGGATTTGGGTAAATTGGACCCAGATCTGATACGCTGAATCTTGTATTGCAAACTCTAAGCGCCCCATTGTGGCTTCAAAACACACCCACTTACCCCCACCATTCACCCCCTTCCACACCCACTTCACTCACCGCACACTCCTCAGGAGCATACCCTAGCTACTGGGGTTATATGGGATAGTCCATTGTCATTCATAGCGGAAACTCCTAGTCGTTCATGATGACAATGGTTTGTCATTAAAGCCAGGGCCGCCGAGAGCGGGTTCGGGCCCTGGTGACATTTTTTTTTCAGGCCCCCCAGCAAGGGCGGACCGGCTAAACAGGGCCGACGAGTGGGGAGGGGGGGAAGCCGGGGAAGCCGGGCCCCAGACCCCCTTCCGGACCGCCGGGTCCCGGTAAGGCGACGAGAGGGGGGGGGGGGGGGGGGGGGGGGGGAAGCTGGGGAAGCTGGGCCCCGGGCCCCCTTCCGGACCGCCGGGCCCCGGTAATTTGTACCGGCTTCTCCCCCTCTCGTCGGCCCTGCTATAGCCTGGTAGTCCGGGTACTCGCTAGGGCAATGGGAGGCCCAAGTTCAAGTCTGTGGTTCCTTGACTCTTCAATTATTTATAAAAAGCAGAACAGCTGCAAGAAGAGAGATTCCTACTGTGGAGTATCCCATAGTTCAGGCAGTCTCCTGCAATGTGGGAGACCCACGTGCAAATCCCTCCTATACAGCAGGCAGAGAGGGGAATCGAACTGGGATTTCCTATGTCGCAGCTGAGCGCCCTCACCACTAGCTGAAGCATATAAAGGAGGCAGCTCCGGCCACGGGGTGGATCACTGCTGTGATGTTGCACTCCATATGTTTATGGAAATATGCTTAGGAGTGTAAATATAATGTAACTGGAATATGCCTTATGCAAAAGGCCTCTTGTAGGGTATCATTACAAAGCTTATAATCTACTGAGGGTATTCATCCTATTTGTATGAATGTATCATTCTTGTATCTGAAGCTAGAAATATGAAGTATTACTCTAAAGTCCTATTGTAACTATGCAAAGTGTGGGCCATTAATAATGGCTTGGAATCTTGATGGCTCCCATTAACCAGGGCAATTGGTTGTAAATGGCTTTGTTTACTCGCAAACCTTCCTAGGTACGTGGAGGCCAACCCTGAAAGAATGGAGAATGAGGTCTTACAGTGACATGTGATCATGTCACCCGGTACTGGAATCCATCTTAAACCTGGTGCTTTTCCATTTAGAAGGAAGGGTGGGAACCCAGAGAGACAAAGGATTCCCGCCTTGTGCCAAAGCTATAAAAGGGGGTGGAACAGAACAAAGGCTGTGGCAACCATGAGAAATCCCCTTTGTTACCACCTGAGCTGGAACTAACAAGGACTGTACCAGGGGAAAGGGTTGGGCCCAGACTAAGAAGGAGTCTAGTCTGTGAAAGAAGCTTATTGGAACATCTCTGAGGGTGAGATTTACCTGTATTCAGTTTCTTAAATGTATTAGGCTTAGACTTGCACGTTTTTGCTTTATTTTACTTGGTGACTTACTTTGTGCTGTCTGTTATTACTTGGAACCACTTAAATCCTACTTTTTACACTTAATAAACTCACTTTTGTTTATTAATTAACCCAGAGTAAGTGATTAATACCTGGGGGAGCAAACAGCTGTGCATATCTCTCTATCAATGTTATAGAGGGAGGACAATTTATGAGTTTACCCTATATAAGCTTTATACAGAGTAAAACAGATTTATTTGGGATTTGGACCCCATTGGGAACTGGGTGTCTGGGTGCTGGAGACAGGAGCACTTGCTAAGCTGATTTCAGTTAAGTCTGCAGCTTTTGGGTGCGTGATTCAGATCTGGGTCTGTGTTGCAGCAGGCTTGCGTGTCTGGCTCAACAAGGCAGGGTTCTGGAGGCCCAAACTGGCAGAGAAAACGGGCTCAGAGTTAGTCTCAGCACATCAGGTGACAGTCCCAAGGGGGTCTCCGTGACTGAACCCGTCACAATCGCCTCTTTTCTTTTGCTTTTGTCAAACCACTTGCAAACTGAAATGTTTCGTTTCGACATTATCGAAACACTTGGACTTTTTCAGTCCGGTCGAAGCAGTTCAGGGAACTAGACGCAGATTCATGAATCGTTGCCAACTGCATTTCTTGGCAAATAAACTATTTGTCCGCAATTCCAGCCTCACAGGGGCTGAGAGCCATGGCAAAGCCTCCCCTGCCTTCAGTGAGACCAGGATCCAGGTCCCTATGTTGGATGGTGCTTTGAGATCCTTGAGTGACAGACCCTAGAGATGGGCAGAGCATCGTTATTGTTACCAGGATAACTGGAAGCATGGCACATGCGAGCTTTATGTGCCCTGCAGCTGTCCACCTGCCCAGCCAGGGTCTGCTCTGCCAAGTCTCACTGGGGACAAAGTTGGCAGAGATTCTCACTGACTCCCTGAGATGGGGGCGGCAGGGCAAAAGCACCCGTTTATAAGCTGCAGACAAATGTCTGCAAGGATTGTTGAGCTAATTAACAGCCTGGTGCTGGGGCTTAAATTCTCATAGAATATTTCCCGGGGCCTCCCACGTCCCTCCCCATTCGAGGCACCAGGCTTCAGCTGTGGGGTGGGGGGTCTTGGGGCTTCATCCCTGCGGGGCGCACCGGGGCTTGGCGCTTCAGCCCCACGGGTTGCACTGGGGCTTGGGGCTCTGGGATTTGGCTGCAGGGCCCCATGGACCCCTGAAACCAGCTTGTGGCCCCCCAGAGGGCCGTGGACCTCCAGTTGAGAACCAACAGTGTCAAGCTGGAGTCAAGGGGAAATATTTACCGGCGCTCCTCTCTGGACAGCTCCAGCTGAATTTAAACCCTGCCTGGTGCAGAGAAAAACCTGTCTCATTAGGAAGCTGGATGGGTTTAGCTGCAAACAGGGAGGGAAAGGGACAGACACACGTCAGGGTAAGCGTAATGGGGGCAGCGTTTCTTAGCGGGTCCATTCTGGGAGCTGGTGTTGGGAGCAGTGGGCCAGGGTTGGTTTACATGGCAAAGCTGCACCCGTAGGACCTATGGCGTGAATTAAAACCGATGCTGACGGCAGTATAGACATTCTTAATTTGGTTTAAAGCAGGCTGATTTCAGCCAAGGTCTTGTCTGCATCACGGGAACGTGGCCCCCGTTTAATGGAGATCAGTTTCGGTTCACATGCGACGTTCCCCTGGACACAAGGCCGAAGTCGATTCGGAACAAGGTTAACGCACCTGAAATGAGCCGCTTTATACTGAAAGCATGCACCCTTCTGCCCCAGTTTAACAGCCCCTTCCATTTATACCAGGGAGACATGCTCTGAGTTGTTGAGCTGGGGCTCATTCGACTCCCCCCTGGTGTTAGGGTCAGGGCTGGCGCAACCCATTAGGCGACCTAGGTGGTCGCCAAGCTTTGGGGGGCGCCGGCCGCCCCGGTTGTCAGCGCATTTTGGGGGCGGGACCTTAGGCGGCGGAAAAGTTGGCGCCACTTCTGGTTAGGGTCCCTCTACACAGCCACTGGCAGGTATATCCGTGTGGATGCTGTGGCTGTGGCTGGCCAGCCAAGTCCAAGTCCACCTAGCCCCCGGGTCCAAGCTCAGGTGGCCAGCCACACGGCTATTTTTAGTGCACTCGCGTGAGCCGCGCTAGCACAAGTCTACCTATCCGGGCTGTCACTCCCAGCTGCAGTGTAGACATCCGCCAAGGTGGGTGGGCTGCTGCCCTCTGCTGGTTGGAATTGGCGCTGCTCATCTGTGTGCCATAGGCCCTGTAGTGCCCACGTACTGATGGGAGGTCTGTGAGGAATGAGGGCCTGCAGCTGCACCTGCCCAGTCGTCAGGCAGCCAGTGAGCACAGCTGGGCCACAGCACAACCGCCTGACAGGCTAAGGCCAGGGGGATTGCTCTGACGCCCAGCAGCTGCAGGGGATCAGTGGCTGCTCAATGGACATGCCTGGGGATTCTCTCTCTGTCTCTGTGCTCACCCTGCTCCAAGCCCTGCTCCTGCCTTGCCCCAGTCCAGACCCTGCCCTGCATCCAGCCATGTTCTAGTGTCTGCCTTGGAACCAGCCCTGCTGCTGCCTTCCCTGACTTCACAGAATCCGGTTCTGACCCTGGGCCCTGGTTCCTGACTCTGTCTCGACCCTTGGCTCTGGCATTCACATCCTGACTTTGGCTCTCACATTTGGCTCTGATCCCTGGCCCAGACTCTGCCTTGACCTTGGGCTCTGGCATTTGGACTCCAACCATTAGGCATGACCGTCTACGACCCGGTCTCTGGACACATTCTCCCTTGGCTCAGGGGGCCTGGGCTTTGAAAGACGATCTCTGGCTAAAGGCACAAGGCTGGGTGATGGGCAGGAGCTGAACTGTGCCTAACACAGAGGCACAGTTTGCCAATGAGCTTGAGCCCAGCAGGGGTGGCTCTTGACTGGGTGTGTGAGTGGGGATGGCATCAGCTTTATCATGATCTCCCTGCCTATCTCCGATTCAGAAAGGACCTGGCTTCTCTGCATCCCATTCCCCACCCACCACTCCACCCCGTGGAGTACACTAGACCAGCAATTGCCCCTGAGACCTAGTGACAATATAACAAATTTGCAGCCACCCAGAGCTTCTCAGCAGCAAGGAGAGAAGCTAGATCCTCCTGCTCCCAAAGCCCAGGCCTCCCAACACCCGAGCTAAGGGTGAATCCCCATCAGCGCACTGCACTGCAGGGCATAGGGCACATAGCCGAACAGAGCCGATTCCATCCAGCAGAGGGCAGCGGTGCACCCACACTACTCAGTTCCTTACAGAACAAGCCACTGGGAAATCCAGGAAGAGGAGGGTCATTATTGGAAGCTTTGAGCTGGGGAGCAGATTGTGGAGGAGGGGGGGAATGTCCCACTCAGACCCCCACTAACACTGCCAGGTGCTGGGGGAGAGGATGGCTCAGCCCCCCGCAGCACCAACAGTTGCCTCTCATCTTGCAGGGCTGTGTTATTTTACACCCCAGTTGGCAGATTTACACCACTGGATATTAAGGCTCTGCTAGCACAACATCCATGCAGCCAGTAGAGCCGGGGCAGTGAGCATGGTTCTACTCCGAAGACACTGGCTGAGGCGGGGGGCACAGGGCAAGATCTCGGTTTCCCCCTGGGCTGGTTTATTCCCCCTGATGCCCATCACCCTTTGGGGCAGAGAAGCCCCAGGACTAGACTAGCTTTTCCTTCGCAAGGGGCCTGTCTCTTTCTCTGTCCAGCCAGATCAGTTTCACTCCGGCCACAGCACAGAGCACCGGCACTCAAGCTGTTCAGCACGGAGCTCTGTTTTCTTTCACTGAGACCCACATGGGATTGGCTCAGCAGGGGAGAGCTGGGAACTGGGAACAAGTGCTGCCCGCCCAGCTATTTAGGGGAGTGGGCTGTGGGGACGAGGAGTGCTGGCAGGTCAGGAGCAACATTTACAGCTGGTCAGAGACTAAATTAAAGGGGTTTTTTTCCGAGGAGCAGAAACACGTTCAGGGGATATTTTTATTGCAGTGCAAGCAGCTTAGTGAGGCAGAATGCCTGGCCCATTGGCTAGGACACCTGGGTTCTTTTTCCGGCGCTGTCACTGCGTGGCCTTGTCAAATCGCTTCGCCGCTCAGTGCCTCAGTTTCTCCCCTGTGTCTCTTCAGACTCTGAGCTCTGCAGAGTAGGGACTGCCTCTTGCTCTGTATCTGTGCAGTGCCTGGCAGAAGGGGGGCCCTGACCTCCATTGCATCCTCAAGTTCCTACTGTAATAGGGGGGAGGGCGATTAGATTAGATTCTTTCAGGCATCTTTGGTGATATTATTGCATAACTTTGTTCCCTTATTTTGATTCATTCTTCACCATCACTGTTATTGAGGACTACCCAGCCTTTAATTGCTTGATTATTCCTTTATTAGGATATATTAATAATTAATAATAATAGCTCTCCCCGCCAGGCCCAATCCTCAGCAGAGTTGGAGGGGATTGTGCAATCTTTAGTTCCCAGCGCGGCCCAATGCCGCAGGTCGATCTCTGCAGAGCAGCATCGGGTGCAGATGGGGCTGGACTGCAGGATCGGGCCCAAAGTTACCCCCGCCGAAGCTGGTTGGGAAATTTTCGGGGGAACGACTTTGCGCCAGCAAAGGTCGTTTTGACAAAACCACAATTTCTCACAAAATCGTATCGGTTTCGAACCACATTCCCGCCGGGGGATGAAACTTCAAAGCGAGGGAGGGAAAAATCGGGTTGGCAGGATTTCAAAATGTTCCACCCCCTCCTCCCCCCAATGGAGTTTTCCTGGAGTGACCGTTTCACGGGAAATTTGCGAAATATTTTCTGTTTCAGACAGAAATCACATGGTGGAATGTTGAACTTTCCTGTGAAATGGACATTCCCCATTTGGACCAGCCCAGATCCCCACCCCTATGCATTCCCCCCCCCCCCAACAGCCAGACAGGGAGAGACCCCTTTATGTGCCCCCAATCCCTCTCCCCACAACTCCCAGTGCTCCCCTGTCTCCCTGGATTTGTGCCCCCCCCCCGTGGATTGATGGATGAACATGTAAAACACTTCAGTGGCCTGGTCCCAACACGCCAGCCCCTCCCGTCCCCCGTCAGCCACCTCATTCCGGTGCGTCACCCGCGATGATTTACCTCGACGGGTCGGGGATTTACTCCCTGCTCCCTTTGCTGCCATAAATCCCCTCTCAAGTGGTCGGCCCTGCATCACAGCCGCAGACAGGCGACGGAATGAGCTGCCATGGCACAGTAATCGCCGTGGCAGCGGGCTGGGGTATTGATGGGCCTGCTCCAGGGTCCCCCTCCCTTCCAGGCATGCTGACTAGGGACACGCAGCCCCCTGCAAGCCAAGGGCTGCAGAGGGTCCCAAGCGTTAAATAAACACTGATCCAGAAATCAGGGGTGCAGAGAGCTGGGACTGTGGGACCCGTATGCGGCAAGGCCTTGGCTAGCGTGGAGTCTGTGGCAAAACCGGTTCCAGGCAGGTCTAGCAGATAGACCAGTGGACTGGGGAATCAGGACACCCGGCCCTCTTCCCATCTCTGCCACTGACTTACTGGGTGACCTTGGGAAAGTCACGTTCCCTCTCTGTGCCTCAGTTTCCCCACTTCCCTTTGTCTGTTCAGACTGTGAGTCCCTTGGGGCAGGGGCTGTCTCTTGCTCGGTCTCTGCAGCACCTGGCACAACAGGGGCCCGGATCTGGGTTGGGGTTACAGATAAAAGGATGAGCAGGTGCTCCTCGGTTGACCTTGCATAGCGGGGAGTCATGCGCAGGGTTCTGGGACGTCAGATGGCAGGGCTGAGCCAGTCTCCTCTTCGTACATTGAAGCAAATCCGGGCAGGGGTAGTGGAACCAGGGCACAGAGTGGTCTGGTGCTCCTGCAGGGCTCTGCCCTAGTGTAAACTCCTGCATGATGGGGGGTGGGGAGATGAGAGTGGGCCTGGAGGGGCTGGAATGGGTCCAGGAGCAGATAGGAACTCCAGGACCGTCCTTCCTCACCTTGAGCCAGCTGTCCCCTGCCGATTCTCTGTACCTCCCTTCACTCCCCTTCCTATGCCTCTGCTCCCCACATTTGCAGGGAGCTTCCGACCCTCCTGAATCTGGGGCCTTCATGGTGGGCTCCAACCCAGGTCATCCTGCTACAAAAGCCCAGGTCCCTGAGCCAAAGGAGAATCCCACTTCGGTGCTGGCAATGTAGAGTCTATGACATGAGCAGTTCCAGCCAACAGAGGATGGGGTGAATACAGCCCCCTGCCACTTCTGGACAATAGGGCTGGATGCCCTAGGGTGCTGCTGCCTAGATACTTAGGGTTCTGCTATCAGGATTTTTATGGGGCCACCCCAGCATCCAGGATGGTCCCCTTGTGGGGCCGATGCAAATGTCACAGCAATGGGCCCCGATGAACACAGAGGCAAGAAATGCAGGAACAATTTTTGGGGCTGAGGTTTCTAGCTCTAGAACTAGCAACACGCTCCCTGTCCTACGGGAGCCTGCAATCTGAGCAGGCCAAAGGTGGGAGGGGAAACTGAGGCACAGAGCCAGTGACTTGCCCAAGGTCACCAGCAGAAGTGGAAATAGAACCAAGGTCTCTTAAGACCAAAGCTAATGTCCTGGCCACTGAACCAAAGCAAAGGACCTTTTGTCCCGCCACTGGGCCACATGTGTGGAGCCCTCTGCTCTGTGTTGGGATCACTGATGATTCAAAGAAAGCCACTAGATTCCCCTTCCCCCTGCTGGCTGCTCCCCCAGCCCAGAGGTGGCCGCATTGCAGTGGCTCTCGGCCGGGGAGGATGGCAGCGCACGGCATTAGCATGGGGATGATATTGATGGCTGTGAGTCATGGGGGAGAGCAAGTCCCAGGCACGTCTCTGGCGGGGCCGCTGCAGGTGATGTCTCCAGTGTGCCATGTAGCTTGAAGGATGCCCTCTTTAGAGCTGCTAAGTCACTCTGCGCTCCGACTGCATCTATTAGCTGGGGTATCAGAGGAGATTTCCATCTCAGGACCGTTCACTCGCTGGCTCCCGTCCATCACTCATCACCATAACTCAGGTCCCCCATTAGCCATGCATTCCCCATTAACTCTCCAGGTGCCGACCCCTCCAGGAGAGCTGGAAATTTTCCCTGAGACTCAGGCCTGGATTATAGCCTCTGATTCACCAGAGAGAATGGATCACACCTGAGCGCCACCTGTTATTATTACTATATCATGGTTATTACGCTAGTGCCTAGGGGATCGGGGCCCCGTTGCATTCGGCGTTGTACAAACATAGCGGTCCATGGTCCATGGAAATAGACCAGACAGACACCCAATGGGGGAAGGCATAGAACATACCAGCAGGGTGAACAATATGGCAGCAAATGGCATGTTAGCTCCATGGCTTATTTAGATGGGGTGGGTGGGGACTCAGCTAAATGAAAAGGGAAGGGAAAGGGGGTGTCAGGGGCCGGGGAAGAGAAGGGGAGGGAGGGCAGGTGTGGGATGAAGTTGAAGCGAAGAGACTGTGAGGGAGCGGATTGGAGCCCATCAAAATCCAGTCAAAACTGTAGTGAGTTCTCTGAATGTCTGCTTCTGCCTCTGCTCCAGCTGTCTAGTAGCCTGTCTTGGACAGTGACTGGTACCAGCTGTGTCAGAGGAAAGTGTAAGGGCCTCACAGGAGGATAATCTGCTTCATGAGGCCTCACCCAGAGCTCTAGCAGTTAGAATTTGGCTTATGCCCCCTACACCTCCCTTCCAAGGCTCTTTGTAACATTAACAATTCCAATTCGGGATATTCTTGTTAGCGACCGAAACAGCCAGTCCCCCTTCGACGCCCAGCTCAGCTCTCGGCCTCAGCAACATCAAGTGGCTGTGAGTTCCACAGGCTAACTCCAGCTGGTGTGAAAATATCATTGTCCTTAGATCGCTTTTCAAAGATGCCACTTTTCAGTTTCCCTGAATGTCTCCTTTAAATCTGAGATGGGAAGAACACAAACTCCTGATCTCTCTTCTTATGAACGCCCTATGGTTTTACAGACGGTTGTCCTGGCCCCTCTTACTCATATCCTTGCTAAGGTTACAAGCCCACGCTTGTCAGTCTCCTGTCACGTGAGAGATTTGCGAGGCCTTTGATCATTCTCATCACCCTCCTCTGACCACCCTTCTAGTTCTGCAAGCTCCTTTTGGAGACTGGGTGACCTGGGCTGCACACAGTGTCCACAAGAGGCCATGACGCCACGGCACTGATTCAGAGGCTTATCCGCCTTTTGCCATTATTCTCCACCCCCGTCCTGATGCCTCCTAACATTTCCTTTGCTTTCTAGATCTCAGCTCCGCATGGAGCAGAGGCATCTATCGAGCTGCCCACAGTGACCCCCAAGTCCCTGGCCTGAGATAATGCAGCCAATTTAGAACCCTGTAAGGGGCTCCGTGATTCCTTCTTGATGGGCGTGGCTTTGCATGGCTCAGCTCTGAACTCCACCGGCCAGCGTCTTCCCCATTCCCCTGGCTCTGGAGCTTGGCGTGGTTAGCCTGGCCAAAGGCAGGTTGAGAGGGGTCTCACTGCTCNGGGGGGGGGGGGGGGGGGGGGGGGGGGGGGGGGGGGGGGGGGGGGGGGGAAGAAGAGCTATTGCAGCCTAAGGACAGCGTTGGCACATGGACAACAGACCAGGAGTAAACTGAGGCTGGAAATGAGACGGTTTCTAGCCATCAAGGGGATGGGGGGACTGATTCTGAGATGGAGCTTGCCACATTTCTGATTGGGGTTCTAAGATGGGGTTGCCTGCAATAATAAGGGACTGGATTCGATGACCCAGCAGGTCCCTTCCAGTCCTAACTTGCTTAGGTCCCCTTGAGGTTCCTCGCAGCCTTCTTGGGACTTGGTTCACCTAAATCACGGCACGTCTTCTGGCTGTTTTGCCACCGCTTTGCTCACCCCTCTTATGGGGAGTAGTCATTGTGTCACCAGTCCTAGGACAGAACCAGGGCTGCCTGCTGTTTGCCAATGGCCTGGATGGAAATAGACTGAGTCAGGACTCCTGGGTTCTATTCCCAGCTCAGGGAGGGGAGTGGGATGTCTAGTGGTTAGAGCAGAGGGAACTGCTGGGTAGATCTCCTTCCTCTGCAGCCTCAGGGATGGCCTCAGCTGGAAATGGCACATTGGGCCGGGATTATCGGGGTGTCTCTCACTTAATCATTTCCTTACATTGCAGGGGCACAGTGCATCTCGGTCCTTCCTGTTCTCAGCCTCTCCTTGAGCTTGAGCTTGTGATGGTTTGGTCTCATTTAGGTCGTTGGGTGCTGGGTGGTGTCGGTGGCCTGAGATATACAGGAGGTCAGTCTAGATGATCTGGGAGTCCCCTTCTGGCCTTAAACTCCATGACTCAGGGATGGGAGTGGGGTTGAGTGGGTTAGAGCAGGGAGTCAGGACTCCTGGGTTCGATCCCTTTGCGTCCTCTCCAGCCCTTCCTCCACACGCTCCTCCTGCTGGAACTCCCCTCCCTGCCCCAGGCCTCCCCTCCTCTTCCTTCTCCTGTCCTGCGCTAGAGCTCAAGCCTTGGACCTGTGAAGCCTGCCTCTCCATGGGTCTTCTCAGGGACTCCTGCATGGCCACTCTAGTATTGTAGGCAGCACATTTATCACTGTGTCCTCCAAGGCTGCTCAGGCCATGCTTGGGGCGCTCTCCCCCAGGGGGCGCTGTGCCACATGGGGAGAATTCCCAGCTGCACAGGGGGTAGGGGGCCCTTCCACCTGCAAACAACCCCTCCTCCCCCCCTCTCCAGTACTCCACAGTGCCCAATCCTCTGTGAGATTTCCAAAGCTGCCTTTAAAGCCCAGTTCTTATTCCCAGGGCCGGCGCAACCCATTAGGCAACCTAGGTGGTCGCCTAGGGCGCTGCTATTTTGGGGGTGCCGGCGCCACGGCCGCCCATAGAAATATGGGGGTGGGACCTTCTGCCGCCGCTGTTGGGGGCGGGATTTCGGGGGCGGGACCTTCCGCCGCCTAGGGCGCCGGCAAAGCTGGCACCGCTACTGCTTATTCCAGTACCATTTCGAGGCCCCAGCTGCAATCAGTATCAGGGGCCCCAGGGCTGGAACAGCAGGGGAACTGGGCCTCAGGACTCAGGGGCATAGCTCTCTCCATAGGGAACCCAGGATTAGAACAGCAGGGGGTGCAGTGAATCAGGTTCTGCACATAATCCATGTAGAACAGAGGATGCTTCCCTCGAGCTAGCCCTTCTTGTGCCCAACTCCGGCTGGCGCGTTCCTGATCTCACCACGTTGAAGGGATAAAAGAGTAATCAGCAAATATGGACAATGAGAGAAGGGGTCTAGAGAACCCCTCCACCCCCCCGCCCTCAGCCAAACAAAAGAGCAACATGGTGGGACTGCACAGACAGCACCGAGGATGGACAGATGGCGCAGGGACACACAGATGGCACTGGGGATGGACAGGCGGTGCTGAGGACCCACAGACAGCACTAGAGATGCACTGACAGTGCCACAGACAGACAGCACTGAGGACGCACAGACGGTGCTGCAGACAGGCAGATGTTGCTGGGGACACATGGACAATATTGGGGATGCACAGACAGCTGCTTAACCTTTTCTCCAGCCAAGCGGGGATCATACAATTCTCCGGCAGTTCTGGATCCCATGGTGCTGGAGGGTACAGCGCAGAACACATAAGAATGGTCATATTGGGTCAGACCAGTGGTCCATCTAGCCCAGTATCCTGTCTTCCAACAGTGGCCAATGCCAGGTGCTTCAAAGGCAATGAACAGAACAGGGAAATTATCGAATGATCCATCCTCTGTTGCCCTGTCCCAGCAGGATTAGGGACACCTAGAGCATGGGGTTGCATCCCTGACCATCTCAGCTAATAGCCATTGATGGACCTATCCTCCAGGAACGTATCTAGTTCTTTTTAGAACCCAATTATACTTTTGACCTTCACAACATTCCCTGGCAACGAGTTCTACAGGTTGACTGTGCGTTGTGTGAAGAAGTACTTCCTTTTGTTTGTTTTAAACCTGCTGCCTAATAATTTCGTTGGGTGACCCCGGTTCTTGTGTTATGTGAAAGGGTAAATAACACTTCCCAAGTCACTTTTCCCACATCATTTATTATTTTATAGACTTCTATCGTATCCCCCCATAGCTGTTTCTTTTCTAAAATGAACAGGCCCAGTCTTTTTAATCTCTCCTCATATGGAAGCTGTTCCACACCCCTAATCATTTTTGTTGCATTTCTCTGTACTTTTTCCAGTTCTAATATATCTCTTTTGAGATGGGGTGACCAGAATGGCACGCAGTATTCAAGGTGAGGGCGTACCATAGATTTATATAGTGACATTATGATATTATCTAACTCTTTCCTAATGGTTCCTAGCATTCTGTTAGCTTTTTTGACTGTTGCTGCACATTGAGCAGATGTTTTCAGACAATTATCCGCAATGACTCTAGGATCTCATTCTTGAGTGGTAACAACTGATATAGACACTATCATTTTGTATATATAGTTGGGATTATGTTTTCCCATGTGCCTTACTTTGCATTTATCCACATTGAATTTCATCGGCCATTTTGTTGCCCAGTCACCCAGTTCTGTGATTCCTTTGTAACTCTTCGCAGTCTGCTTTGGCCTTAACTATCTGGAGTCATTCTGCATCATCTGCGAACTTCCCCACCTCACTGTTTGCCCCATTTTCCGGACCATTTATGAATATGTTGACCAGCACTGGTCCCAGATCCTTGGGTGACCTGGTTATTTAACTCTCTCCACTGTGAAAACTGTTCATTGTTCCTACCCTTTGTTTCCTGTCTTTTGACCAGTTACTGATCCATAAGAGGACCTTCCCCCTTATCCCACACCTGCCTACTTTGCTTAAAAGCCTTTGGTGAGGGACCTTGTCAAAGGCTTTCCAAAGGTTCAAATACACTATATCCACTGGATCACCCTTGTCTACATCTTTGTTGACACATTTTCCCAGGTGCCCCCACTGCTGTGTGTGCATCTCCCCAGGTGTTTAGCAATTGCCGTCCCAGGGGGCTGGCTAAATGGGTGGCAGTGGGGTTATGGATGAGGTAGAGCCCTGTCTCCTTGCTGCTCACCAGGTCCATGCAGGGGGGCTATGCGGGGAGGAGGGGTGGCGAGATAGCTAGTTCTGTTCTTCACATGGCTGCTGTACTTCATCTTGCTTTGGAAATGGCTCAGTGTGATCGCTGGGTTTAATGGTGTGTGTGGTTATTTATAGCCGCACGCTCGGAGAATCACAGTGGATTTATCACCTGCTTCTGTAAATAACACAGCAACATGCTCCACAAGGGAGAGGATTTAGAGGGAGGGGGAAGGAGACTGGGCGGAAGTGGGGAGCTCCAACTCTTTCTCATCAAGATTCTCTCCCAACGAGTCTCCCTCCCCATTCTCCTCCCAGTAAGTAACCGCCCAGAACAGGCAACCAGTGCTGATGTTCTAACAAGTTCTAGAGTAGTCTCTTGGTCATGTTCTACACCAGTGTCCTGGGCATATTACTCCTGTGTATATATGAGTTCTAGATAGGTCTTACATGTGAATTCTGGATCTCGTCTTGGTGCATGCCCTAGAATAGTCTCATGCAGATTCCAGGCCATTCCTGCGCATGGGACCTATATCATTATCTTGTGAGGGTTCTCAATTAGTTTTACTGCATGGGTTCTAGATTAGGGTGTGGGTGCACACTAGACTAACCCAGGGACCACTCCAGGGGCCATTCTAGAACACACACACACGTGTGTGTGGCTGATCTAGAACCATCAATCTAGATCACTGTAGATCGTGCATGGAACAATTCTAGAATCCATACTAGTGACTAGCCCGGAACCCCACACAAGGCTAATCTAGAACCCACACAGGGCACTGAGCTAGACCCCACACACTACACTGATCTAGAACCAGAGAACAAGACTGATAAAAAAGCTTGCCCCGAAGACAAATCTAGAACCCACATGGGAGACTAGTCTCACATGTGGGTTCTAGGCTAACACAACACTTACAAATGTAGATGATTTAGAACTTACCCCAGAGTCTGCTCTAGAACTCAGCATGATGCCCAGGAGGGCTAGTGATCTGGTCTGGATAAATACGTAGGTGCTGACTCAGCTCATTGAGCTGCAATTCCCACAAGCTCCTGGCACTCCCTAGGGTTGGCCAGAATGGAAGCATCAGCCTTGAGGACTAAGGGGTCGATCCCACTCAGGCTAGAGAGGAAACGCCGGATGAGCGCACTGTAGCCGCTGGGGCAGGGGCTCTGTCAATCAAGCCCAGCAGCTGGTAGGAGGCCAGGAGGCGGGTGTTTAGCTCAGAGCATCCCTAGCAAGATGAGGTCAGTCTTAAGCCACCATCTGCATCTCTTGGCTGCTATGTTTGGCCCAGGCCCATGGGGGGCACCTTGGTCTGGGGAAGGCCCTTCAAGGGCTTGCTGTGCATGGTCCATTCCCACTTTTGGGATCCTGCAGGAGCAGAGGGGGAATGACGCCTGGGAGGGGGAAGACGATAGGGAGTCCTGGGAAGAGGGAGAACGGGATGGGAGAGACAGAGTGTGTGTTTGTGCCACAGGGAGTGTCTGAGTTTCTGAGAGTGTGTTAAGGTGCTAGCGTATGTGTGTGCTAGAGTGTGTGTTTCTCTCGCTCTCTCTCTGTCATGGCACCCCCTGAGTTTCTCCTCACCGCACAGTGGGTGTTTATGGGGCAGCCACGCGCCCTGTGTCTCCTCACTCAGACGCGTCCGTCTTTGCAGGCCCAGTGACATGGAGCTGCCCGTTGGGTTCCTGCAGTTCGCTGAGGTGAGACCCCCTCGGCCTGGAGGGTCATGGGGCGTCCCAGCCGCTCCGTCCCAGCTGCCAGGCCTGGAGCTGTGGGAATGGGTTAGTTCAGACACTGACCCTGGCACTGGCTGAAAGCAAAATCCCAGCTCCTTTCACCCTCTTTAATGGGAATCCCTCCTTCTGGGGAGACCTCCTCTCCAGAGTGACTCTAAGTTGGCATAGGGGCCTTTCTCCCCATTGCCTCAGCAGCGGCCCCTTCTCCACCACTGAAAGAGGAGACCCCTCCCCCCACAGCCCCTGAATCTGGGACAGCTCAGGGCATCGCAAAGAACTCCCACCCTGGCACAAAGTGCACTCAAGTGGCAGAGCCCAGGTGCCCAGGATAAGAGGAAAACTAGTGAAGGTCACAGCAATGAAGGCCCATGTTAGTCTCTTCTCTTCAGGGCAGGGTCTCGTGTTGCTCCCATCCCCATAGCATCTGGGTGCCTTACGGTCCATGCATTCAGCTACGTGACGGTCGTTTGTCCCATGTGATTCAATATCTCTCTCCACTAGGGGGAGCGTTGTGGGTGCGGTGGAGAGGCTTGTTTTGGTAGGGTTTTGTTCTCTAGGTATAACTGCTCTGTGTTGATATCAGAGAAAGCAGGTGGCACGGAAGCTGAGGCTGGTCCTTAGTTCCTGGGGAGGAGTTCACACCACAGTCGGGGACCAGCCTTCGAGAAAGTTCTGTCTCCTGCACAGACAAGCTCCCTTTAGGAAGTTCCAGGGTACTTGAGAAGTGGAGTTGTCGACCAGGATCTCCATCCAGGAGCGTTCGCCGATATGCTGGGCCCAGGCCATTGAGAGCCTTGAAGATAAGGACCGAGACTTTGAACTTGATTCTAATGTCCAAGGAGCCAGTGGAGAGAGACAAGGGTGGGTCTGATGTGCTCCTGGGAGCCTGCGTTGCTGAGCAGATACTGTCAAACTGTCTGGAGTGATTTGTGAATGAGTATCAACTTCAGGGCCCACAGTTAGGAGGCAGGGCAAACCCCCCAAATTGGCTGTGAGTTCTATACTTAGACTTCATCAACCAATGATCAAGTATAAACTGCTCAGGCACTGTAACTGCCTTCACATGGAGTCACAGACAGTCCCCTGGGGCACTCCGGTCTATCTTGCCACCCAGGCAAGCCGGCCTTTGTGATAGATGGTCCCTTCCGCCAAGTATCAGAGCAATATTCAGGTTACTACCAGTCCCAAAGAACCAGTCACTTACCTCAGGTCAACTGGACTTTAGATCTCATGCCAAAGACAACGCTTGTAGCCAGTCCTATAATCAACTATCTAAAGATGTATTAAATAGGAGAAGGAAACAAGAGAGTTATTTACAAGGTTAAAGCAGGTAAACATATGAGTTGCAATTTTAAGGTTGAAAAGGTAATAGAAGCATCTATACTTAGCATTTTATAAAAAGCTCTATATGTCCGTTAGGGATAACCCTGACTAAGCACTGGGGATCCCTTGCTTATGTCTAGAAATCTCACCTCCCAGAGTTCAAGCAGCATGAAGATCCAAAGTTTTTTCTTCTTAGGGCTTTTTATTCCCTTCCCCTCTTGCGCTTTGAGCTGCAAACTCAGACAATGGGAGGAATTCACTTGCATGACTCATCTTTCAGGGTGGTCTTTTGTCCTCTTTAATCTTCCACAATAGTTTGTCTGGTGTTCATGGGCCTTCCTTGTTGGCCAGGATATAACACCTTCTGTTGGAGTTCAGCACTTCACTCTAATTAATGTCTCTCTCCTGGCTGGTGATTTACACAGTCACAGAGGCTTATAATACAACCCCTTAAATATTACCTTACAATATGGGCTGCAGATGCTAGAAGTGAGATTAATGCAGGCAGCAACTCACAAGCATTCAATACAGTCTAAACACTAAGCATCTTTGTATCATTCTAATACCTGTTATAACAATACCGACGCACAGGTGAGCCAGACTGAGTCCAGCTGTGTATTTGTCACTGTTCCACTGAGCCCTGGGGACCTTGGCATGAGCTGGCACCTGGTTTCCCAGCATCACAGAGGCGTTGTAGCAGGAATAGCACATTTTGGCTGAAAGAGAAGCTGGAACCTGGGGCCTCCCGAGCTAAATACATGAGCCCCTCCAGCTCGGGCGAAATAGCTGGGCTCACTAGCTAAAAGCAATAACAGACTCACGTCTCCTGGCGCGCAGGCAAACAGTGGGCTGCGTCTCACACACGTTACACTGGGAAGGGGGTCTAGATTATCTTTGAAAACTCATGGCGATCGGGGGAGGTCCCGGATGACTGGAAGAAGGCTAATGTCGTGCCCATCTTTAAAAAAGGGAAGAAGGAGGATCCGGGGAACTACAGGAAAAAGCATGGAGCAGGTCCTCAAGGAATCAATTCTGATGCACTTAGAGGAGAGGAAAATGATCAGGAACAGTCAGCATGGATTCACCAAGGGCAAGTCATGCCTGACTAACCTAATCGGGGGTTGTACCGTTTGACTGGAGATTAGCTAATGTAGTTCCTATTTTCAAGAAGGGGAAAAAAAGTGACCCGAGTAACTACAGGCCTGTTAGTTTAACATCTGTAGTGTGCAAAGTCATGGAAAAAATATTGAAGGAGAAAGTAGTTAAGGACCTTGAGATCAATGGCAATTGGGACAAATTACAACATGGTTTTACGAAGGGTAGATCGTGCCAAACCAACCTGATCTCCTTCTTTGAGAAAGTAACAGATTTTTTAGACAAAGGAAATGTGGTGGATCTAATATACCTCGATTTCAGTAAGGTGTTTGATACGGTACCGCATGAAGAATTATTGGTTAAATTGGAAAAGATGGGGATCGATATGAAAATCCAGAGGTGGATAAAGAACTGGTTAAAGGGGAGACTGCAGCGGGTCGTACTGAAAGGTGAACTGTCAGGTTGGAGGGAGGTTACCAGTGGAGTTCCTCAAGGTTCGGTTTTGGGTCCAATTTTATTTAATCTATTTATTACTGACCTCGGAACCAAAAGTAGGAGTGGGCTGATAAAGTTTGCGGATGACACAAAGTTGGGAGGTATTGCCAATTCGGAAAAGGATCGGGATATCCTGCAGGGAGATTTGGATGACCTTGTAAACTGGAGTAATAGTAATAGGATGAAATTTAATAGTGAGAAGTGTAAGGTTATGCATTTAGGGATGACTAACAAGAATTTTAGTTATAAGCTGGGGACGCATCAGTTGGAAGTAACGGAAGAGGAGAAGGACCTCGGAGTCCTGGTTGATCGCAGGATGACTATGAGTCGGCAATGTGACGTGGCCGTAAAAAAAGCTAATGCGGTCTTGGGATGCATTAGGCGAGGTATTTCTAGTAGAGATAAGGAGGTGCTAGTCCCGTTATACAAGGCATTGGTGAGACCTCATTTGGAGTACTGTGTGCAGTTCTGGTCTCCCATGTTTAAGAAGGATGAATTCAAACTGGA
>QXTE01000352.1:184794-334562 GCA_003942145.1 Platysternon megacephalum | reverse complement strand
GGTCGGTCCTGGGGCCGGTTTTGTTCAATATCTTCATTAATGATCTGGAGGATGGCGTGGACTGCACTCTCAGCAAATTTGCAGATGACACTAAACTGGGAGGAGTGGTAGATACGCTGGAGGGTAGGGATAGGATACAGAGGGACCTAGACAAATTAGAGGATTGGGCCAAAAGAAACCTGATGAGGTTCAACAAGGACAAGTGCAGAGTCCTGCACTTAGGACGGAAGAATCCCATGCACTGTTACAGACTAGGGACCGAGTGGCTAGGCAGCAGTTCTGCAGAAAAGGACCTAGGGGTTACGGTGGACGAGAAGCTGGATATGAGTCAACAGTGTGCCCTTGTTGCCAAGAAGGCTAACGGCATTTTGGGCTGTATAAGTAGGGGCATTGCCAGCAGATCGAGGGACGTGATCGTTCCCCTCTATTCGACATTGGTGAGGCCTCACCTGGAGTACTGTGTCCAGTTTTGGGCCCCACACTACAAGAAGGATGTGGAAAAATTGGAAAGAGTCCAGCGGAGGGCAACAAAAATGATTAGGGGGCTGGAGCACATGAGTTATGAGGAGAGGCTGAGGGAACTGGGATTGTTTAGTCTGCAGAAGAGAAGAATGAGGGGGGATTTGATAGCTGCTTTCAACTACCTGAAAGGGGGTTCCAAAGAGGATGGATCTAGACTGTTCTCAGTGGTACCAGATGACAGAACAAGGAGTAATGGTCTCAAGTTGCAGTGGGGGAGGTTTAGGTTGGATATTAGGAAAAACTTTTTCACTAGGAGGGTGGTGAAGCACTGGAATGGGTTACCTAGGGAGGTGGTGGAATCTCCTTCCTTAGAGGTTTTTAAGGTCAGGCTTGATGAAGCCCTGGCTGGGATGATTTAATTCGGGATTGGTCCTGCTTTGAGCAGGGGGTTGGACTAGATGACGACCTGAGGTCCCTTCTAACCCTGATATTCTATGATTCTATGATCTGCTTTAGTTCAAACAGGAATTAATTCAGGGAAGTTCTATGGCCTATGTGATGCATGAGGTCAGACTAGGTGACCACAGTGGTACCTTCAGACCTTAGAATCTCTGAATCTAGCATTAGAAGAGGCTCTGTGGGGTTGTTAGAACAGAGCATGGTACGAGGCACCCAGGTGTCAAATACCACATGCCCTGATGTCAGTGGGACTGCATTGATATTGTCAGGACACCCATCCTGCTCCCCCAAACATCTCCATCACTGTGATGTGGGAAGCTCTTGAAATTGTTCTGGGACCATTTGAGGTCCTGTGAGTCACCTTGTCAAAGTCAAGGTCATCCCTGAAATGATAATGGGTCGTGGGGACCCATTGATTCTAAATCCCACAGCAGTGCAGCTGGGATGGGCATTTTGGGGGGAGCAGGTTGTATTGTCGGCAGAGACGAACCGTGCCTGCTGATAGTGGGGGGAGAGGGCAGAGAGAGGGCAGCCAGCTTCAGCAGTGTTATTGAGCATGCTCAATCCAGGAGAGCATGCTCAGTACAAGACAAGCAGCAAATCTGGGGGGGGGGGAGGGGAGCACATGACCCCATAAGCTCCCCCCCAATCATCGCCTCTGATTATTGGGGGACTGAGACGTTTGAATATTTCACTGTCATTTCTGCTTGATTCAGCAAGTAGCTTTGTTGCTGCTCAAGCTAAAGCAGATGCCTTGTGCTCATGGAATGGAGCTTTGCTAGTTAGGGAAGAAGGACAGGTTTGCAGTTAAGGCACTGGGCTGGAACCCAGGAGATTTGGGTTAAGTTTAAGAAGTCCTTAAAAACATGTTACTTCCATCTTCAGCTAAAGAGTTGGTGACTATGCAAACCCCCCCCTCCCCCCGCATGGGCAGCACGACTGCAAGTGGACTGCTGGTAAACAGGCTAATCAACCTCTAGTGACTGTTTTAAATATCTTCAGTTCCAGATGGAGGTCTCATTCATAGATTCCAAGGTCACAAGGGACCATTGTGATCACCTAGTCTGACCTCCTGTATGACACAGGCCATAGAACTTCCCCAGAAGAATTCCTAGAGCAGATCTTTTAGAAAAACATTGAATCTTGTCGGTGATGGAGAATCCACCATGACCGTCGGTAAGTTGTTCCAATGGTTAATTACTCTCACAGTTAAAAATGTATTTCCAGTCTGAATTTGTCTAGCTTCCACTTCTCTGTTAGGCTGAAGAGCCTGTTATTAAATATTTGTTCCCCATGAAGGTACTTATAGACTGTAATCAAGTCACCCCTTAACCTTCTCTTTATTAAGCTACACAGATTGAGCTCTGAGTCTGTCACTATAAGGCATGTTTTCTAATCCATTCATCATTCTTGTGGCTCTTCACTGAACCCTCTCCAATTTACTAACATCCTTCTTGAATTGTGGGCACCAGAACTGGACATAATATTCCAGCAACAGTTGCACCAGTGCTAACTACAGAGGTGTATTTGGTCTAGTCTTACTCAAGATTCCCCTCTTTATGTATCCCAGGATTGCAATCAGTCTTTTGGCCACAGCGTCGCACTGGGACCTCATGTTCAGCTGATATCCACCATGACCCCCAAATCTTTTTTGGAGTCACTGCTTCCCAGGATAGAGTCCCCCATCCTGTAAGTATGGCCTACGTTCTTTAGAGTCAATGGTTCTTTGTTCCCAGATGTACACATTTACATTTAGCTGTAGTAAAACACATATTCTTTGCTTTGACCAGTTTACCAAGTGATCTAGATCACTCTGTATCAGTGACCTGTCTTCATTATTTAGCAGTTCTCCAAATTTTGTATCCTCCTTAAACTTTATCAGTGATGATTTGACATTTTCTTCCAGGTCATTGATAAACGTGTTAAATAGTGTACGGCCAAGAACCAACCCCTCCAGGATCCCTCTGGAAACAGACCCGCTCGATGATGATTCCTCATTTACATGCAACAAACCTCGATGCCAACTCTGCCCACATATCTACACCAGCAACACCATCACAGGACCTAACCAGATCAGCTACAACATCACCAGTTCATTCACCTGCACGTCCACCAATGTTATATATGCCATCATGTGCCAGCAATGCCCCTCTGCTATGTACATTGGCCAAACTGGACAGTCACTACGAAAAAGGAGAAATGGACACAAGTCAGATATCAGGAATGGCAATATACAAAAACCTGTAGGACAACACTTCAACCTCCCTGGCCACACAATAGCAGATGTAAAGGTAGCCATCTTACAGCAACAGAACTTCAGGACCAGACTCCAAAGAGAAACTGCTGAGCTTCAGTTCATTTGCAAATTTGACACCATCAGATCAGGATTAAACAAAGACTGTGAATGGCTAGCCAACTACAAAAACAGTTTCTCCTCCCTTGGTGTTCACACCTCAACTGCTAGCAGATGACCTCACCCTCCCTGATTGAACTAACCTCGTTATCTCCAGACTGATTCTTGCCTGCATATTTATACCTGCCTCTGGAAATTTCCATTACATGTGTCTGACGAAGTGGGTATTCACCCACGAAAGCTTATGCTCCAATACATCTGTTAGTCTTAAAGGTGCCACAGGACTCTCTGTTCCTCATTTACAGTTACATTTGGAGACCTATCAGTTAGCCAGTTTTTAATCCATTTAATGTGTGCCATGTTCATTTTATGTCATTCTAGTTTTTTAATCAGCACCAAGTCAAACCCTTATAGAGGTCTAAGTAAATGATGTCAACACTATTACCTTTGTCAATCAAACTTGTAATCTCATAAAAAAAATCAAGTAGTCTGACAGGAACTATTGTCCATAAATAGATTCAATGCCCATGTTGATTGGCATTAATGACATTACCCTTCTTTAGTTCTTTGTTAATCAAGCCCCATATCAGAATGGACCCTGTTCTGGGCTCACTCAGCCAGATGGGTGGTGGAAAAGCCTCCGAGATGTAGCAAGCTGGCATCCCAGAGTAATTATGTTGTCACCGGGCTGGCTGCTGCATTGCAAGGTGGCATTCAGGGGACGCTGCACTTATTGACACGCTAACCTCATCAAAAACCGTAGCCAGCCCTGCTAAAAGGGCAGTGGGCGAAGGTGTCTGTGCGTTTGTCAAACATGCCAATACGGATGATGTATGTGTCCGGGAGGAAAGGATTGGGGAGGGAAGGGAGGAGAGGAGAAGGAGGGGTCCCAGGCTGGCTCCTTGCTCTCCATCTTCCTCACACTCGCTGAGCAGAGGCCGACTGGAGCTGCCGAATCCCCAGCCACATCTGGATTTCAAAGATCCCAAAGTTTCCGACTCCTGGAGGAAGGAGACGCTTGGGGAGAAATCCCCCTTTCAGATCCAGTTCCCAATTTTTCTTACTATCCCAGCAAAATCACCGGCCAAGCATCGGGGAGGATGCAGCCCAAAGCAGCCTCTGCCTTCGGGGGCTTCAATTTTGGGGTGTGAGGCTTTAGCCCCCTCTGGGCTTGTTTTTAAGGGGTGCTGCTGTGCATCCATCCAAGTCAGGGGAACACAAGGCTGGGTTTTCAACCAGCTCAGCACCCTAAAAATGGGGCCTCTTGTATCGGGATGGGAGCTGCTGGGTGCTGAGCAGAGCTGGTCAGGAATGAACTGATTAAACTTTTTTGGTCAGAAAATGCAAATCCATAGGAACACGGGATGTACGACTAAAAAGGAGCTCCTGGGTCACGGAGTCCAGTCCCTCACTCCGTCATATAATCAATCCCCTTCCTAAATTTCTCAAGCTACATCTTCAACAGTGGCTTTGCATGCCCTTGAAAGGCCGGAACATGACTTCCTGACCGGCTATGCCCATGGGACAATTTCATCTTGCCCCTGAACGCACAGGGAGGACGCCATTTTGTAGAATGGTGTCCTTTGCACAGCATCACTTTGTACGCATGCACCATATGTGTGAGGTCATGCTGCATGGAAGGTGCCATTTTGTTCCACAAAATGGCAGTCTCCACACAGCATGACCTTGCATGCTCCGTATGCGCAATGTCACGCCGTGCATGGAAGGGTAGAATTGCATTCCTTACTCAAAATATCATGCCTCGCCACTGATCTTCAAACGACTTAGGTTGTTTGCTCCTGCTATTCCTACTGGGAGGATAATTTATTGACCTGCCCCTGGTTAATGGAAAAGGATCAGTTTTGATGAATCTCCTGATTTGGCAAACGTTTGAAACGGTTGAAACATCCCATTTTGACATATTCAAAATGAAAAGTTTCCTTTTGTGGGTTGAAATGTTTTGTTTAGAAATTTTAGCTAATTTTAGAGCCGAGCGAATAACTGATGTTTTCAGTTCAGTGGCTGAACCAAAGAATCTGAAAAAAACACCACATTTTGGGTTGAACCGAAACTGACATTTTTCAGTTTTATTAGCCAAAACGCAAAAAAATATAAAATGATGTTTTGGATTGTGTCATGGGGTGCAACACTCACTGCTGCTCTGGCGCCTCCTCCTGGTCACTCTGGGGATTAGCTCTCGAGGCAGACGCCCCCTTCCACGGTTTGCTCGCCGTCACTCCGACTCTCTCGCTGGTCTGCAGCCCCTCTCTCTCCAGGAACTGTAGTGCCCTTTTCGTGACTCGGCGCTCTGGCTAGGTCACTCAGCGTTCCCCCTTCCAGGGTAGAGTCCTTCACTTCTCTGTCACTCCCACAGTGACCCAGGCAGTCTTCCCATTCACTGCCCCATCAGTGTCTGGTAGGGGAACCCAGGCCTGCCCTCTACTCCTGCTTCCAGTCCAGGGACCCTCAACCCAGCTTTACTCTCTTCATCCTCACTGCTCCTTCCTATCATCCTAGTTCCCTTCCTTTCTCCGGGGGTACCAGCTCCAAACCCTCCTCCCTCTTCCCCGCACATCTCTGCAGCCTTCAAACACCCCTCCCTCTTCCCAGGAAGTGACTGCTCTTTCCCAGCAGCAGCCCCCTTCTGTTGCAGCTACCTGGCTTTATAGGCCCTGCCTGTTCCTGCCCAGCTGATGATTCCTCATTTACAGTTACATTTGGAGACCTATCAGTTAGCCAGTTTTTAATCCATTTCATGTGTGCCATGTTCATTTTATGTCATTCTAGTTTTTTCCATTTTGTTTTGTTTTGCTATATCTTGGGCTGTTTTTACCTTTTTGAAAAGTTTGTTTTAAACAAAACTAGCTAAATTTTGAAACAAAATGACAATCTTTTGTTTTGAAAATGTAGAAATGAACCATTTTGATTTTTTTATTCAGTCAAAAAACGATTTGTCCAATTTGACCCAAATTCGTGAATCGTTTCGGTTACCCCGAAACTGCATTTTTTGGCTAATAAATTATTCAACCCAAAATTTTGCCCCGCTCGAATGAATTTATACCTAAAAAACAATCCTTATTATTGTAATTCTGGGTATTTTCAATCTCCATATAAAGGTCCAGTCTTTTTTTGAATACTGCTAAGCTCTTGCTCTTACTGATAACTTATGGTGATCATCTGAAGAAGTAGGGTTTTTTACCCACAAAAGCTTATGCCAAAATAAATCTGTTAGTCTTTAAGACTAACTTGTTGCTTTTGTGGATACAGACTAACACGGCTACCCCTCTGATACTTAACCTGTGGTGATGAATTCACGGATTAACTTCATGGTGTGAAAAAAACATATTTATTTTTATTGCTTTTAAATATGCTTCCTTCCAGTTTTGGAATTGTGGGGCGCTCTGAACTTGTGAAAATGAGCCCCAACTTGTCCCCAGCCGCTAGCCCCTCCCTTCCAAAATCAACAAGCTGCTCTTGAATGTTTTGCCCTAATTAGACGTTGGTGGACCTCTGGATAAAAGTAGAGTTGGTGGGGCAAAAAGAGTCACAAATTTTGTGAACGTTTTAAAATTTTTGGAAATCTCCATGACATTTTTCAGAACTCAAGAAATTGAAGCCGGTTTTGAAGTGGGTCAAAACACAGAGAAAAAAATAATGGAAATGTATTTTAGTGTTTGCGTCAAGATATGAATTTGAGATGAAAGGCGTCATCAAAGTTTGAAAAAAATTCAGCCAACTCTAGGTGAAGGTGACAAACACCATCACAGAAAACCCCCCAAACCTGTCACAAAAATAAAATATAGTTACTCATCCGAGAACAGTAACAACATTTTTGTGAATTACAGTTGTACCGGTGGTGAAGTCAGTTAGTAGCCAATATACCCTTCAGGGATGATACGCTAAATGGGAGACAACTTACTACATAAGATATCGCACCTTTCCTATCCAGGCACTTAACAGTCTCTGAATGAGATCCAGTTCACTCACTGCTGCAGCTACTTCTGGGGTGGAGCATACCTGCTTGCAGCAGCTCAGCATGCTGGTTTGGGAGAAAGAATGATGAAGAATTATGAATCTGTCTTTATACACTCCTCCCCCTCTATCCAGAGGTGAACAGACTGCTCCTAGGGATTAGGTATATAGACAGAGCCACAGTGAATTGGGCCTGCAGTCTCTATGCCATCTCGACAGGGTGCTCTCCTTGAAACAGAACAGAGGGAGCACCTGAGTTGTTTAGAAACCGCAATATCTACCTTAACCGCCTCTCCCCTGAAATCTGGGTCTGGATTCCAGGGAATAAGGAGGCTGGTGACCTCAGACCCACTGAGTGGTGATCCAGACAAACAGTCTCAGAGGCTCATGAACAAAGGGTGGGGGACGGGGGGTGGAAATGGCTGAGTTTGTCCCAGCCTCTCCGGTCTGCAGAGCCAGTCTGGAAATCTTTTGAAACCCAGTTTTTTTCAGTGGCTACTGACCTGAGCTGGGAACAGGAGAGGGCCCAATCCTGCCGTTTGCCAGTCAATGGACGTTCTGCAAGGAGCAGAACTGAGCCCTGGAGATTTCAAATTAAAAAATACCCGTGTATTTCACAGCCTCAGAAAGGGTCCAGGCCAGGTTTGGGGTCTGGTCTGTGTTTTCAGGGGGTGTCACCCGCTTGATTCACATGAATACACACATGGGCTCACTCACACGTGCACACACAAGCCCTGCCTCGGCACCATTCTTTTGACACGAATCAGCGGCTAAAGAGCAAGCAGAGAAATCGAGCTGCTCCTTTGGAAGGTGGCAAATGACTGCACCAGGGAAGGCTCCCGAAGTGCTTTGCATATGGAATCCCCCCACGCTCGCCTTAGGAAAAGGGGGCAGGTGCTAGGGAGACAACCAAGCCAGCACCATCGAACCCATCCACATGCAAAGGGGGATGGCTGCGGAGTCAGTCCCCTGCTTCCTGCATTGCTCCTGGCCTCCCTGTGCACGGAGCTCCAGGACCCAGGCATTGCTAATACCTGGGCCAGTTTTATCTCTGATGTAAACCCTTTGACCTCAGTGGAGTTACGCCAGGGATGTTGTGACGAAGTAGGAATGTTCTTAATGTTTTCTCTGAATACTGTGTGGGTGCCTCAGTTTCCCCTCTGCATTTCTTAAGTATCTAGGTGGTGGGATAAGGGGGTGTGATTGTCGCAGAGCCCTAGAGGGCAGGTGTGATGCTGTCTGCACAGAGAATGGCCGACACGCTGTCTCCTGGCAACTGATGGCCTGGGCCCCTCCCCTGCAAGGTGCCAACTGAAGGTGTTGGAGAACAAAGAGATCAGGTGGCCTCCTTGCCTGGGAAAGAGATAAAGGCCAGAGGAGAGGCTGGAGGGAGTTTCAGTTTGGAGCTGGCTGGGGAAACAGAGGGAGGCCCAGAACCAGGGTCTGGGATCCCTATCCCCCAAGATGGACCTGACTGAGGGGTCCTTTTTTCTGTACCTTCAAGCTCTGTTTTGGATTGTGTTCCTGTCGTCTAATAAACCTTCTGTTTTACTGGCGGGCTGAGAGTCACGGTGAATCGCAGGAAGTGGGGGGTGCAGGGTCCTGACTCCCCCACACTCCATGACAGATGTATAAACCCTGTGACTGGATGGGGATACGAATGGGATAAAAACTTGGCTAGCTAGATGTGTCTGGGGGTGGATGGATAGACTGATAGGTGGGGGTGTATGGAGAGAGAAAGGGGGTGTATGGGGATGGACAGACAGACAGACTTCCCGGATTCCTCCCCTCCTCTACATGCCACCCAGCAGGAACTCGTTGCAGCCCGTCTGCCAGTTACACTGATTGCCGGTGGCAGCAGCGTCTGACACCACTGAATATGGATCCACCCCAGGGGAGCCACGCGGCAGGGAGTGGGCCCACTGGCCAGAATCAGTGCCCTGACCGTACCCCGCTTCCCCCCTTGGCCTGCATGGAGGCCTCCTTAGTGTATGAAAAGAGGATCTAGCTAAGCTGTTCCAGGGATGAGCTCAGGAGAGGAACCTATGTCGAGTGGAATAGAATAGAGCAGGCTGATGGAGTGAGTGGTGGAAGGGAAAAGACAGGCAGCTGGGAAGAATGCCCTGCAGCTGTGCATGTAGTTGGGGGGGGAGGAGAACAAGGTCACCTCCAGGTCATCCCAGCATCCTCCCAGTACCACTCAGCCAGCAGCCTATCAGCTCTCCCCCATACCTACCCCCCTCCTGTTGGCCCAGAAAGATCATGTGATCTGGACACCCTGCTCCCCCGCCCCCCGTTATTTTTTAAGCATCTGCCACCCGCCCCATGATGGATGGCCTGCCTGATACCTGTTTCGAGGCAGCGCTGCGTTCCAGACGCCCCTCCCTCCCCCAGCCTGTGCAGCATCTGACCCTGGAGCCTGGAGGTATAAAAATCTCTCCTCCTCCTCCTCCCCCGCCCCGGGCCAACAATGCTGCTGATCATGCTGCTAGCATCGTTATCCCAGAGATAATGGCGCCTGGACCACCGGATGCTCCTTTGCTGAGTGCCACTCAAGATGCTGCAGGGGGGTGGGGGCTCATGCCACATTGGGTCCATGCAGAGATGGAGAACCAGGCTGGGATGGGAACCGAGAGCCTTGCTAGTGTATGGAGGGGGGGGGGCTTTCCTCCACGGGATTACAGCCCTGTGCATTAGAGACAAGTGATGTTTTGGGGGGGGCCCGCAGGAAGGCCTCAGGGGAAAAGGAGTATGTGGGATGTGCAGAAGGAAAAGAATAGAGATCTTGATGTGATGGTGGAATTGGGCCATTTGGGGAGGGGAGGTGGGGAGGTGGTCAGGGGTCTTTGCAGGGGAATAAAACCAGTGCCTCCCAGTGCATACATTGTAAGCTCTTGGATCTGGGTGGTTTGGAGCCATGCATGTTATTTCTGTTCCACTCATATGAGTAATAACAGCCTCTGATCTATGAACTGACTGGAAAAGGACAAAGTGTCTGATAAAGTGCTTATGGGTGCCCAGATGAAAACCAGGATGCAGGGCAGGTGAGAGCCAGGCACGCACAGAGGTAACGCACAGGTGAGCACTGATGGTGGCTGCACAGGTGAGTGTTGGTTTCTGCACAGGTGAGCGCTGGTGGTAGCTGCACAGGTGAACATTGGTTTCTGCACGGTGGGAGTTGTACCCACCCTCCCCGGCAGGAAGCCCCCGGGAAATGCAGCTTCAGACCCCCGGCTTTCTGCCAGCATGGCAGTGTCTTAGGAGTCCCAGTGGGGACTTTGAGGAGTCCAGCCTTAAATCTTTGCTCTTGAGCTGCAGCCCTGTACCGCTGCTCATGTGGGGCAGCTTTGCGCTGAGCGCCCTGGTGAGTTCAAATCCCACCCTTGCTGTGCCAGCTGCTGCAATAGTTCCCCAATCTTTAATGCAGGGGGAAGTGGGGGAAATCCTAGGGCTGTTGCCATATGGTAGGTCACAAGAGGTGACTGAAAGGCCCCTTCTGGCCTTCAGCTATGAATTGGAGTTGCAGAAATGGTTGCATAAAGTTAGGCTACTTGTTTCCTGTTAGGCACCTGAATAAGTGGCTGGACTTTCAGAAGGGCAGAGCCCCCAGCAGCTCCCACTCAGCAGTTCTGAAAATTAGCCCACCGATTTAGTTGCCCAGTTTAGCGACTCTTGACCAAGTTTCAGCTCAAGGCAAAGCTAAGCCACATGCTATTGTTAACACGCCCCTTGGCTAGCACCCCAGGGACTGACCCATGGGTGTCCATGGCTAAATGCATGAGCTGCTGCAGCCCGAGCTAAAGCTCTGCAAGCCCTGGCTGTTACACCCTCATATCCCCTGTGGATCAGAGGGGGACCAATGGAGTGCCTGGGCATCTATAGACCTCAACCAAAACTGGGGCGGCCCCATTGTGTTAGGCATTGTACAAGCACATAAGAGGAGAGCGGCCCTGCCCCAAAGAGCGTACGCTCGAAATAGGCAAGAGCAGGAAAGGAAACTGGAGCACAGAGAGGGGAAATGGGATAGAGCTGGGATCAGAATTTACCTCTCCTGAGCCCTACACCTACCCACTAAACTATGCTGCATTTTAATATACTAGCACCCTGGGAGGATCCAGAACCCAACTCAGTGGCTCATGCCCATCGCTGTCAGATGGATCAGAGCCTGCTCCAAACCCGCTGGTGCTTTGGGTTCTGATCTAACTCCAAACATCATTTCCCAGGCCCCTCGTTAACATGTTTGGCAGCAGGCATTCTGTCGCGGAGCGCTGCTCTGAGACTCTATGGAGCCCCATCCATATTTCCTGAAGAGACAGTAGCAGTTAAAGCGGAGGCGCCCTGGTTCACATCGGTTTACAAGAGGGAGACGCGTGAGGCACGCATCCATCATGCCACAGTCCCCAGAGTGAAGTCTGGATACTGTAACGCAGCCTTTCCCGCATGCGCACACACACACGTGGATTTTGCATAGCTGTGGGGATGGGTTCGATGCTCAGATTGCTACATTACAGTTCAGAACTGGGATCCCACTAGAACTGGCTGGAAAATGAAAACCTAGTTTTGCAAAAACGGTGCGGTTGCTTTCATTTTGAAGTGTTCAGTGTAGACACTTTAAAAAAATTTTTTTTCACAATTCCCCCCTACCACCAATTTTTTTTTTTTTTTTTTTTTTTTAAATCAAAAGCCTTACTGAAATGTTGGGGGAAATTGTCAATGAACGAAAACCCCATTTTTCATTCAGTGAAACATTTTGAAAACCTTTTTGATAGTTAAAAAAACAAAAACCCCAAAGGCCAATTTTCAAGAAAAAACACAAAAATTCAACAGCAACAAGTTTTGTGTGAAAAATATCACCTTCTAGAAAAGTATGTGGTGATGGTCCCAGGATATTAGCAAAACAAGGTGCGTGAGGTAATTGTTTTATTGGAACAACTTCTATTGGTGAGAGAGACAAGGGCTGTGTAACTGGTCTCTCTCACCAACAGAAGTGGGTCCAATAAAAGAGATTATCTCACCCACTTTGTCTCACTTTAAAAAAAGGCCATTTCTCAATGAAAAAACCTTTGTTCCAAACATTTCCAGCAGCTGTAGCCACTGCTGTTATTGAAGCCCCATTAAAGACAAGAGGATTTAAAAAAATAAAAGACAGAAGGTGAGATTCCAAGGCCAGAAGGAATCACCGTGATCATCTAGTCTGAGCTGCTGTCTAACACCGGCCAGAGAACTTCGCCAAAAGAATTCTTGGAGCAGATCTTTTAGAAAAAAACATCCAGTCTATAAAAATTGTCAGTGATGGAGAATCCACCATGACCCTTGATAAATTGTTCCAATGGCTAATTACCCTCTGTCAAAATTTCCCCCCTTATTTCCAGTCTGAATTTGTCTAGCTTCAACTTCCAGCCACAGATTATGTTAGACCTTTCATTGCTAGGCTGAAGAGCCCATTTTTAAATATTTGTTCCTTGTGTAGGACTTTAATCCAGTCATCCTTTAACCTTCTCTTTATTAAGCGAAATAGACTGAGCTCCTTGAATCTCTCACTATATGGTATGTTTTCTAACCCTTTAATCATTCTCACTGCTCTTCTCTGAACCTTCTGCATTTATCAACATTCTTCTGGAACTGTGAACACCAAAACTGAACACAGGATTCCACCAGCAGTTACACCAGAGCCAAATACAGAGGTAAAATAACCTCTCTTCTCCTACTGGAGATTTCCTGTTTACGCATTCCAAGATCACATTAGCTCTTTGGGCCACAGTGTTGCACTGGGAGCTCATGTTCAGCTGATTAGCCACCACGACCCCCAAATCTTTTTCAATCTTGCTTCCCAGGATAGAGTCCCCTATCTTGTAAGTGTGGCCTATGTTCTTTGTTCCCTGCTGTATACTTTTACATTTAGCTCTATTAAAATGCATATTCTTTGTTTGCATCCAGTTTACCAAGCCATCCAGGTCACTCTGAATCAGTGATCTGTCCTCTTCATTATTTACCACTCTACCAATTTTTGTCATCCGCAAACTTTATCAGTGATGATTTTGCTTTCTTCAAGCTCCTTGATAAAAATGTTAAATAGCGTAGAGCCAAGAACTGACCCCCTGCAGGACCCCACTGGAAACACACCTGCTGAATGATGATTCCTTGTCTACAATTACTTTTTAAGACCTATCAGTTAGTCAGTTTTTAATTCATTTATTTCCACTCTCCAGGACTGATGGGCATTGCACTGGCCAAGTGAGCTAAGCACGAGGGATTTTTTTCAGCAGGAGTAAATGGATGATCCAATAAAAGAAGGCAAATTACCCTGCTAAGGACAGTTTGTAGCCAAACTGGCTAATTAGTTCAGGAGCCACAGGCCACAAAATAAAAACACTTTGTGTTTCTGCAGCTGCTTATATCTGAAGATCCCAAAGCACTATACCCCATCCCACAGCTACCTTTTCAGGAATTTCAGTACTATTATCTCAGTTTGACAGATAAGGAAACTGAGGCATAGACTGGTGAAGCTGTAGCTTGCAAGTCAGAAGAAAAGAACCAGGAGTCCTGACTGCCCCACTCTCCTACTCTAATCCCCTAATCATTATATAAAATGTCTGTATTTCTAAATGCATTTGGTTTCTGGTGGTTGCACCTCTTTATGAATCATCTCTACTACTGAGATCTAAGCTGGGGCTGTATTCTTCCTTTGATCTATTCTTGCTTCAGTAGAGATGTGCTCTGGATCTGAATCCAAATTTGCCCAGAATGCAGACAGGATCTAATCCAGCATTTTTGTTCAGTTAATGACCGAAACGGGTCCAGTTGCAAAGCGTAGATGCGGATCTGAAAGTTGGGATCGTTTAGATCTGGGACGTTGGTCTGGGCCTCTGTCTGGTTTTTGGTTTAGCTGCTGCATTTGCTCACTCTTCCCAATGCTTCTGGTGATTTTTTTAGTGTTTCATTATTGCAGTTGAAGGCTGAATTGCTAAAGGTCTCCAGTGCTGCTCACTCCAGCCAGGACATGAACCCAGGTCGTGTTTGTTAAAACACCCCTATGTTTTGTGTTTTCAGCCAAAGCTACAAGGAAAGATGTTTCCAGGGTAATTACAACTCCATGTCCCTGAAATCTCACCAAAATCAGCTTATCTCAAGAGATTCCCAGTTCTGATGGACCTGGGGAAGCATCTGAATTTTCCAAATCCTAGAAGAGCCTGCCAAACTTTTGTGAGAGAACCCCCCGACCTTATGGCAAGTGACCTGGAGAAATTCTTGAGGTTCCAGGCCTCAAATCATTCTGGTAGCACTTTTCTGAGCCCTTTCCAATTTGTTGACGTTCTTTTTGAAGTGAGGACACCAGAACTGGACAAGGACCTGCCAAGGTCACACAGGGTATGTGTACAGAAATGAATCTAGCTTGGAACTCAGGAGATCTGGGTTCAAATGTCATCTCTACTACAAACTCCCTGTGGGTGTGTCTACACTGCAAAGAAAAATTGGTGGCACCGGATCAATTGACCCAGGCTCATGGGGATCCGGTTGAGGGGCTAAAAATAGCAGTGTAGACATTCCTGCTCAAGGTGGAACCTGGGCTCTGGAGCTTCCCCCCCTTACTGGGTTTCAAAGCCGGGGCAGGAATGTCTCTCTACACTGATATTTTCTGCCCCACAGCCCTAGCCCCACAAATCCAAGTCAATTGACCTGGACTCTGAGACTCAGCACCAGGGGATTTTTCTTTGCAGTGTAGACACACCCATAGTTTGTAGTAGAGATGACATTTGAACCCAGATCTCCTGAGTACCAAGCTAGATTCTTCAGCACAAGATCATCCTATTTAATCACTTCCTTGAACCCAAAGGAAGGCAGTTTAACTACACTCCCTCCATAAGCTATGGTGTTCAGAATTTCATTGCAATAAGTCGCGCTCATGAATCAGGAAGGTTTTGATTAGTTGTTGTTTTAAATCTGCTGCTCTTCAGTGAAATCTCTGTCCTTGAAATCCAAGGGAAAACTTGGATAAAACCCAGTCTGCTAAAGGATGAGATGGCTCTGAGCCCAGAACTAGTGTCCACACTCTGATTATTGCTCTTATTTTGTGTGTGTGACTTTGGCACTGGTAAAAAGTGCCAGTGATTTAACCCCTGTGTGTCATCTAACTCGGATCTGAGCAGTTATAGATGCCGTGGTGGTAAAGATAACCGTACCTTGCAGGGCTAGGTTAAAGCATAGGTAGCATATTAGGAACCCAGCTTCTGAAGTCATATGATTAAATCAGAATGAATGTTTTCATTTTTTACAGTACATTTTGTGGTTGCAAAGAAAAGCTGGAAAATACGAACCTAGTGTAACTGACACACCAACATCTGCCTGCGTCTACAGAGAGCCTGAAACATGTGTTCTGGGTGGAGGAACTGCTCTGAGTGCAACCAGTGCTATGACGTCTGCCTGAGTCTGCAGAGAGCCTGGAGCAATAGCTCTGATAGGGGTGAGCTGGGCATCCATTTCTCAATGGTGTGTTAATTCTAAGCCCCTCTGCTCTCAGATACCTCTGTCCCCCACCAAGCCCACCCCAGCAGAGGACTCTGTGTGCAAGAAGAGAAGAGGGCAGCAGCCCCCTATCCTGGATGATGGGGTAAGTACATGAGAGCCCCCTGGCTGGTCCTGGTGGCAGAAAGGGAGCCCCATGCCGCTTTCCCTGCCTCTCTGGGAGGACCTAATTCCCCCTTGGCATTGCTATTTTAAGTGTGGGGCCACATTTTGTTTAGACTGTAAACTCTCCAGGGCATGTTTTGTCTCTCTCTCAAGGTCTATGGATAGCACCCAACTGGGGCCTTGATCTCAGTGGGGGGATGCTAGATGCTACCGTAATACCTATAATAATCACCATCATCCTCTGATTTCTATGTATTTCTTGTAAAACTCAACTCGATATGCAAGTGCTCGGGTACTGCAGCTGTAAATATGGTATAGGGGCCTGGAGCAAGACTCATAGTTTCCTTTGATTCCTAACTAGTTCTGGGCTGAATTGTGTGCCTCTGGCTTTAATTTCTGTCTCCCACGTCTGTTCGTCTGTCCAGCGCGTGGGAATCTGGCACGTGACCTTTGACCCCCGCCAATCCGCTCCCGGATACCATTTTGCGAGAGCGCGAGCGTACGCAATAAAGAGCTGCCGACAGCTTGCAAACAGCCTGCGCTCAATTGTCCCTTCCGGAGAGAATTAAAGCAAATGTCTGTTTTATGGTGTTGTTTGCTTGAACCTCATCAACGCACAGCTCTCTGGAGCAAAGGCGGTGTGGGGATTACGCCGGAGGGGGGCGTGGGAAGTGCGCGAGCACCATCGGGCACCCATGGTTTGGAGCTACAGCTGGCCTTAATGCTTCTCGAGCCCGGAGAAAGAATGGGGCTCAGTGGCGTTGGAGAAGGAGGCTGGGCCCGGTGTTTTGTGTGTTTCGTCTGGGCTGTGAGAGATCTGGCTTCAGTGTTCTACTCTGCTACAATCAGCCGCTGGGCTAATTACCCTAGTCTCTCTGTGTCTTAATTCCCTATCTGTAAAATGGGGAATATAGTCGTTCCCTGCTTTCTGTGTTATAGCAATGGGAACCATGGAAATACCTCAGGTAGAATCACACTGAGTGTCCCCATTGCCTGGTCCACAATGTTGCCTGGTTTCTAGTCCTGCTTTTGCTGCTGACCTGTGGTGAGTGCCTCAGTTTCTCCTCCTACTCGTGTCTATTTAGACTGTAAGCTCTTTGGGGCAGGGGCTGTCTCTCACTCTTGTGCAGTGCCCTTGACCGTGGTTGTGCCTCTAGGAGCTACTTCCACTATTAATAAAAATGAAGANGGGCTGTCTCTCACTCTTGTGCAGTGCCCTTGACCGTGGTTGTGCCTCTAGGAGCTACTTCTACTATTAATAAAAATGAAGATTAATCTGGTGTGTGTGTGTGTGTCTGAGAAGTCCCAGAAGCATGGAGTTGCTGACACTACAGGACTCTATGTGGGCACGTTCAGTAGGAACATAGCAGTCAGGGGGCCAGGTCACACCAGTGGTCCAGCTAATCCAGCCTCTGACAGTGGCCAGTACTAGCTGTTTCAGAGGATAACTAATTTATCCATAACTTCTTCCTAACTCCTGTCACTTAATGATTGGCTCATGCTCTCAAGTAGCAGGTTTTCTATCCTTTTATAAAACTGTATCTTCCCTAATATAACTGGGGCTACTCTTGCTATCAATACGCTTGTATCTAGTGTAATAATACCTAGCTCTTCTACAGAGATTTCATATGTAGATTTCAAAGCACTTTACAAAAGGCAGTGTGCCCAGTGGCTAGCGCGCTGGACTGGACTGGGACTATTCCTAGCTCTGCCACTGATCCACCATGTAGCTTTGGACAAATGACTGCTTTGCACTATGCCTCAGTTTACCCATCTGTAAAATGGGGATAACAGTACTGCCCTTCTTTGTAAGGTACTTTGAGATCTATGGGTGAGCTAGGTTTTGGTGATGTAAAGGACGTCAGCATTTCACAGCGCGCATGGCCAGATGGGACCATCAGATAATCTAATTTGACTCGTGTTTGGCTAAAGCCCATCTTCCAAAAAGGCAGCCAGTCTTGATTTGAAGATGTCAAAAGATCATCTGCATTTTACATGTGGGGAAACTGAGGCACACCAAAGGGAAAGTGACTTACCAAGGTCACACAGCTGCAAAACTGGGAACAGAACCGAAAACTCCCAGGCGGGATGTTCGGGTGTTACCCACTAGGCTATGCTGCTTATTACTGTTGATAGCTATCAAATCCTTTTTTGAATTCTGGAAGATCTTGAACTCAACAATAGACCTGGATGAACAGTGGATTTTTCAGCTTCTTGGTAATTTCAAAAAGTAAAAATAAAAAAAAAGTTTTTGATTGGACCAAAACTGAATATTTTTGAAATTTTAGGCAAACTGAAACATTAAAAAAAAAAAAATTTGGGGTTGAATGAAAAAATTGATTTTGACCAAGCAAATATTTCATTTTGGTTTTGACCATTTTTAAATGGCTCTGATTTTGTTTTTAATAAAATTAAAGGAAATTTTGAAAGTCATTTCAAACCAGATACACACCACACAGTCAACCTGTGGAACTCCTTGCATGGGGATGTTGTGAAGGCCAAGACTATAGCAGAGTTCAAAAAAGAGCTAGATAAGTTCATGGAGGATAGGTCCATCAATGGCTATTAGCCAGGATGGGCAGGTATGGTGTCCCTAGCCTCTGTTTGCCAGGAGCTGGGAATGTGTGACAGGGGATGGATCACTTGATGATTACCTGTTATGTTCATTCCCTCTGGGGCACCTGGCATTGGCCCCTGTCGGAAGACAGGATACAGGGCTAAATGGAGCTTTGGTCTGACCCAGTATGGCCGTTCTTATGTTCTAAAAAATGCAAATGTTTGGAATTTATTCAGATTATTTTTTCCCCCCCAAAACAAACAATTTGGCAAAACTGACATGAATTCCCAAAATGTTTCAATGTCACCATAGCTGCATTTTTTTTTTTGCCACAAAAAGTTTCAGTTGAAAAGTTTTGCCCAGTTCTAGTCAACATCATGTGGCAGTAAGTTCCACAGGTCAATTATATATCATGTGCCATAGTAATTCCTTTGGACAGTTGGAAGTGTATGGCCTCAGTTCCACTGAATTCCTTCCTTGTTCTCATAGTATGAGAAAGGAGCAACCAGCTGAGCTCCTCTGTACCATTTGTTATGTTATATACCTCTATCTTGATGCATTCATCTCCCGCTAAAGTGTATAGTCTTTTATACCGTGCAGCCTAATTGCTTGTGCCTAAGGCTGGCCTCTTCATTTCCACCTCCGTCTGGTGTGGAAAGTACAAATGAAATGTTTCCTGGATGTGGGGATCAGTGGAGGTCTATTTCTTTGGGGGGAGTGGGAGGCTGATAAATCATGCCAGCAGCAATGCTTATGCCCCGGACATACATCACCATGGCCTGCCATGGCAGCCAAGGACATGGAAAAATTGGCCTGGGAAAAATCAGGCACTTGGAAAAGGCCTGATCCTGCATGGTGCTGAGTCCCCATCTCTTCTCCAAATCCACCACTGAAAACCTGACTGCTGATTTTGGCACCTAGAGTGGGATTTTGATGCAGGACTCCAGGTTCCCAAGTTAGATCAAGTTAGCTTGAGCTGCTTTGCCCTGTGTCAGACACTGAGCTGGTGGCATAGCCACCTAGCCTGCTCAGCCTCTTAAGGTGCAATACTGAAACCAAGGAGCAGAACTGCAGGGATCTGCCGAGCAACAGAGATCCCTGATAGATAGCATGTCCTGGAGATGCAATGCAGGGACACCATGCACAGCCCCCATTCAGACACGTACTGAGTTCCTGCCCCTCACGCTGAAACCAATGGAAGCAGTAGGCATCTAGTGCTGCTCAGAGGGCTCAGGAGGTGCAGTCAACTGACGAGGTGCCAGTCAGTTACCGCTGGTGGCAGCCAAAGGGTCTGGAATAGAGAAAGGTGGCAGGGCCCAGGTGCTCAGCGACACAGCTGGCTTGGGGTCCCCTGAGATGGCTGTCCTTGATTCTGCTGGGGTTCCATTCTCCCCACCTGCTGCACGCAGGGGACAGATCCTCAACCGGTGTAAATGAGCACTGATATACACCAGCTGGGGAGCTGGCCTTGGCACTGCAGCATGCACGCACTCCCGGCTATTTTCCTGCCTCTGGGCCCACATCGCCTTTTCTGTGCACCTTGAGCCGTCATGTACATCGGCACAGAGTGCTCCCATTCTGTATTAGTGTCACTGCTATGAAATTAATGAAATGAAATTAATAGGCAGCAGGTTTAAAACAAATAAAAGGAAGTATTTCTTCACACAATGCACTGTAAATCTGTGGAACTCCTTGCCAGAGGATGTTGTGAAGGCCAAGGCCATAACAGGGTTCAAAGAAATTAACTAGATACATTCATGGAGGATAGGTCCATCAATGGCTATTAGCCAGGATGGGCAGGGATGGTGTCCCTAGCCTCTGTTAGCCAGAAGCTGGGAATGGAAGACAGAGGATGCATCACTTGATGATTCCCTGTTCTGTTCATTCCCTCTGGGGCACCTGGCACTGGCCACTGTCGGAAGACAGGATACTGGGCTAGATGGACCTTTGGTCTGACCCAGTAGGGCCATTCTTATGTTCTTATGCTATTACAGTAGCCACAAGAAGCCACAGCCAAGATCAGAGGCCCTTTGGGCTAGGGGCTGGACAGACAGTACCCAGCCCTGTAGAGCTTACAATTGCAAGCCAGCCAGAGCATAGGACTTGCCCAAAGTCAGTGGTAGAACCCAGGTGTCCTGGACTCCCTGTCCAGAGTCCTAACCTCTAGACCGTGCTGCTCGTCTGGTTTGAGGGTTTGGTTTGGCAATGAAGAACCAAGTTTCTCTCTGATAGAACTGTCCCCTCCCCTCTTTGTCTTTCTCTCACCATCTCTCATTATCACCTATTCTCCGCTCCTTCCCAGCCCCTCCTCCTCCTCTCACTCCCACCCCCGAACCTGCCCCGTCTTGCTCTGGCTGCGGGGCCAGACCCGCAGCGAGAACGCCGCCTCTTGCGCTGTCATTGTCATTGTCTCGCTAATTTGTATTGTAACCAGCTGGGACGGCTGAGGGTTGATGGGAGCGATCTGTCTGCTTAATGCACAGGGCATTAATTCCCCAGCCAGGCCCTGTATGTACCTCATGAAACTGCGGCGCCCATAAAAACACGCTTAGATTTATTTTATTCCCAGCCTGTGATAGCACTGACGACCTCGGTGCAGCACAGTGTATTTCCTGGGGACTAATGACCGGCTGGAGTTAATGGTCCATGTGAGCTCCTTGGGCCATCAGTTCCTCCCAGCTGGCCATTAATTCCCAGGAAATACCTGGGCGCTTGGGTCATTATTGCTTAATTCCATCCTATTTTTCACTCATGTACGTTTACCGAACAAAGATGCCTCTGAATAATAACCAGCGTCTTATATTTCTATAGCATTGTCCCTACCAAGGTGCTTAAAACAGGGCAGCTGGGAGCCAAGAGATGTGATATCCATTCCCAGAACAGTCACTAACTTACCCGCATGATCCCAGGCAAGCCACTTAAACTCTCTGTGTCTTACCTTCCCTACCTCTAAAACAGGCGTAATTCATAGATTCCAAGGCCAGAAGGGACCATTATGATCATCGAGTCTGACCTCCTGCATAGCACGGGCCCTGGGTCTCCCTCAGTGAGTCCTGCATGGAGCTCAACAGTTTGGGGTTGAACTGGAATGTGTCTTTTAGCAAGAACGGCTATCTTGAGTTAAAAACTCCAAGCAATGGAGACTTCCCCACTTCCCTCCTAATCTTGGACAATGGTTAATTACCCTCACTGTTAAAAATCCATGTTTTATTTCTTCTGCGAACTTTGCTGACTCCAACTTCCAGCCACTGGAGGCTGTTAACCCTTTGTCTGCCGGTCCCCTATTATGCTGGAGCTGGTGCTGTTTCTGATTTCAGTTTCGCAGGAGTTTTAAAACTTTATTTTGGAGACATTTTTATCAAAATCTCTTCTCCCTGTGCAGGTGATGATACTGACAGTACAGAACTGTGTATCTTTCTCTCATATTTACAGAACCCTGTATTATCTAGGTGCTAGATAGTATGTATATGCCTATCAGTGAAATGCAGCCACCTCTGGAGTGTAACGCAGCAACTTCTTAGCAGCATACATGAACACTGCACAGTAGTGTAGGGCAGAAAGTAATTATTACTCAAGATGTTTGATTTGTTCAGGACACCTTTGTGTTTGCAACAAGTATCATCGGGATCTTTCATCCCAGCTTCTCAGGACCTTGGTTTCATCAGATGACACTAAGCTGGGGGGAGAGGTAGATATGCTGGAGGGTAGGGATAGGGTCCAGAGTGACCTAGACAAATTGGAAGATTGGGCCAAAAGAAATCTGATGAGGTTCAACACGAACAAGTGCAAAGCCCTGCACTTAGGAATGAAGAATCCCATGCACCGCTACAGGCTGGGGACCGACTGGCTAAGCAGCAGTTCTGCAGAAAAGGACCTGGGGATTACAGTGGCCAAGAAGCTGGATACGAGTCAGCAGCGTGCCCTTGTTGCCAAGAAGGCCAACGGCATATTGGGCTGTATTAGTAGGAGCATTGACAGCAGATTGAGGGAAGTGATTATTCCCCTCTATTTGGTACTGGTGAGGCCACACCTGGAGTAATGAGTCCAGTTTTGGTCCCCCCACTACAGAAGGGATGTGGACAAATTGGAGACAGTCCAGTGGAGAGCAACGAAAATGATTAGGGGGCTGGGGCACATGACTTATGAGAAGAGGCTGAGGGAACTGGGGTTATTTAGTCTGCAGAAGAGAAGAGTGAGGGGGGATTTGATAGCAGCCTTCAACTACCTGAAGGAGGGTTCCAAAGAGGATGGAGCTTGGCTGTTCTCAGTGGTGGTAGATGACAGAACAAGAAGCAATGGTCTCAAGTTGCAGTGGGGGAGGTCTAGGTTGGATATTAGGAGGGTAGTGAAGCACTGGAATGGGTTACCTGGGGAGGTGGTGGAATCTCCATCCGTAGAGGTTTTTAAGGTCAGGCTTGACAAAGCCCTGGCTGGGATGATTTAGTTGGGGTTGGTCCTGCTTTGAGCAGGGGGTTGGACTAGATGACCTCCTGAGGTCTCTTCCAACCCTAATATTCTATGATTCTATGTCTCAGTGGGAAGATGGATTCAATGTTAAGTGGAATAATCTTAACGTTGTAGCCAGCTGACAAAAGGCAGGAGTTCAGGCCATCCCAGGCTATGATGTGAACCATTCTGCATGGAGGATATAAACCCTAGTGTCCTTCCAATCATTTTACCTGTATTCATTTCCAGGTTTGTTTGGTTTATCAGGCCCAGTCGGAGCAGGCTATGGCTGTAAAACCTTTGGCTCTCCTGACACCAAAGCTGCTCAAAGCACCTGGACTTGAAGACCATGCCCAGGCCAAGCTCCTCTTGACTTCAGGGAACATTGCACTTGCTGGGTGGAGGAGGCATAAATGCAGCCTCAGCCTCAGAGGACCTGATGCTCAAGGCTGCTCAGACAACACAAAGGGGCGGCAATCCAGCCCCCAAATGCCCAGCAGAGAATCCTCCTGTTAGAGGGGAGCTCCCTGCTGGCAGATCTGCCTTGCAGCTGAGACGTGAGCCAGTGCAGGGGGGCATGTCAGGGGTGAGTCACGAGCAGAAAGGCCACTAAGCCAATCCACTGACCCTAAGCCAGTGGTGCAATTTAGACTAGAGTTGCCCAGCAGCAACTCTAAGATGCGCTGAGGCTAGGCTGGGGTGAGAATCAGGGAGGTGCACATGGCTACTCGACAGCCTCCGATCTCGTCTTCTCTTGCCTAGACCAATGCTCTGGTGCAGGAGCGAATCTTTACCCTAAGTCTGCAGTGTCCTCCCTCATCTAACTTCTCAGTAAGGACAAAGCTGAGCAGCAGCAGGGGTGTGTGTGAGCGTGTTCCTGATGGACTCATCTAATGAGCAATTTCTATTCACCTATCAACTGCAGCGCAAGGGCAAGCAGGTAATCCTCTCGCTTGCATTTATTTTTTAATTTCAAAACCTTCTGCGCAGCACATTCGGTGCAGCCTTCAGGCGCCCGGCAGGTTATTAAAGTGGCCTTTGGAGTCACAAAGTTTGGGTGTCCCTGACCTATGTGGGATAAGGAGGACAGTTCTGTGGCTCAAGTCAAGGGGTAATTAATTGTGGTATGGTAGCACCAGCCTAGGCTCGCAGCCCCATTGTGCTCAGTGCTGGGCAGACACAGAAGATATTTATTGGCGCAAGGGCTGGAAGCTGGATCTCCCAGGCGAGTGCGCTAAGCACTGGGAAATAGAGTCGTTCTCACATGCTTTCTGGCCCAATGACTATGTAAGTGTTTTATACAAAGTGGAAGAGCATGGGCAGCGGGTGACGCTCCCCCTTGGGGAGGCTGGTCCCCTGCCCCGCCTCACCTTGCTGCTCTCAGGCCTCCCGAGGCTGAGAGCTTGGTCGCTGCCACAGGGGGGAAGGAGGGCTGAGCGTTTGGCCTGGCCGGGGTTGAACTCTCAGCCTCGGTGGAGGCACCTCCCCTGTTCTGCCCCTTCCCCCGCAGCCCCGCCCTTATTCGGCCTTCCCCCCCGCTGCAGCCCGGAGACCGGAAAAGCTCTGTGTCCCCATCACAGTCCTGGGGCAATGGTAGGGGGAGATTTTTCTGGGGGCCCCAAATCTGCCACTCTTCTCAACCCCCCAGTGGTGTGAGGTTTGGGGAGGTTTAACTTCCTCCAGCCTCCATTACACGCCGCCCCATGGAAGAGCTTCAGCAGGAGAGATTCCCAGACCCCACAGCACTCTATCGCCTAGAGATTTGGCCACTTCCATGGGAGCTGGGTGAGCTAGGTTCTAGTCCCTCTACTGAAGTGGATGACTTGGGGACTTGAACGTGTGATTCTCCGAGGGAATGTTCTAATCACGGGTTGCTAAAGGATGAGAGGGGGCACCGCCTCCTTGGCTGGGGTTGGTGCAGGGCCCGATCCAGTAGGCGTGTTCTTAGGCAGCTCCTGAGAATTCCTACCAGATCTGGCCCTGCCGACATGGTAGGCAGGGGGACATGTTGCCAGGGTTTAAGTACCAAGCTGCTTGGTGGAACAGGACTTAGGTGACTTCGCACATGCCCAGGTTTAGAAAATTAGGCATCGAGGGGACTTGAGTGGCAGAAACGTAGGTGCCTACAGGGTTAGGGTAGCAGCTGAGCAGCCGTTTTGCGGATTGACATTTTAGACTTAGGCACCTAAGGTGGCAGTTAGGCGCATAAATCCCTTTATGGATCTAGCCACAAGTCTCTGGAGTCATAGACCAGTTTCACCACAGTGCCATCGTTCCTCTAACAGAGACTGCTAGATTTGGGGAGTGGGGAGAACTATGCTCCTTGCTGCCACAGACTCAGTGGGGGCCTGGGGCAAGTCACTTCCCTGCTTTCTGCCTCAGTTTCCCCATTCTGTACATCTTTCTACGCAGGTGGGCTTCTTAGACTGACTTCATCAGGGCGGCAGCCCCCAAGATGAGGAGACTTCTAGGACGTGACCAGCATTTAGCACATGTGATTCTCTCCTTTCCCCCTAAGGGGAACATGATGGGAGTTTTATTTGTTTTTTATTTATTCACGTCTGCTGCGCTGCGTGCGTTCATTGCTGAAGGCAAGGTCAAACGAGAGCCCGCTGCACTCCGAAAGGAAAGCGGTGAGGTTTGAGGCAGTTCATCCCACAGCTGTGGACCCGCTCGATCTCCTGAGCACTGCGGATAATGATCCTGACCTGCTTCTCAGGGAAATGAAGGCTAAAATGCCACTGCAATGTTTGCAGTGTGCTTTGAGATCCTCAGACGGAAAGGCGAATGATTATTTAAAGGTACAAGCGCAAATTAAGCCAAAGGGCCTGAGGCTGGCCTCAGGGCTTGTCTATATGGCGATGGCGTGTGCGGTAAAACTGCAGTGCACCAGTCAGCCGTGCACTCACTGGCTGTGTGGACCCTGCTATCCCCTGACTGAAACAGCAGAATCAGCCCTCACTCACTGGAGCTTGTTTCTGTTGCTTTTTATACAACAGGCAGTGTTGGGTCCCAAATAACCATGTGTGCTCACTAAACACAAACAGTAACCGACCAGATCTCCAAGTGCTTTATAGCTATTATCCTCCTCTTAGGCAGAGAGAAGGGAGGTAACTAGCCCAACGTCACCCAGGTGACTAGTAGCAGAGCCAGGACTAGAAGCTGTCTCTCCACAGCAGCAGGTCTGTGCACTAGCCACTAAATCACACTGTCTCCCGCTATACCAGTGGTAGGCAACCTATGGCACGCTTGCCGAAGGCGGCACGCAAGCTGATTTTCAGCGGCACTCACACTGCCCGGGTCCTGGCCACCAGTCCGGGGGGCTCTGCATTTTAATTTAAGTTTAAATGAAGCTTCTTAAACATTTTAAAAACCTTATTTACTTTACACACAACAATAGTTTAGTTATATATTATAGACTTATAGAAAGAGACCTTCTAAAAACGTGAAAATGTATTACTGGCACGCGAAACCGTCAATTAGAGTGAATAAATGAAGACTCGGCACCCCACTTCTGAAAGGTTGCCCACCCCTGCTCTATACCACCCAAGCCTATTCTCTTTGGCTATAAAGACCCAAAATAGCTCTTATCTCCTGCCTAATCAATGCAAGACCTAGCTACGTACGTACCAGCTCTGGCTGGTTCTACAACATAGAACACAGTGGCACCACTTAGGGGGCTCACAAACTATGTAAAGGGATACTACACTATTTGATTTCACTATTTAATCCTGGGGGATGGACTAGAAGACAGCCCTATGCTTCTGGGATGCTATTCTAGGCAGTTCAAAGAGAGAGCAGCAGCGGTGTAACTCCGCTGACTATAATGACTTGATACCAGTGGAAGTTGGAAGTAGGATCTGGCCCCTTTCATTTCTGCCAGACATTTCCCCTCTGCAGATCCTGTCCATTTCTCCCACCGCATCGTGCTTCAGTTTCTCTCCTTGACATCACTGTGCAGAGGAGGCCAAGAATTCGACATTTTTGGCCATTTCAGGGGAGAAGGAAGTACTGACACAAATTCGTGAAATTGCAAAGTAGGTTAATGTTCTTTGGGATTTTGTATCCTCCCCCCCTTCCTTTCTCTTGATGAATTGTTCCTCGTTTTGTTATAATGTTAAAAAAGAGAGTGAGAAAGAGAAGACCTCCCTTTCTCTCTCTCTCTCTCTCTCTCTCTCTCGCTCCCTCCTTTCTCGCTGACTTCATCATTGCAGCCAAGATTCTTGGAAATCGTTCAAGGTATGTGTCATCAGTATAAATATCACCAGACCTCTTAGGAGTTCTCACACTCCCACTGCTTTAGAAGGACATTATTTAAAATCAGCGCTGGCTTCCAAGATGCTCTCATCAGCCTTCCCAATAAATAAATAAATAAATAAACCTTACCCACACCCTATTTCAAAGCCGAGGATGTTGCGAAGATCCCATCTGGCACAGGCAACAAACAGAATTACCAAGCAGATCGTAAACACGCTGCTTCTATTGTAATTTAGCTCGACGAAACACATGCTTCTGTTGCTGGAGCTAATGTAGACACGGCTGTTACCTGCTTGACCACTGGTCTGCTGAGTGACCTTGGGCAAGTCAGTCACCAGCTCCGTGCCTCAGTGTCCCCATCTCTACAATGGGGATAATGAGACTGACCTCTTTTGTAAAGAGCTTTGAGATCTAGTGATGAAAAGTGCTATATAAGAGTAGGAATTATTATTATTAGTAGTAGTAGCAGCATGACCATGAGTCTAGGTATACTTAATCCTGCCTCAGAGTGGGAAGGATGGACTATGTCTTGAGGTCCCCTCCAGCCCTACGTATCTGTGGCTCTTTGAGCCAAAAGGTAAACTGGATCAGTGGAATTTGGGCTGAAAGTTAAATATGATCAGTGGAAATTTTTCACTTGAAAATTCATTTTTGCCCCAAGATGACCTTTTTCCAAATGAAAATGTTCCCAGAACATTTTATTTCTTTCTCAACTTTGCTTGTTCTTTGATGAAAAACAGAAAAACAAATGCAGATTTGGGGAGGGGGGGGGAATGTTGGAACAAAAACCATCCAAAATAAGTTANTTTTTTCAAAAAACTAAAGAACATTTCCTCAGTCTCTTCTCCCCAATTTTTTTCATTTCCCCCCCCCCCCGAATTTCCCCCCAAAATCCTTACTGTTTTCCAAGCGGTTCCACACATGCCCTGACACTCCGGCCCGGGACGGGAGGCAACAAAGCTCACACTTCAGATCTTATAAATTACAAAGTTATTTGACTAATACCTGGTACAAACCCAGTGCTCCCTGTAGAAATTTGGATACTTTCAGCCACAGTCTTAGGCCCAGATCCCCAACAATATTTAGGCACCTAACTCCCATTGAGGTTCTGGAACCACCACTCAGCCAGTGTGGCCTGGATACACAAGTTCAAATCCAGCAGTGAGGATCTGGCCTCTCAGAGTAGAAGACAAATTGAATTCCATCCATTTAATGGGGTTGGTTCTTTAGGAAACCGTCCTCTGTGTCAGTGAGAGAAGAGTTTGTCCAGGTGTCCTTGGTTAGAAATGGCTCCTTATTCTCAACATGTTGGCGGAGAGGCATTTGAATGTCAATGGAGAAACAATGCCCGTGGGTATAAAGTGGATTGGGATGAAATGAGCTGTAGAAATGTGAGAGGTTATTTGGCTGCGACTGGTTGTTGGCAGCTGAAATTGGCTGGCTCTGATATGAGAAACAAAAACACAAAACAAATCCAGGCTGAGCCAGTAAAATAATAATCTTCTGTCCTTCAGTGCAAAGGATATCAAAGTTCTTTGCAAACTTTAATGGATTATGGCTCCCAAACCTACTCTGAAGTAGGTCACTTAGTGTCAGCATCCCCAGTGTGCGAAGGGGAAACTGAGGCAAATAAAAGCAATTTAACCAAACTCACACAGTGACTCAGTAAAATCATGACTCCAGTCCCCTGTTGCAACTACTAGATTCCACTCCCCTACCAGAACTGGGAATAAAACCCAGGACTCCCAGTCTGTCCTCCACCCACAATGACTAGATCCCACTCCCTTCCCAGAACTGAGAACAGAACCCAGGAGTCCTGACATCCAGCCTCCTGCTCTAACCATTAGATTCCCCTCCCCTCTGAGGACTGCTCCCCTCCTCCACTATCTCATCCTTGGGTCCCTGCAAAAGCTGAACAAATGCCTCATAACAAATAAATAAACGAGTGGCTCTCTCCTGCTGCATTATTTACAGACAATGTTTTCTGGTGCTGATAACGGCCACATTTGCCTGTGTCTTTAGCAACCAATATAAATTACTTCTGCTTGTCAGACCAGCACTGATCAGCTGATATTCAGCTGGAGGAACCTGTTTTAATGGGCACTTCCGGGTAGCCCGGCTCTCTCTGAAATCCGGAGGAGTGCTGGGACCTGGCAGACGCAATCTTTGCTTGCTGTCCCAGCTCACTGTTTGCTGAGCCACCGTCTGACAGGTCCCTGGTTTATGGAGTTTGTGTCCATTGCTGATAAAAGGTAACACAAAAGGAACGTGGGATCTGCCATATGGAATCAGACTATTGTTCCACTGATCCAGGATCCTGCCTTGTGACGCTAATGGGTATCCTACCTCCTGCCATACCCAGTTGAACCACTTGCAGCCCATCTTTGGCAATGACCAATATGAACTGACCCTGTTGAAACATCCTTAATGCACCAGACAGTTTATGCCCTAAAGTACATGAGAGGGAAAATATCCTTCCTGATCCTTGGCTTGGGGAGTCAGTTTATGCCCTGAAGCATGTGGCTGGATTACCCTTATTTATTATTATTATTTATTGTACTGTGTTCTGCACTGTACAAAGTTCACGTTAGCGTGCTTAGCTACATTAGTCATTCACAACCTCTGGCATCCTGTGGCTTGGAGTTCCACAGGTTAACAGCAGGCTGCATGACAAAATATATCCTTTAACTCATTCTAGATCTACCGAGCATTGAATGACTCTTTGGCCTTGTGTTAAGATCTATCCAGGTCCAATTTTCAAACATGAGCAAGTTTAGATGCAGAGATTTTTAAAGCCAGAAAGGGCCATTATGGTCAGCTAGTCTGACCTCCTGCATAACACAGGGCACAGAATTTCACTCAGGGATTCCTGTGTTAAGCCCATAATTTCTGGTTAAGGTAGAGCATCTTTTTTCAAGAAGACATCAAATCTTGATATTATCTGGGTGGCGACAGTTTGCCTAACAGTTTTGTAGCCCGGTGGGCAAATTTACTGGGCAGAAAGTTAGATCCTATCTTCTGGGCTGGCTTTATTTTCAAACAAGCTCCAAAGTAGCAGCAAATAAACCCGAAATACTACTAGGTACTAATCCCCTCAGGTTGCGAGCTGCCACCAACTGGGGGGGCGATAGGACACACCCTTTCCCCTATTGTAGCCTTTTCCGGCAGCTTGGCCTAGTAGGTAGCATACTGGACTGGGACTCAGGAGATTTGGGTTCTCACAACATGCCTGGAAGGTGGGGGAATGCGGTTATCCCTGTTTTAGAGATGGGGCACTGAAGCACATGACTACCCCAGCACCATCTGGGAAGTCTGTAGGAGAGCAGGGAGTTGAACCCGAGTCGCCATAGTCCTGGGTTAAGGGGTCTGGCCCATCCTTCCTCTCTAATGAGACATGGTTCTGGTTTTGGTTACACTCCACCTATCAGCCTGGTCCCATATCTGGTTTGTTATTGTAGGGTTGCTAATGAGGGCTGTGCCACACACCTTGGTTTGTTATTGATCATCCTGGGTCCATGCTATGATGTTTGGATCTGGAACTGGATCTCCCAAAAGTTCAGATCCGGGGCTTTGGCTTGCCCATAGGAAGCAACTGCCAACTGCCGAGCCAGATCTGAATGGCACCGACATTTGGGTCTGGTATTTTAGTACAGGCCCATCTTTGCCATCGTGAGAGACAAGCCCAGCCCCTTTAAAGAGGAGGATTTATTTGTGGGTACCCTCCCCCACCACACCTTATCTCTGGGGCAGATCCAGGGCCGGCTCCTGGCACCAGCTAAGGAAGCAGGTGCTTGGGGCGGCCAATACAAGGGGGCGGCACTCCGTCCGCTATTGGGGCGGCCCGTCTGGGTCTTCTGCGGGAATTCGGCAGCCAGTCCCTCAGTCCCTCTCTTCCTCTTTGAGCTGCCGCCGAAGTGCCGCCGAAGAGGAAGAGAGGGAGTGAAGGACCCGCCGCCGAACGGCCGCAGAAGAATGGAGCGGCGCGATTGAGCTGCTGCTGAAGTGCCGCCAATTGGCTTTTTTTTTTTTTCCCTCGCCGCTTGGGGCGGCAGAAAACCTGGAGCCGGCCCTGGGCAGATTGCAGGTAAGTCAGCACATCTTGGTTGATCTGAAAAACCAAGCGTGTGGTGGCCAGCTGCAGCCTGCCAAGGCCTCTGTCAGCTTCCTGATCTCTTAGAGGAAGGGAAGCCCTGTTCAATACCTGCTTGAGAAACAAATGGCTCAGCCACCCCTGGCTGCCAGCTGCGGAGGCCTGAGCTGAATACCAAGAGCATGAGGCAAGGAAGATGACGTCTGGTCTGACTTTGGCTGAGGATATTCCACCCAGGCTCAGAAAGGCTCTGGGAACTGGTGACAGGGACCTTGACAGAGGAGCCCCAGCTGTGGAAACAAATGCACCTTTATTTTCAGGGGGAAATATCATGGCCAAAGATGCAGTAACCCTAAAATAACAAGCCTCTGTGCCTGGTGCATTGAGTTTGAGCAGCACTACGCTAACAAACCAATGCGACCAGCTCTGCGCTGTGGAACAACCCTACAATAACAAGCCGATGCTCCCAATGCAGCACTTTTCAGCAACCCTTAAGAACAAACCAATAGGTTTAGCACAACTCTCACTCGCAACCCTACAATAATAATCTAGTGCGCCCTGCGTATATCTCATGAGCAGCTCAACAATAACAAGCCATTCTCAGCAACTCTTCCGTAACAACCAGTGCTCATAGTGAAGCCCTCATGAACAACCCTACGATAATAAACTAGCAAGTCCTACTCTTATGACCAACCCTATAATAAACAAAGCAGCAAGCCCAGTTCTCACGACCAACCCTACAATAACAAAGCAGCACTCGAAAGCAAACCTTCAATAAACAAACCAGTGGGCCATGCTCTCCGGAGCAACCCTACAATAACAAGCCAATGGGCATACATGATGAATGAAGGAAATTTGCATCTTTTCGTAAAGCGCATTTTGCTTTCAAGCATTGGATTTGAGTGTAAACAAACACACAAACAAAGGGACAAAATAATGTGATAAATGACGACAAAACAAAGGAACACAAATCCTGCCTGGGTTCCTTTACGGAGCAATGTTTGTCTATGTGCCTGATTTGTTTAAGGGATCCAATCTTGGTACGTGTCTCAGAGAGCAGGGAGAGAACAAAAGAATTAGACTCTCTTTGTTGATCTGAAGCATCCGTCTCAGGTTCACTGTGGAAACTTTCAAACCAGATTCAGGGCCCTAGTACGGTCAGTCCAAATGAAAACAGCCAAAGCGCTGGCTAAAGGGACCCCCTGATTTTTGTATCTTGGGGTGCAAGGGTGCGGGGGCGGGATGTTGCCGAAGCGTCAACAGAAGGTCAAAGGTCAGATACTTGTTTGTTTCTCCAGCCGACGGGGAAGGTTCATGAACTCGCACCTATTCAGCAAGGGCTGCTGGGAAAGCACCGGCTACAAAAGCCTCCCCTCCAGCCAACTGACAATGGGGGGAGGCATGTCCTTGAAAACGGCTGTTTGTCCACAGCACAGGCTAGGCCCAGTTGCTATGGCAACCCGCTCCAGAGACACCCATCTCCCCTCCACCCCACTCCTTTCCTGAGAATGGCAGGGTGGCATCCAGAGGACAGAGGAGGATGGCATGAGCAGCTGCTCAGAGGATCCGTGCACCTGGTCCAAGCCCTGCAGTCTGAGCACAGCCAGGGGAATCAAGGGATGAGATAGCTCAGCCATGTTGGGTGGAGGGGCAATGCAGGCCCTAGGAGGGTGGCTTTGGCCTCTCCTTCCCTGGGGTTTGCATCGAGAGTTAGGTGCCTAAATGCCATTGTGAATCCTGCCCTAAGTGACTTAGGAGCTTGTCTAGATCCAGGTGGGAAAGGAATATTTGAAAAAAAAATGCAAATTAGGTCCATCCAAACAATTCATTTGGCTCATTTCAAAATGTGCCATTTCGATTTTGACTTTTTTTTTTTAAAAAAGGACCCCTTTTTAGTATAAATTAACCCAAATTTCAAAACAAATATTTGTTTCCAACCAAAAAAATTGGAACTTTTCATTCAGAAAATGTCAAAATGGGACATTTCGACAATTTTGTAACTTATTCTCAATTTTTTTTTCACATCCGGAGATTCATCCCTTTCCCACTAAGTATTTGGCTTTTGACAAATCGGCATCTTTTGCCAAAAAAAAATTGGGTTGGGAAATTCCTGACCATCTCCACCTCAGTCCCATTTTTGAAAGTGATTTAGGAGCTTACATTTCCTAAGAACCTGAGGCTGAGCCACTTTTGAAAGGGAGACTTAGGAAAATTTTACCAAAACCTCAACGTGAAATTCAAAGAAACCAGAGTTTTGCCTGGATTGGGGACTGATCTATAGAACTTTATATTCTTTCCACTCCAAAGTACATGCTGGCCCCAGATGCAGCTCTGAAATTCAGACACCAGACTTGCTGCAAACCTTCCCCCCTCTCTACCCCCAGGCATGTTCACCCCCAAATTCAGCTCTCTCCCCAGGCTCATTCCAAAACTCACCCCCAGCTTCCCCATATGTAAGATGCCACCTGAGCCAGCAAATATATAATGCTGTCACACAGAATGTTAATAATGGGACCTAACTGGGGTTTGCTGAGATGGCTGCTTATCACACTGACCAGCATTGTCTCATTGTTTCCTTGTGAATCCCCTGTCTGTTTGTTGCATTCACCTGACTCTTGTCTTCTACATAGATTGTAAGCTCTTTGGGGTTTTATTTGTTTAAATAGTGCTCATGGGGGCCCTGATCCATGACTAGAGCATCTAGACTACCATAATACACATAACAATAGTAAACCAAATCTGATTTGCATGCCTCCATCCCATCTACAGACCATGTTGCCTGTCTAGTGCTTACCAAAGCTGTCTGACTTAGAGCTGTTTGGACTCAAGTATTCTAGTTCAGTACTGATCTATCTTCAGCTTTTATATGTCCACTGTGTACCACAGCATCTGAGTACCCCACAGTAACATATTTATCCTCACAACCCCCCTGTGAGGTAGGAAGGTGCTGTTAGCCCCATTTTACACATGGAACACTGAGGCAGAGACAAACTGGAGCTCGACTGTTCTCAGTGGTGGCAGATGACAGAACAAGGAACAATGGTCTCAGGTTGCAGTGGGGGAGGTCTAGGTTGGATATTAGGAAACACTATTTCACTAGGAGGGTGGTGAAGCACTGGAATGGGTTACCTAGGGAGGTGATGGAATCTCCATCCTTAGAGGTTTTTAAGGCCCAGCTTGACAAAGCCCTGGCTGGGATGATTTAGTTGGTGTTGGTCCTGCTTTGAGCAGGGGATTGGACTAGATGACCTCCTGAGGTTTTTTCTAACCCTAACCTTCTATGATTCTATGAAACTAAGTGATTGCCCAAGGTCAGACAGTCTGTGGCAGAGCTCGGGTCTCTCAAATCAGTGCTTTAAGCACAGCACCTCCCTTCCAAGATGTGCACACACCTTAGAAATGCAAATAGATAGTAGCTAGAGTGCAGGCGAGGGCAGCATAACATTGCTTCCTCCCTTTGCCGCTAACATACCTCCATTCTCATCTGGTGTGACCACCTTTTAAAGACAGTGTGGCTCAATGGATAGAGCACTAGACTACAGCTCAGGAGACCTATATTCTATTCCTGGCTCTGGCCTGCTGGGTCACCTTGGGCAAGTTACTGCCCCTCCCTATGTTTCAGTTTCCCCATCTATAAAATGGGCATAATGATATGCCTTTGTAAAGCATTTTGAGATCTATGTATTGTTACTAAGCATGGAGCTCACTCACTATGACCCACTGGGTCCTCCCTGCTAAGAAAGGGTGCCAATTTTGGGAAGGGGCACATGTAGATAGATACCCACTGATTTCCCAAAGGGTAACAGCTTTCAGTCACTGGTTGACCTAGGCTGGATTTGAACCACTGATCTAGAAGAGAGTGGTGTTTTGTGAAGTATACAGATAGCTGGATGCAGTTTAGCAGGAAATGCTTTTGTTCTGCATCTTTCCCTTTGTGCTCTTTGGAGGTGGGATGGAGAGCTTCTCAGATAAGGTGTGTGTGTATGTGCGTGTGTCTGTGTGTGTGTGTGTGTTGTAGGGGTGGGGGGGAGGTGTTTGAGAAATCCATTTTGCTAAGGTATGCAACTGAGCCCAAGCGCAGCAATTATGAAGAAGGATTTATGTTTGACTGCCATTAATCGGAAACTCGGTGTCAACAAGAAAAATCTCTGCTGTCCAGAGCGGTGGCTCCCTGCTTTATCATTATTATTGTAGGGAAGGTTTATTTTGAAATTTAAGGCAAAGATGGGTTTTAAATGAAATTTAACATAGGATTTGCCATGTGAAACATGATGAGGGCGAGGTGTCCTTTGGAGTCTAATGGCTCCCGGTACGGCCCCTTCTCCCAGCCAAATGCTGCACAGCTCGGAGCTGCCTATGTCCCACCCCACCACCACACCCCCTTGAGAGCTCTGAAGCTCTCCAATCTGGATCTTGATGATGGAATGAAACTGAAAATGTGTGAAGATAGTTGGATGTTTGTGTCCTTTTTTTAATGTCCCTGAATATGCCTGGCCCCAAGCACAGATGTCTGGGTCAGTTTTTAGAACCCAAGAAGACTGCCACTGTGTTTAGAGCAACAAAGGTGATCTAAAATTAAAAAAAAACACACCGAGTTTATTGATAATAGAGGAACTCCACCCCAGCTGGATGTCAACACACTCAGCCAAAGGAACAGCAAGTTGGAAGCGTGACATCATCAGAACTAACTGTGATTGGATGATTACACCCTGAAGGCAGGACACTGCCTGGAGAAACTAACTTTGCTAGATTAACCCTTTAATGGGATGTCACATGGTTAGGCTTGCCAATTTTGGTTGGACGTATTCCTGGAGATTTCATCACATGACATAATCTTTAATTAAAGATTAATCTGTAATTCCTGGAGACGCCAGGGCAATCCTGGAGGGTTGGCAACCTTACACGTGGCCCAGAGTTTCAATTCCCCGGGCCAGCTGACGCATCCAACCCTGCCTCTGGGAGAGAGGAGCCCCGACATAACTCTATAGTGACCCCCACTGGCTAACTGAAGAAGCGGTATGAGTGGGTCCCAAACAGAACGGCAGACACCCAGGTGGTGTGATGGTAGGATCGCTACAGCATGTGGGAGCATCCAAAGGTGGAGCTTCCAAGAGGCGTAACAGTAGGTGAAGGTTCTGTTCTGTTCCTCCATTAGGAAACATGAGGAATGAGCAAATAGCCTGTTCTATTTATATAATACTTTACACTCAGATAATGAATTCAGCAGGCAAGGTCAAAATACACATTCATTAAACCTCACAATGTCTCTCTGAGGTAGATCAGTGTTATCCTCAGAGTTGGTTGGAATTTTTCACTTGGAACCCTTTTTTTATTTAAAAAATGGAGTTTTTAATGAAAACAAAACAAAAAAAATGGGTTGAAAACTAAGAAATATTTAGCATTTTCAGTTTGGGGAGATGTGGGGGTTCGATTTTTTTTGCCAAAAACCTGAACTCTTTTGAAGGAAAATTTTCTGAAAAATAAAAACTTTTTTAATGGGAACAAAAAACAAAACAAAACCAACATTTCCCATGCAGTGTAGCCTAGTGGTTAGAGCAGTAGCCTAGGACTCAATTCCTGGTTCATTTCCTAGCTCTGCCACTGGTCTATTGGATGATTTTAGCAAGTCACTTCAGTTTCCCCAGTTGTAAAAGGGGGATAATGATGCTTACTCCATTGTAAAGCACTTTGAGATCTATGGAAAAGGGCTATATAAGAGCTAGGTATTATTATACCTAATTTATGGATGGGGAAACTGAGGCTTAGAGGGGTCAAATCACTTGTCCAAGGCCATCAAGCAAGATGCTGCCTTGGCCGCATGCTTTAATCAATAAGACCCCCTGTCTGAGTGCTTGGCTTTAGAGTTGCTTTGCATTGTCTCATGCCGGTAAGAAAAGCAGCCATTTGTAACTCAGCTGACTTGCCCGGAGATGCAGAAGCGTGAGAGCATAATTCCCAATTAGTGTTTGCATTTCCAACTGGAGTGAGACTGAGAAGGCAGACGGTTAAGTTCCAGCTAAGCACCTTTTGGAATAAATATGCCAACCGTTAGATGAAATCAAATGGGCTAAGGCGATGGAGGGAGAGGGCGTGGAGACACAATGGGAAGCATTGTCAGATAGATTATCCTATGCCTCAAGGGCTGTGCGTGTCGTCTAGTAAAAAATATTCCTTGTGTGGAACACGGCTGATGCAGCTGAACAGAAAATGAAGCCTGATCTCAGGCTGGGCTTTACTTAACTGAGACTCCCTCCAGAGGGTTACAATAGTTAGAATGTACTATCATGCACTGGCTATTGTTTATGTGTAATAGCGCCCTCGTCTGGTTGGACAGGGGACTGCTGAACTGTAGGTCAGAGACCCTGTGCTGCTAACAGCCAATAATGATTCTTCTTTAGACCAAGTGGAAAGGGCCTGTGCTTTAACAGAGGGAGCTTCTGAATTCTGTTCCTCTGTTGCCCTGAAGATCTCAGCAGCCGTGGGATGCATCATAGTGACACCCATAAAATCCTAGGTGACTACTATCTTATTACAGTATTTTATATATGAAATATAGACAATTTACAACAGTGCCCCCTACAGGTTACAGGTGCGAGAGCCTCAGGTATCCTCTCTCTTCCCTCAACCCAGACACCTTCTATCTATCCCCATATACACTTATCTATCTATCTATCTATCTATGTATCTATGGTTTCTCTAATATCCATCACGGTCATTTCCTTTCCTCTTGCCGGGAGGGCTAGCTTATGTAGAACTCTGCTTTAAACAATACAATCTGACCATTTGTACCATAGGTGATACCAAACGTCATCTTAAATCATTTTGCAGGTATGTTTGTCAAGCTGTCCTGCAGTGGCTCAAAAGTATGAGATCTAACCTCAGGGCAGATTGTTACGAACCCCAAATTGACTGTGAGTTTTGCACTCAGATTTCACCAACCAATGATCAATTGTGAAATCCTCAGGCACTATAACAATCTTCAGATGGACTTAGTCCCCTTGGGTACTCTGATCTGTCTTGCCACCCAGGTAAGCCTGCCTTTGCGACAGCTGGTCCCTTACACCAAGGCCACGTCTACAGTACCCACCAGATCGGCGGGTAGTAATCGATCTAGTCTATCGTCTAGACGTGATAAATCGATCCCCAAATCGACGCCCGCACTCCACCTCAGCAGGAGGAGTAAGCGGAGTCGACGGGGGAGCCACGGCGGTCGACTTGCCGCCGTGAGGACGGCCAGGTAAGTCGAACTAAGATACTTCGACTTCAGCTACGTGAATAGCGTAGCTGAAGTTGTGTATCTTAGATCGATCCTCCCCTCCCCGCCAGTGTAGACCAGCCCCAAGAATCACAGCNTGATAAATCGATCCCCAAATCGACGCCCGCACTCCACCTCGGCAGGAGGAGTAAGCGGAGTCGACGGGGGAGCCGCGGCGGTCGACTTGCCGCCGTGAGGACGGCCAGGTAAGTCGAACTAAGATACTTCGACTTCAGCTACGTGAATAGCGTAGCTGAAGTTGCGTATCTTAGATCGATCCTCCCCTCCCCGCCAGTGTAGACCAGCCCCAAGAATCACAGCAATATTCCAGTTACGCCCAGTCCCAAAGGGCCAGTCGCTTACTCCAGGTCAGATGCTCTTTAGATCTCACATCAAAGACAACACTTGTAGCCAGTCCTATAATCAACTATCTAAAGATGTATTGAATAGGAAAAGGAAACAAGAGCGTTATTTACGAGGTTAAAGCAGGTTAACATACCCACACACAAATGAGTTACAATCTTAAGTTTCAAAAGGTAAATAGAAGCTTCTTTAGTAAGCAAGCTCTATATGTCCTTTAGGGCTAACCCAGGCTGAGCACTAGGGTTCGATTCCTTATGCCTAGAAAACCTTGCCCCCCTGAGCATAGACAATTTGTGCCTTCTCATACTTGGGGCGCACAATCTAAAGGGGAGGACATGTGACCGCCCCACATGTCTCCTCTGCCCAGTGACCCCCTCCCTGTGCCAGCCCTGGGCCACTGTGCTCTCTCTGCCCCACATTACCTGGGAGGGAGGCCCTGTCCTGCTCCCGCTGCGCCACCCGCTCCCGGCATGTTGAGTTGCTCTCCCTGGCAGCTGGGCCTGGGTGGGGAGCGGGAGGGAGACGCTTCTCTGTGCAGCGCAGCAGCTGCCTGAGAGAGAGCCGGCGGTGGCGGTCCGCTCCCTGCCTGGGCCCAGCTGCCAGACACAGGGGCGGAATGAGCCGGAAATGTGCTGGCGGGGAAGGGAGGTTCATCTCACTCGGCCCTTGTCCCTGGCAGCCAGGCCCGGGGGGCGCGGCCCACCGCTGTGTCCCCAGGCAGGCTCTCGCAGACTGTGAGCCAGAGTGGCTGGCGTGAGAAGCGGCTGGTCCCGCCACCTCTGCTCTCCACCTGGGCTGGGCTGCCAGGGACAGGGGTTGAGAGTGCCAGGGGGGCAGGTGCAGCGGGAGGACATAGCCCCTTTCCCTCCCCTCCCCGGTAGGCCAATCTGGGGAGGGGGGGAGGACACTTAACCCTGCATGTCCCCCCCCCCCGCCACCAACGTGTCGCCTCTGCTCTTCAGTCCAAGCAGCACATAGATTCAGTTCCTTNAAGTAGGGGCATTGCCAGCAGATCGAGGGACGTGATCGTTCCCCTCTATTCGACATTGGTGAGGCCTCACCTGGAGTACTGTGTCCAGTTTTGGGCCCCACACTACAAGAAGGATGTGGAAAAATTGGAAAGAGTCCAGCGGAGGGCAACAAAAATGATTAGGGGGCTGGAGCACATGAGTTATGAGGAGAGGCTGAGGGAACTGGGATTGTTTAGTCTGCAGAAGAGAAGAATGAGGGGGGATTTGATAGCTGCTTTCAACTACCTGAAGGGGGGTTCCAAAGAGGATGGATCTAGACTGTTCTCAGTGGTACCAGATGACAGAACAAGGAGTAATGGTCTCAAGTTGCAGTGGGGGAGGTTTAGATTGGATATTAGGAAAAACTTTTTCACTAGTATCAGAGGGGGAGCCGTGTTAGTCTGGATCTGTAAAAGCAGCAAAGAATCCTGTGGCACCTTATAGACTAACAGATGTTTTGCAGCATGAGCTTTCGTGGGTGAATACCCATTTCTTCGGATGCAAGAGGGTGGTGAAGCACTGGAATGGGTTACCTAGGGAGGTGGTGGATCTCCTTCCTTGGAGGTTTTTAAGGTCAGGCTTGACAAAGCCCTGGCTGGGATGATTTAGTTGGGATTAGGTCCTGCTTTGAGCAGGGGGTTGGACTAGATGACCTCCTGAGGTCCCTTCCAACCCTGATATTCTATGATTCTATGATTCTATGGATTTTTATTCCCTTCCTCCCGTCTGCTCTGACCTGCAGATTCAGAGGACGGATGGAATTCACTTGCATGACTCATCTTCCTGGGGTGAGGAGAGTAAACAACAAAGTTTTTTGTCCTCTTTAATGTTCCACACTAGTCCGTCTGGTGTCGATGGGCCTTCCTTGATGGGCAAGACATAACCCCTTTTGTTGGAGGCCAGCAATTCACACCAGTTAATGTCTCCCTCCCTGCCTGGTGATTTACACACTTACAGAGGCTTGCAATGCAAATGCTCAAATATTATCTTATAATATGGGATCCAGATGCTATAAGCGAAAGTAATGCAGCACTTACAAGCATTCTAAACACTTTCTTGTAATTTTAATACCTATTTTAACAATACTAACACACAGGTGAGCCTGATTGATTCCAGCTGTGTATTTATCAGTGTTCAGGTGAGACTTCAAGACAAGCTAGCACCTGGTCTGCTAGTGTCACAGTGTTTCATTCCTTTCCCTTGTGCTCTCTCTATTTTGCCTCTGTAGGCCCTGATCCTACCGAGATGTACACACTTTAAACTCACAAGCAGTACCCGGGAAGTCAATAGGGCTACTTGTGTTTGCAAAGTTAAGCTTGTGCTCAAGTCTTCTCAGGATTGCGGGCTTAGACTGTAAGTTCTGTCTTAGAATCATAGAATATTAGGGTTGGAAGAGACCTCAGGAGGTCATCTAGTCCAACCCCCTAATTCTATGTCTTTGAGATGCCTATTTAAGTTATGCTTAATATAATAATCTTTGCTAGGATGAAACTGGTCATGAAGGCTCAATTAAAGCACAAGAAGCTCCAAACATCAGGTAAAGACTGATGATAAAATTGACTTAAATCTTGGATCTGATTTACAGCTGGTCGGGAATTTTTTGAGGCAATATTTTTCTTGTTGGGAAAATGCTGATTTGTCAGAACAGACCTTTTTGCAGGAAAAGGTTGGCTTTGATGGAACGTTCATCTGCAAGGTTTTCCGTGGATCAGGAGGGAATTTCTACTGAGGGAAAGAGAACTCCCCCTGGGAAGAGCTAATGGCCCAATGTCTAGGTGATGTGGAAGACCCAGGTTCTAACCTGACTGAGGTTAAGGAGCAGGAACTTCATTTGGCATGTCCTACATCCCAACTGAATGCCCCAACCAGCACTGAGTAGTCAATTATTTCCACACCCTGGAGCAGCTCCATCAAGTGTGAATGAGAGAGAATCCCCCTCCTCCCCTCAGAATAGGTAGTAGTTAGGGCCACTCCATGACAATGCGTAAGCCCGGGTTCCGGTCCTTGCTCTGAGTCAATCTATCTTGCTTTTTGTGAAAAATTTCCAAAGGTCTCGGTTTCATCCCACTGCAGAATGGGAAAAGTGCTGAAATCATGAAGTTTTCATAGGACAGGAAAAAACCATTTCCTGGCTATTGCTAATCTGATTCTTTTACCATTTAAACAGAATAAATCTGCTCTCAGGAGTGCTGAGATTGGAAGCTCTTTGGGACAGGACTGTCTTTTTGTTCTGTGTTTGTACAGCACCTAGCGCTAGTCCATGAGTGGAGCCCCTAGACGCTACCGTAATACACCTAATAAATAATGTACAGTGCCTAGCACAATGAGGTGCTGGTCCATGACTGGAGCCCCTAGACGCTACCGTAATACACCTAATAAATAATGTACAGCGCCTAGCACAATGGGGTGCAGGTCCATGAGTGGGACTCCCAGGTCTGCCACAATACAAATTATTATAACAATAATAATTTTGATGTGGTTAGAACCAAGACACACTAGAAATCTCATGAAATTTCCTTGTCTCACAAGATTTCTGGGTCAAAATAGTCTAAGGTACATTTGGATAATTGTTGATTGAGTCTCAGAGCTGAGATCCTAAGGGATTTTGAAACCAAATTCCTTATTAGTAGTCACAGGGTTTTGACATTGACTTCAGTGTAGGCAGAATTAGGCTAAGAGTGTGTGCACTTGAAAATTCCAGTCCATAAACAGAACTGCATAGAAGAAAAGCTTGAGAGCAGCTCTGGGTGATAATTTTTGGACTAAACGTTTTTTTCGGTGAAATATGATGATTTGATGACCCCGAAATGTCTGGCAAATTCATCAGATTGTTCAAGTTGAAAACAGACCCTCCAAGAAAAACAAATCCTGAAAATGTCAAAACATTATGATTTTTCAATTCCCTCAATTTTATTTTTTTTTAAAGGCAAAAATGTTTTAAAAAACCACTTGAAATCAAAACAAGACGTTTCATTTTGGGTTGAATGAAATGTTTTGTTTGATCCAAAATAGTTTATTAAAAACTTTTTGATTTGCTGAAAATTAAAAAAAAAAAAAAAAAATTCGGCTTGACCCAAAACAATGTTTTTCTCAGTTTTTGGGAACTACCAATGAACTGAAAAATCCATTATTTGCACAGCTGTACTTAAGAGCATGTAGGGAGAAATGTGCTGGTTTCATTGAAATACAAATAGGCCATCTTGAGACATTATCAAACTTCTGAAAAAGCTTCAAAGTTCAAGGGAGATTTTGAAAAAGTTCATATTTTACATTGCTCCCCTGTCTCTACTCATGATGAAACCATTCCCGGCTTCGATGCAACAGGGCACGAACAAGAATATCACTGACAAATTTATGATGCTTAATTAGTTCCAACATTAATGAATCAGCATCTTTACGGTAACAAGGTCATTAAATATACAGAAAACGGCAACCTCAAACCCTGACTCCTGAGGCCTGGACACTGGAGTGGGAATCTCATGAAATATTATCGATACAACATAATTTGTGCTGTATTGTCTGCAGTTAAGGGGAAATTCATCAGAGCTTCCAGCTCCTACCAGATCCACAATATCACTCTTGGTGACTTTAAATTTCCTTCTCCTGGCTATTGGAAATAGGGTTCAATTAATGGTCCCACCCTGGGGGAAAGGCACCTGCCATGTCGGAGAGAATTGCTTGAGGAGGGAAGGTAACAATCTTGTTGAGCAGAAGCTTTTGCTGTAGAGTCACACAGAGTTGCATCACAAGGTCTTTGAGTGTCGTATGAACTTCTCAAGTGGAGAAAAGGATGGATGGGAGACTGAAGAGAGCATATAGACTGTATAACTTCAAGAGACACATTGGTGGTGCTTTAAAATTCCTCCCACCTTGCGGGAAACAAGAATCTGGGGTCCTGACTTTAGTCTCTCTTGCTATGGCTTTAACCATTGCAGCCTAGAGCAGAATCAGGGCCCAATTTTCATTAATTAAAGATCCTGGTAGTATGGCATACAAACCCACCCAATAATTGCTATGGATTTGATGGCCTCTATTTTTTTCCTTAAATTAATATTAACGAAGGCTAGTTGAAAATTTTCTGCCAAAATTGCTTTTCATTGAAAATTGGATTTGCAGCTACTTTTTTTTCTTAAGTGTCCACTTTCCACGGAAAAAAAGTGATTTTCTGTTGAAGAACCGAATCCCCCAAAAAACCAAAAATATTTTGAAAAACTGAAATATTTTGATTTGGAAATGGTGCCTCATGGGAGTTGTAGTATGGGTGCTTTGTGCTCTCCTACTCATCTATAGACTAGGTTCCCTGGCTGGACTCTGTCTTCCATGTTGCATAGTCAAGGACTCTCATGAAGCACCGCCTTCCTTCTCCAATGGGGGAGAATGTGGTGCATGATGGGAGATGTAATCCTGTTTCCAACAGCAGGCAGTTTCCTTGCTCAGAAATTCCCTAGTCTGCCACGCCACCAAGGTCTGTGCCCAGGAAACTCTGTCTCTCTGCTTCCTCTCAAGGTCACGCTCACAAGTCCTGCTCTTAGTTTCCTGCCTCCACCAAACACAACTTACAACTGATATCCTGGCTCCTGCTTCTGCAACCAAGGAAAACCCTCACTCCGCGTGATTCAGCTCTGACCTGCCATGTAGGCTAGTGCCTTGGGCAGGCCCACCAATTTCTTCAGCTCTATGGAAAGGGGCTTGTCTGCTGCTTCTGTTGAGCCTGAAAGAGAATGCTTTGCCCAGCCATTGACTTTAATGAGCCTGTGATCATCTTTGTTTGCAAGACTTAGCTGATGGCACCACCATCATGTTTCAGCATAACCATAGTGTTTTAGGCCCCGTTTGCACATGTATAAATGGGAGAGGACCAGTCTATCTCTGAAATAAAATTAATATGGCACACATTCAATGGATTAAAAATTGATAGGTCTCAAATGTGACTGTAAATGGGAAATCATCATCAAGTGGTTCTGTTTCCAGTACGGTCCCTAAAGGATGAATTCTTATCCCTGTGCTATTTAACATCTATATCAATGATCTGGAAGAAAACAAAATCATCATTGATAATGTTTGAAGATGAGCCAAAAATTGAGGAGTGGTAAATAATGAAGAGGATAGGTCACTGATTCAGAGTGATCTGGATTGCTTGGTAAACTAGGTGCAAGCAAACAATAAATATGCATTTTAGTACAGCTAAATGTAAATGTGTACATCAGGGAAGAAAGAACATAGGTCATACTTACAGGATGGGGGATTCTATCCTGGGAAGCAGTGACTCCAAAAAAGATTTGGGGGTCATGGTTGATATCAGCTGAACATGAGGTCCCAGTGCGACGCTGTGGCCAAAAGACCGATTGCAATCCTGGGATATATAAAGAGGGGAATCTTGAGTAGGAGCAGAGAAGTTATTTCACCTCTGTATTTGGCACTGGTGCAATTGGTGCTGGAATTCTGTGTCCAGTTCTGGTGCCCACAATTCCAAAAGGATGTTGATAAATGGACAAGGTTCAGAGAAGAGCAAAGGTTTAGAAAACATGCCTTATAGTGGTAGACTCAAAGAGCTCAATCTATTTAGCTTAACAAAGAGAAGTCTTAACATTTTTTATTATAGTCTGTAAGTACCTACATAGGGAACAAATATTTAATAATAAGCTCTTCAGTCTAGCAGAGAATGGTACAACATGGTCCAATGGCTGGAAGCTGAAGCTCGACAAATTCAAACTTGAAATAAGTCGTACATTTTTAATGGTGAGAATATTTAATCACTGGAACAATTTACAGAGGGTTCTGGTGAATACTCCATCACTTACAAATTTTAAATCAAGATTGGATGTCTTTATAAAAGATCTGCCCTAGGAATTATTTTGGGGAAGTTCTATCACCTGTGCTATAGGTCAGATTAGATGATCACAATGGTCCCTTCTGGCCTTAGAATTTATGAATCTATGAACTCCTCTGGAAGGTTTCTGAAGGTTTCTGTCAGTCCACAGTGCCCATTTTCCCATCATACTGGCAGAATAAAATCACTTTAATTCCAGAACAGAGTGTCCACACTGGGAACTATTCTGGTCAATTGCTCTGTGTAGATAAGCCCTAACTGTGGCCCCTCCCCCGAGGCCCTGCCCCTCCCCCAAGCCCCCACCCTCATGCCGCCCATTCCCCTGAGGCCCTGCCATCGCACTGCCTCTTGACCCTGCCCCCCGGTCACTCCTCTCCGCCCCCTCCCCCACATGGCTGCTCTTATGGCCAGTAAAAAGTGGAAGGGCATAGCCCTGCCACTTTTAAAATTGATCGGGCCATGGCTTCCTGGCTCCCCCTGTTCCGGTGTCCCTGCATAGTGCCTCTGGCTAATGACCATCACAATCTGGATCTTCCAACACCACTTTGGGACCAGCCCCCACCCATTCGCCCACTGTCCTTTGCATTGTTTCTTTCCCAGTGCATGTGGCAGGAAGATGTCCTATAGAATTCCCAGAGCAAAAGGGAACCTTGATTTAAGCCGGTTATGACAGTTTTATGGTCCATCCTCAAGTGAGCCGAGACAGCCTCAGTAACTTTTTAGCATCGTTTAAGTTCAGCCTCGCAAGTTGCATGAGAACCCTGGGTCCCAGAGGCAAAAGCAGCGATCGTTCTGAGAGCACTAAATCACGGTGCCACTCAGTAACTAAAAGTTCCTAATAAATAATTTTTACAGGGAATGCAGTCCATATATTACCGAGGGCTAGATGCCTTCATATTTCAAGCCAATTGTCATATTTGACTACCTCTCTTTCTGCACGCCTCTGTCAAGACGCCAAATGACTGTTCAAATATTGGAGACCTTTTGGAATCGGGAATCATTAATTTCCTGGAGACTAAATAAGGCTGACTTTTAATGCAAAGTGAACATGGCACTCCGGCTTGCACTCGAAAATAAACCAACGTCCGCCGTTTTTCTTGGCTGGGACCGAGGCACTGCTCTTATGGAATGCAAATTCCTGTGGTTGAGACACACGAAGGCAGGTCCTAATCCCTCCTGTTGACTGTCAGATCCTCAGATGCTTCTATTAACTCTGCAGCCAGGCCTGGTCAGGGGCCTGGTATGTGTAATGCAATAAACAGCTCCAGTCTGTTCTGCAGCATGGGGCTGGGTTTTACCTCCCGTCTGCTTATTTAGCTAGATAAATAAAGGTATATACATATTGGGATGGATAGATAGATAATTTCAGAGGATTCATGGATCCTTAGATTTTATGGGTTTGGGAGGAAATTATTAGAGATTCATCTTATGACAAAGTGCCAGGTTCCTACAGATCCCTTCACCTGCTTATTTAGTGCTCCAGTAAAGGATCTACATAGACTCATAGAATATCAGGGTTGGGAGGGACCTCAGGAGGTCATCTAGTCTAACCCCCTGCTCAAAGCAGGACCAATCTCCAGACAGATTTTTGCCTCAGATCCCTAAATGGCCCCCTCAAGGATTGAACTCACAACCCTGGGTTTAGCAGGCCAATGCTCAAACCACTGAGCTAAATTAATGTCTTTTGTCATCTTAGCAGCAAGACTTTCTATTGCACGTTATTGGAAAAATGTGACTTCTCCTCCTATGGAATTGTGGCATAGTAAAGTATGGACTGTCCTTGTAATGGAGAAGCTCTCACTGCAAGGACAAGAGACGCTCCAAAAAGAGGCTAAGTATTTAGAAATGTGGTCAGCCTTTCTAGTGTATTCAGAAGAGATGGGTTCTCCAGCCAGCCAGAGTTGTTAGCCAGGTGCTTTTAATATTAACCGCCTCCTGAATAGGTAATAAGTAAAGTATGAAGTAGTATGGCAACATTTTATTGTAACTTTGCCTTAATAAAAAATTTCAATGACAACGTTAAAGCAGCCGTAGATTTTACCCACCACTGCCAAGGTATCTCCAGGATTTGGGCTCAGGATCACTGGCACCAAGAAGGAGTATCATACCCATAGGCCTTGCAACCCCTAATGCACATTGGCTTTTTTCCCACTAAGAACTCTGAGTTCCAATTTTGTCTTCGGCCGGGGTGTCAAGGGGGCCTAATGAAGTTAGGTGCCAAATTCCCATTGGAATCCAGTGGGATTTGGACCCTGGCCCCTCCTAGCTCTTCGCAAATTCCAACCTTGGCCCATAAATGAGGATGTGTTTGGTAGATCTCATCCTAGTGTCCCTTTGTCCATAACACAACCGAGCAGTTGGCACTTCTTAAGAGACATCCAGGAGCGGGAATAGTGATGGGGCATTACAGGTGAGCCAGGCCATTGCTGCACTGGAGAAATCGTAGAGGAGCTCAGGAGCAGACTAGCAGGGGTACAGCAAGGTAGGACTGAAACCCACTGAGAGAGCAGTTGTGGGGGATGGGGGACTGGACCAGCAGAGGGCACTATGGATCAGGACTGAGGTGCGTTGGCAGAGAGGCCCATAATTGGGATAACTGCAGGTGGTCAGCAATGAGGTGCATGGGCAGAGTGATGGGGGGCAGCAGGAGACAAACAACAGCAAGTCTGCAGAGCGCTGGTAGATCTGTGTTTGGGAAGTTTGTACGGCCCCTACCTACAGGACCCCTGGCTAATGACAGAGTTACAACCCCCTCACTTTTATGATAATATCTAGTTCTCATACAGCTCTTTTTATCTTTAGATCTCAAAGCACTTTACAAAAGAGGTCAGTATCATTATCCCCATTTTCCAGATGGGGGAAACTGAGGCACAGAAAGGGGACTTGCCCAAGGTCATCCAGGAGGCCAATGGCAGCACCCAGGACTCCTGAATCCCAGCCCTGCACCTTATCCAGTAGGCCATACTCCTGCCTCTTCTGCTGGTCTCAAATTGCTTTCCAGACATGAATGGTCAACAAATTGCTTTTCTCTGCTTTACCCTTAAAATGTGTGCAAAAGCTAGCCACAGCCAGAGCAAATAGATGCCTCTTGAGTTTGCTTTTGTTATTACTGTCATTTGCATTTCCACAACTTGAGAGCAGAAACCCACTGTGCTGGATGCTGCACAAGCCGTAGTAAGAAGAACAGGAGTACTTGTGGCTACTCCTGTCTTTTTGCAGATACAGACTAACACGGCTGCTACTCTGAAGCCATAATAAGAGACAGTCCCTTCCCTGAAGAGCTTACAATATCCACAGAGAATAGTTAGGCGTGGAAACACAGGTAGACAGGGGTGCTGGAACTAGGGACATGGCAGGACCCCCTGACTTGAAGTGGTTTCTGGCATGTGCAGGGTTTCCATTTTGTTCAATGGTTTCAGCACCCCCACTATAAAAATCATTCCAATGCCACTGCAGGAACTTGCCCAAGATTGCTGGCAGAAGCAGGGCTAGCACTGAGGTCTTGTGGTGCCCAACCCCATGCACTACCCATTAGACCATGTTGCCATTTGACATAGCAGTTACAGGCTTGGGTCTATGAATAGCAATAGGAAATAAGTGCCACAACTGGCTAGTTGCCCCTAAAGCCCCCTTCCTTCTGGAGGCTTCAGCCTGGACAGAGCACCTGCCTTTCTGATTCTGACTCTGGCCAGGGTTTACGGTGATGACTGCCATCCTGTAGAAAGAACTAACACCATGAACGACCCGCTCAGGATCACTGAGGATCAGGTGATCCACGCCCTGAGACACTATCGTCAGAGCTGAGAAAATGCTGGCCAAAACTTGCCATGCCCATGTGTTGGAAACATAAAGCAAAGTTCTCTACGGCCAAGCCCATAGACCTTTTGTGTTCACGTTCCATGAACGTTTGGCCTCTTGAGTTCTTCCCCAGGTGAATATTCTCAAACAGAACATTTTCGCCTGGAATATTTGCCAAAAGCAAATGTCAAACCGTAAACAGAATGGCAAAGTTCCCAGTTTGTATTTCCAGGTTCACGCTGGGTTTGTAACAATGTATAAACCACATTAGGTTGTAAGTTGCTTGGGGCAGGGACCATCTTTGTGTTCTGTGTACAGTGCCTAGCACATTGGGGTTCCATGGACACAACCATAATACACCTAAGAAATGCAATGGGGTCCTAGGTGCTACCGTAATACATCTAATAACCTAGCACAATGGGGTCCTGATGCATGACTGCGGCTCATGGGTGCTACCGTGTTACACCTAATAAATAATGTACAGTGCCTAGCACAATAGGTCTGGGTGCCTGACTGGGGTTCCTAGATGCTACAGTAATGCACCTAATAAGTAACGTGCAGCACCTAGCGCTATAGGGTCCTGGTCCCTAACTGGAGCTCCTAAGCACTACTGTAATAATAAAAAATATGGGATTGCTTCTTTTCTGAGACTGGAAGACTTCTCTTCCTCCCGATGCACTCTGCCCTTAGCTAATCAATGCGGCCCTGATGGTGAAATGGGAATATGAGACTATACCATTTGAAATTTGTGCTGCATCGATTAGTTATGTTAGTTTCATAGATTCTTTGCATTACATGTTATAGTTCCACCCACCAATTACCTCAAGGACAGCACAAAGTGTATCTTCAGCTGTAACATTAACCTTTCGTAACCTGCAATCCAACCCACCCGCAGACCAAGAATCAGCACAGAACTTTCGGATCTGCTCACAGACAATTCATGAACGGAAGTAGGAGGCAAAACTCTATTGAATTATCCCTTGCAAATGATTTGCTCAGCTACATTATTACTAAGTATTTGCAGCGCATCAGCCATAGCTCCAGTGCTTATAAAGGCAGAGGGCCAAATTCAGCTGTCACACAGGCAGATTCAATTCCCGTTGGCTCTGGTGTCAGCTGAGAGCAGAATTTGATTCCACATGCCCTCGAGCGGCAAGTAGCATTGCAGGGAAGGGAAGATGAAAGGAACAGTCATGTGTAGGGAGGTGGGATATGAGTGCCAAGGGGACCGTGAAAATGACAGCAATTTGGGCTTATCATAGACTGCAGCCTCGGTGCCTTCATATAAGAACTGATCCAGGTTGGATTCTCCTGGTGAATTATATCCTTGAAGCAGCTGTTCAAACACTCTAGAAATGGTTTATCCAGCCAGGTTCACCTCTGCAACTGAACTCCCCCTCCAAAGTTCTGGGCCAATTAATTACCTTGCAATCTGCCCTTGCACTGTTACCTCATGCTGCGGCGCCAGAGGGAAGGCTCAGGAGGGCTTCTTGTATATTTAGAGCTGATGAAAGGTCCTACCCAGCTGGCACCACAGGAGGATGAAATTCCCCCTTCTATCCCCAGAGAGCTAAATTGGGATCTTCCCAAGTACGCCAGGAGTGAGAGCATGCAAGTCTCCCTCCCCCACACAGCCTGCGCAATAACCATTCCTGTGAGTAGTGGTGGCCCCTGTCACTTGGGAAGGGGCAGGGAGGGAACGGAGATGTGGTCCTAGCCCCCCCCCCCCCCAACACACACACAAGCACAAGCACAGGCTCAGGGAGTGTGTTATGGCATGTTGTGTGTTGCACAATCCAGATGGTTCCTCACGAACAATGCACAGAATGCACTCTGGATGCAGCCCTGCTCCACTAGGGGGCAATAAAGCTCAGTGCCACCCCCTCCATGGGTCTCCGTGCACATTGCACAATTGAGCCCACCGTGGGTACAGCATGGACAGGGGGAGAGCAAGATTCCCCTGCACTGAGCCCACATCAGCCTGACTCTAACCCTGAGCCTGACCTGGGGAGACCACGTCTTTGGGCCTTGGGCTGTTTTGATGAGACTAGAAACAAAGGGGATCCCAAGCCTCCTCTCACTTACACTGATGTAAATCATGAGCAACTGCCCTGAAGACACCCCAGCTATGCAGAACGAGCGAGAGCAGAATGTGACCCACAGGTATAAACCCAGTGCCAGTCGCAGGGGTTCATCTGGAACACACGCATGCTAGGCACTAGACCCAAGAGCCCCCGCTCAGATCACAGGTGCTGCTGGACCGGGTTAGCGATTGATCAACCCAGTCTGGATTCCTGACAGTGACGTTGGGGTGAAATTCTCCATGACTCTCAGGGCAGGAAGGGTGGACTGTGGACTGGGACTTGGGATACCTGGAAGGGCTTCAAGTGTCCTGAAAAAAAGCAGCCGGGGTGTCTATCATCACTCCTACATCTGCCTGTTCCCCTGCCCAGAAATAAATTCTGCCCCCAGCCCTCAAACCAATCCCATCCTCCCAGTCCCTACATCACTGCAGCTCCTGCGATTCTTCAACCCTCTCTCCCAGGCCAGGAGACTGCAGCGGGTTCCCCTCTGCCCCTTCCCAGGCTGGATATTGTGGGGAAGCAGAGGAGATGTCCTATCGCTCACAGGAGGGGAACGGGCAGCGGAATTGCCCTGAGCTGCTCGGCTCTTTCTGCTCCCCTTGCCCTTCCTGGAAGAGTGGTATCAGCTCCTGACCGGAGAGCAGGATCTCTGCCTGCTTCCTGCAGCAGCTCTGGATTGGCTGCTTTTCCCCAGGAGGCAGGTAAGTGGGGAAAGCAGCCAATCAAAGGAGGTCCACCCCCACCCCCCCCACACACACACATTGGCTCACAACTTAGAAATTGTATTTCTCAAGCCTGAGACCTGGTGCACTTTGAGCCCTGACACCTGGGTTCAGTTCCTGGCTCGGCCACTGACTCCGTGTGTGACCTTGGCTGAGTCATTTAATCTGTCCTGTGTTCCTCAGTATGATTTTGGCTTAAAAATCATGAGGTTTTACAAATAATACATCTGAGCTTTTTTTCCATTGCTTTCTAGCTTTTGCACCTTTTCAGGGTCATGTTTTCCAGCTGTTCTCTGCAACCATGAGGGCTAGAAACATTATTTTTTAAATGAAAGCTGAGATTCTGATGTATTCACATGACTCCAGGAGCTCAGGATTTAAGAAAACCCACAAACGTTGTGAGACATGTGATAAAACCACAAGAGTTGCCAACACTGGTTCCCTCTCTATAAAATGAGACTAATATGTCCTACCCACAGGGCTAAACACTGCCAGGTGCTAAGGTGAGGGGGGTTGTATAAATAGGTAAGAGGTAGATAATAATATCTAGCTCTTATATAATGCTTTTCAACTGCAGATTTCAAAGCACTTTACAAAGGAGGTCAGAAGTATTATCCCCATCGTATAGATAGGGAAACTGAGGCACAGCTGGGTGAAGTCACTTGCCCAAGGTCACCCAGCACTCAGGCCAGTGGTAGGAATGGAACCTAGTCTCCTAAGTCCCACTCTGGTGCGCTATCAACTAGACAACACTGCCCCTCTTTCCAGGCCTCACCTGTGTGGTTAGCCTAGTTTTGGAAACTATAAACCTCAGACCTGGCAAATTTCTTCTTTTGCCTCCGTAACAGAAAGCCTCAGCTCTTCATTCCCCCCTGTACCAGAACCAATCAAGAACTGATCTGCTCCCAAGAACAGCTGAACTTTTTCTGACATTCCCAAAGAGACAAGGACAGTTACCTTTATGAGCTTCCCCAACGTGCTCCGGTCACAGCTCAGAGGCTGTTGTTTTGCCTAACAAGGGGAGAAATGCACTTTAGAAAGGCCAGGTGACCTTTCTTTGCAGCTCTGCTGAGCATCAGCATTGCTGGTTATATTAAAAAAAAGAGAGAGCTAGCGAGAAGCCTGACAAGGTCTGTTGGGAGGGATAGAGAGTGCAGATTTCCTCCTCCAGTGAGTAAATTTCATCCCTTGCACAATTGAAATTGCAGATGCTGGGAAAGGACAGAGGGAACACAAGTGTCGTTTCATTCTGCTGCTTCTCCCCATCACACCCCCGGCTGGAATGGCGCCCGCTGGAAGGAGGAGGTGTCTTCTAATGATGAAAACAGTTTCCTGGCAAGTCAGGCCTCCCTTGGAAGCCATCCTTGGTCAGGCCATTTTTCAAGGAGACGGGCAGGACACCCGGGGCACCCTGTGCAACCGGAGATGGTGCCTAAGCTGATGGAACCTTTTCCCTCATTTTTCGAGGCTCTGGTTGGGGAGGTGGCTCTGGTGTCTGTGTTTCTCAGCCTTCTTCCAGACCTGGTTCAGAAGAAAAGAGGAGGAGGAGCTCCTGTGATGATGGAGGGCAGAGGAAAATGAGAAGGGGGGGGGGGGGCTGTGATGATGGAGGGTACTGAGTCAGGGGAGCAGAGCACAGGGGGAAATGGGGGAGCAGGGAGACTCCTGTAAAGTTGCAGAGCAGGCCTGAGCTGGGGAGATTCAAATTTTTCCAGCACTCTTGTTTTATTGGGAATAATATAACAGGGGACCCAGTTGTGATTTTTTGAAAGCTGAGCCAACCCCAACTCTGTTGAGCTTGTGAAGACTGTTCTGATCCCAGCCTGAGGTGGCCCAGCTGATACTTGGGAAGAAAAGTCACCGTGCAGGGAATTTTTAACATGATCTGTTTCTTCAGGGTAGACAGCAGGGGCTCCTAGGGGCACCGTTTTGACTGTAAAGAATTTCCAGGAGTAAACACACGACGGATTTCTTAGCTCGTAAGCCCCCCAGAACAGGGGGCTGTGTCTGCTTCTGTGTCTGTGCAGCATCAAGCAGAGAGGGGCCTGCAGCTGAAATGATCATACTAAATAAGTGGGATCATGCCTGGTTGGTTGGAGCTAATTCACGCTGCCTGTTCTGTTAGTCATTTTCACCAGCGCCAAGGGAGTGTGAAATGCCACCATTCTGCCTTTGAGCTAGTCTCAGTGATTAACACAAGCTGCAGAGAAGTGGGGGATTCAGAGCTGTTAAGGCCAGAAGGGATCAGTAGAGCCTCTTCTGTGTAGCAGAGGCCAGAGAATTTCACCCAGTTACCCCAGCACTGAGTCCAAGGACCCAATGCATCTCCTCCAGATCTGAAGTCGAAAAGCGACGGAGGATCCTCCATTTCCCTTGGGAGTTTTTCCACTGGTCAGTCACCCTCACTGCTAAAAACGATGTCCTTATTTCTAATCTGAATGTGTCTGGCGTTAATGTCCAGCTATGGATTCTCGTTAGGCCTTTCTCTACTAGATTAGAGACCCCTTTAGTACTCACTGTTTTCTTCCCGGCCAGGTACTTACACACCTGTAAATCATGCCCACTTGGTGTGGTGCTCTGTCCCCCTTTGGTGGTGGCTAGGAGACAGTTAACTAGAGATTGATGAGCCTCCGATAGGCTTGACTGTTTAGCTCAGGCTGTAGAGGCTCATGCATTCTGATCCAGAGATTCCAGGGTTGATCCCTGTGACGGCTGACACCACCCCTCCCCTGGGGTATGAACGTTACACACCATAATCTGAGTCTGACATGCTGAGCCACTTCATCCTAAAGTGACCTGCGTTGGTGCTACCCAACAGTGCCTGTCTGTACCGAGTCACGGTGAACATTGTGTTTATTACCCCAATTCGAACAGGATGTAGACAAGAACCCAGTGAAAGCAATGGGAGTTGAAGCAATTCTTAAGACTGTAAACTCTTTAGGGCAGGAACTGCCATTTATTAGAAGGTTTTACAGCACCTAGCCCACAGGGCCCACCCTAGCTGTGGCCTTGAAGCATTTCTGCTCTATAAACGTTAAGCAATAACCAGCGCCCTGGAAGAAGAGCTCGGTGCTTTGCAGTGTGGCTTAGTGCACTAAACTCGAACTCAGGACACCTGGATTCTCTCTTTGGATCTGCCACTGGCCTTTGGCAAATTATTTCCCCTCCTGTTGTTTTTCTGCCTTGTCTATTTCAATTGCAAGTTCCCTGGGGCAGGGACTGTCTCTGGTGATGTGTCTCCCTGTGCTCCGTGCCACTTTGAGGGCAGAACCTACCCGTTCTTGGCTCCTTGCAGTACTGGGCCCCTGGGGTGGGAGCCGAAATGACGAATATCCCTCCTAATGAAGCAATGGCATATTCCAGGTGCTGCCTCCAGTGGGCACGCCGGGTTTGAATCACGCCAAGAGGAATGTGCAGACAACTTTACAACACCCAGGGGATTAAAGAAATGTCTAGTGACTGCTTTCAGTAAGTTGATCTGAGGCACATTGGTATGCTTTGATAAGCCATTAATGCAGGATTTAGATTACGGGACAGCTGAGTAGCAGGGGCATTTTGATGGCGGTTTTCCTGGAGATGGAAAGTCCATATAGATTCATAGACTTTAAGGCCAGAAGGGACCATTACCGTCATCTATTCCGCCCTCCTGCATAGCCCAGAGCATAGAATTTCACCCGCTGAGCCCAGCATCAAGCCCATAACTTCTGGTGGAACTGGAGTGTTTCATTTACAATGACATCCAATCTTGATTTAAAGATTCGGAATGATGGAAAACCCATCACATCCCTGGGTAAGTTGTTCCAATGGTTAATCCTTCTCCCTGTTAAAAAATGGTACCTTATTTCTAAGTCTGATTTCGTCCCGTTTCGACTTTCAGTTGTTGGATCTGATTATCCCTTTGTCTGATTCATAGACATTTAAGGTCAGAAGGGACCACTCTGATCAGCTAGTCTGACCTCCTGCTTAACACAGGCCACAGAGCTTCAACTAGTGATGCATGCATCAATCCATAATTTCTGGCTGAGCATGAGCATAGCTTTTAGAGATAGTCCTGATTTAAAGACTTCAAGAGATGGAGATTCTACTGCATCCCTAGGTAAATTGTACCCATGGTTAATCACCCTACCTTAAAAAAATTGCACTTTATTTCTAGTCTGAATTTGTCTAGCTTCAGCTTCCAGCTACTGGATCTCATCTTCCCTTTGGCTGCTAAATTAAAGAGCCCTCTGCTATCAAGAAATCTTCTCCCTATATAAGTACTTATTGACCGTGGTCAAGTCATCGTTTAACTGGTTCTTGGATTAATGAAATAGACTGAGTTACTTTAGTCTCTCGCTGTGAGGCAGGTTTTCCAGACCTCATATCTAGAGCTGATCAGAACAAAAAATCACTTTCATTGAAATTTCCCATGGAAAATGTTGACTTGTCATCAAATGCCAAAACCTAAAAAAATGAATTTCATTTGTTTTTTGACAGCCAAAACCAGAACATTTTCAAATGAAAACTGCTGAAAACCCCCCAAATTTTGGTCCAAAGCTGAAAATATTTTGGGCAAAACCCACTGAAAACCAAACTTTTTTCAGTTTGGGGATGTTCAGAACTGAAACATTTCTAGGGAAGCAGATGCTTTCTGCAAAAATGTTTGTTTAACTGAAAGTAATAATTTTCGGTTAAAAAAACAGTTTCAACGGAAAATTTTCAGCCAGCTCTTAGAATTGTTCTTGTAACTTTTGTCTGGCCCACTTTCAATTGGTTAATATCCTTTTTTTTTGGCTGTAGGGAGGAAGGATACTCCAGTGGTTAGAGCACTGGCCTAGCATTTAGATGACTAGCTCAATTCTTTGCTCTGCCACAGACTTCCTATGTGACCTAGGTCAAGTCATTTAACTTTTCTGTGCTTTCGTTCCCCATCTGTAAAACTGGGATGAAAATACTTCCCTACCTCACAGCGGTGTGGTGAGGATTAAACATGAACATGATAGAAGGATTGGGAAGTGCTTTGAGATCTACTGATGAAAAGCATTTTTAAGCGCTAGGTATCATCATTATTATATAGGCACTTAGGTCTTGATCCTGTACCATTCAAGCCGATTGGAAGTTTTCCATTGACTCAAATGGCAAACCTTATAGACCAGGATCAAGTTGTCGCTCAATTTCCCCCTCCATAAGCTAGTCAGATTGACCCCTTAAGTCTCATTTTAAAGCATCTTTTCCAGTCATTCTTCTGGCTCTTCTCTACACCCCTAAATGCACATATTTATCTTTTGTACACTGCCAATAAACAGAACCAATGTGTTCCTGTGTTTTATGGCAGCTGACTAGATATTTATTCTAAAGAGCTCCCCATATATCTCCATTCATCTCCTTATTTTATTTGTAACTATAAACTAACAGCTCTGTCATCTTCAGTATTTATGCCATTGACTTATTATTACGTTTTTTATTAAATAAGAGGGCGGGGGAGGGGAAAACTCAGCCCTCCATCCATTTGCTAGAAACAAATGTGTCTCTTTCTCTTATATTTTTAGGTGTCTGCCAACCCTGTGAAATGTGCCTGGTAATTTACAATTCTTCCCTTGAAGACATTAGAGGAGGGTGATTTTATATATATAAATATATGTATTTTATATATATCTATATTTGAGTCTTGAGTCTTTTTTATGTCTCCAGAGAAACTTACAATTGTAATTTATTAGGGCTTTGGAGCACGGTCGTCATTTTGATTTGTCTCTCCCTCCTGGATCTGTGCTCTTGTTTTTTCTTTCCCCTTTTAGAAGTGAATTCAGAGCATCGTGGAAGGCGCCGCAGACTGGAGGCCTCCATTTATCCTCAGAACAGGTGTCCCACGGGCAGCAGCAGCTCCACCTTGTGCCTGATTCTCAGGGTATGTCTACAGGAGCTGTAGATACCCGCTTGAGGAGACATCCCCATGCTAGCTCTGATTGAGCTAGGCCACTAAAAACAGATGTGTAGCCGTGGTGACGGGAGCTGCAGGAGGGGCTAGCTGACTTGGGTACGATCCTGTCTGTGATCCTGCTAGCCACTATTGCAACTACACTTCTATTTTTAGCACATTACCTCTGATCAGAGCTAGCGCAGGTATGTCCCCTTAAGCTTGGAATTGCACCTTCCAGCTGCAGTGTAGACATACCCTCAGTCACACTAAGCTGCCCTGCGCTGTAAAGGAACCTCTAAAAAGGGGCACAAATGCCTCCACCGCCCTGAAACTCCCACCTGCATAGGGGAGCTCCCCAGCCAGTATGGGGCTGGTGTAAAGGCACTGCATTGGTCCTTCTCCCAGCCTCTGGTGTAGGGGGCAGACTGGGAGTGCGGTCACTTATTCTCTGCTCCCCAGGGCCCATCGGGGGCCACAGAAGCAGAGTGTGAGCTAAACAGCCCAGAGCTGCTCTAACTTACACTTGGGTGGCAGGAGCTGCGTGGCTCCAGAATTGCAAAAGTGACGTAAAACTCCCAGCTCAGCCCTCTGGAGACTCAGCTATTGGCTACTGGCCAATGGGCTCAGCGCATTCCCACTCTCTCTGGTCTGATTTGGTACTGCAGCTCCTATGTGCCTGTCCCAGGGGAGGGTGTTGCATCGGCAGTCAGGGATGAGTTGTAGGAAAGAGATCTATGTTAAGCATGTTGTGTGGCCAGGTTTACAGGCAGAGGCTCTCCAGTTTGGGAGCGAGCAGTTTGGACTCAAAGCCCGTTTGTTACCCCCTGAAACCTGACCCGCTTTCCCTGCTCCATGCATCATACTGGTCCAGTCGTCATGCTACAGAGGGTAACCAGCCACAGCAGAGCTCCTACAATTGTAACACCGGCTGGGTCATCATCATCAGTGATTGAACCTGGGCTGTCTAGAGTTCAACACGTGAGCCTCTCCGTCCTGAGCTAAAACACTCGGCTCTGTTAGCACAAGGCTCCTTGACCTCTGTCTATGGCCCAGCTGTGGTGTATTTGAAAACTGTGTTGGAATAGTAGGTTGTTACTTTAATTTCTCTGTGTAGGCCGCGAACATAACACCAGTCCACCACTAGAGGGGGACAAAGTGCCACCTGTAGTGGCGGGGGCGGGGTGTACACAAGTTTCATGAGGAAGCTCATCAGATCTGAAATGTGGGAAGTCCTCTTGTGGGGTATAAAGAGAACAGACGCATTAGCAGCACCATTAACTGCCCCAGTGCCCTCCCTTCTCCCTCTTGTTCTACTCAGCCTGGGCATCAACTGGAAAGCAACAACCAACCCCCAAACAGACACCTGAGAGCCACTCACGAGGAGCCCTTTTTTTTCTGAGCCAGGAGAACATCCCCTCACGCAGGATGCTCTTTGCAGAGCAGCCCTTAGCAAACAAAGCTCCTCTCAAGAACTGCTGAGCCTGGTGCTTTGTGGCCGGCAGCATGTTTATTTTGCACAAAATTGCTGATCCTGTAAACTGTCCTGGAACATCTGGGATTTGGTGGAGATGGAAATATAACGCTGTCAGGGCTGGAGCCTGGCTTTTCCTGCTGGGGTTTTCTCCTTAGGTCTCGCCCTTTTCTGATTGCTTCCTTTGGAGGCTGGGTTTATTTTCTGTTATTATTGTTAATATTGATTAATACTGATGCTCCGTTCCCCTTTGTCTAGTGGTATCTGGTGTCAAGGCTTTGCATGTTGGCTTCCCAGTGGAGGAGAAATCAGTGACATAGAGCCCGGATATATCCTAAGTGTAAGTTTATTTACACACATATAGCAGTCCTGGAACAGAGATGGTCAAACAGCAGCCAGGATAATCCCTTCTTCTGGGAATCTCAGCCCAACACCTGTGCCTGGTTCCTAGGGAGCAACTCTGCCTCAAGAATGGACTCTAATCAAACACCAAAGCAAAGAGCAAATTCTCCTGCTGCTTGTGCAGCTCCTTCGACCCAGAACCTTTATGCAACTGAAAACTAAGAACACATGCATTTCTTCCAAGGCTAAAAACTCACTCACATGCTAAGAAACAGAATTTGGGAGATTATGTGTAATAGCACCATCTGCCATAACAATAATCATAACCATCTGTACTGTGGTAGCATCTAGAGGCCTCAACTGCGATCATGTCCCCATTGTGCTGGACACTGTACAGACAAATAGTGAGAGACAGTCCCTGCCCCATACAGCATACAATCTGCTTGAGATCTCTTCCCCACAGGACTGTTGTTTAATTCTCAACTCTACCACAACATCCTTGGAAGGGAGGGAAATGCTATTTCCCTTTTCATATGGAGAAACCGAGGCACAAAGAGAAGGAGTTTGCCCCAAGTCGCACCTTGAGTCAATGGTGGAACCAAGGTGGAACCAGGCAGTCTTGATACCTGCTCCCCAAACTTAGCCATAGACCGCACTTTCTCCCTGTGATTTATACATGTGAAGTCAATGAAGCAGGACTGGATTAAGACAGAGGCACTGTAGATCAATATCTAGGGCTATAGCTCCTGGAAACATATGAGAATAGAGTCTCAGCTTTTATATGTATATTTCTAGCTCTCATGGATGCAAAGAAAAGCTTGAAAACATGACCTGAGAGTGACCGATGCCTGCCAGAGTTTGCAGACAGCCTGAAACAGTAGCTTCAAGAGGCGTGAACTGGCTCATTCATCTTAGCTCTGAAACCTGCTGCTACCCCTACAAGGTGTGGGGCTGTGGCACAAGGGTAGGGCCAAAACATAGGGATGGGGTAATGGGGGCCCCATATGGGTTGTACCTTGGGCCCCATTTGCCTTAGTTCAGCTCTGCAACAGAGTTACGCCCGGGGATAGTTTTGTTCCACTTCCCTAAGGATTTCTCCTTCTCCTGTCAAAGCCACTGATGACAAAACTGCCCTTGGTTTCTGCAGGAGCAAGACTGGCCCACCGGTGTGTAGGACTGTGAAGTGTTTGATCCCTACGTTATTCAGCCTCATCCACAAACACCAGCTGTTTCCCAGGCTGGGGGGAAGCTGGTTACTTGAGTGAACTGAGCACTCTTCAGTTTAATGGAGAGCTGCCCTCAAGAGGTTGTTAATGGCACACTCTGAGTGCTCATCTCAAGGGCCCCATGCCTAGCCTGCTGCCCTTTATTTGTGTCACATTTTATCTCCAAATCAGCTTCCAGGTGGCCTGTTGCTTGGGAGGGGGAAACAATGGATTTGGGGGCCTTTTGGGGTGTGTCTTCACGGCAGGGTGGATGGGCACCCGGGTGGGAGTCTAGGTTAACCTCACCCTGCTGGGAGCAGTCACACTGCAAAGTCTGCAAAGCATCTCCCGCCGACAGCGCTGTCCACACCGGTGCTTAGGTCACTGTAACTTACGTCGCTCAGAGGGGTGGCTTTTCCACCCCCCTGAGCAACTTAAGTTATATCAAAGTAAGCGCTAGTGTAGACCTGCCAGTCCACACAGCCTGCGGAAGCGAGCCGGCTGGGTTGCGCCACAGTAGCCTCAAAGCTCTTGAGTCTATCGACCTGCTTGCTGGGGGGGCGCTTGCTTCCACTGTGTAGACATACTTGTGTTGTCCCTTGGCTGCGCTCCCCCATATGAGTTGCTAGGACTTCTGGGGGGCACATCCCATGGTTCTTTGCACTACAGTAAGCAGAGCCGTTCTAGAGTTCTTTCCCAGTGAACTGTGGGAGAACATGGCCATCCTTCTGGGCAAATGCAGGGGATTGTGGGGAAGGTGCTGGAGGACTAGCAGCACTCAAGGGCTTTAGCCTTTGCCCTCACTGACAAGTGGGTGGGTTCCAGACCGAGAGAAAGTGGCACACGGGATCCAACCCCCATCCCCAGCCGGGCCAGTTAGCCTGGTTTGAAAGCACCACCCCACCACACTCAGATGAAGGGTTTTGTGTGTGGATGGGGGACAGGGTTAGGACAACACCCAGGAAAGAACCCAGGCTAGGCTAATTCGGCAGTGAAAACAGACCCTCTATGACCTGGCCAGGAATCCCAGTGCTTCAAGGTTAAGGAACTGGGATGGATACAGGACTCCTGGGTTCAATTCTTGCTTGTGCCATGCACTCCTTGTGACAGTCTGTGCAAGTCATTTAATGTACCTTGCTTCCCTTGTGTAAAATGGAGATAGTATTTCTCTCACTTAGACTGTAAGTTGTTTGGGTCAAGGCCCGTCTCTTCTTATATGTGTGTACTGAGCCTAGCACAATGAGGCCACAATCTCTACTAAGAGGAAGAAGGCCTTAAAGTGTGCTTTTTTTCTCTCCTGCTTCTTCTTCACATGAGAAATTCATGCTATGTTTCTCCTGGAATTCTATGTGTCATGTTCACAGCAGACACACAGAGAAAAAGCATTAATACTCTTGCTGGAAGGTTGCAATATAACCCTGGTTTATGTCTTAGAATTCAGAACAATAACACATGAGAACCCAAACCAGAGAGAGAGAGAAAACAGGCTGCTCCCTAAAACAGTGAGGCACAACTCACCCCATCTTGCTTTAATCTGGCTCTTCACAGATTGGCTCTTCCCAGGGGTCAGGAAGGGATTTCCCTGCTCCTCCCATTGTATTCTGGGAGATTTTTTTTATCTCGTTCCTCTGAAGCATCAGGGATGGCCATGGCTGGAGATGATAAACTGCGGGGTGAGGGCCAGGGCTCTGAGGTGGCACCGAGCATTCTCTCTCTCAGGGCTTGGTTGGCTGGTTCTTGTTCACAGTCTCAGGATCTAACTCAGGAGTGAGGAATCTCAGCCCGTGGGCCGGATCCGGCCTGCTGCTTCATTTAATCCAGCCCACGGCAAGTCTCCACGCCATTGGCCGGAAGCCCCGAGCCTCGGCGCCGCCCTGCTGCGTGTGCCGGCTCGCCCTGCAGCAGGGAGAAGCTGAGGTTGCCAAGCCTAAAAAGTCTGATCGGCTCCACGCAGCTCCCAGAAGCAACTGCATGTCCCTGCGGCCCCTAGAAGCAGGGGTGATCGGGGAAGCTCCGTGCGCTGCCCCCGCCCCCAGTGCCGGCCCGCAGCTCCCATTGGCCGGGAATCGCTGCCAATGGGAGCTGCAGGGATGGCACCTGCAAGTATGGGCAGTGCGCACCGCACAGAGTCCCCTGGCCCCTCCGCCTAGGGGCCAGACATGCCGGCCGCTTCTGGGAACAGTGCTTAGCCCCGGCAGGCAGGAAGCCTGCCTTAGCCCCGCTGCACCGCTGACCGGGAGCCGCCTGAGGTAAGCGCCGTCCGGCCGAAGCCCACACCCCAAACTCTCTGCCCCAGGTTGGAACCCCGTCCCGTACCCTAACTCCCTCCCAGACCCCACACCCCCATCTGCACCCCTACCCCCTGCCCCAGCCTGGAGCCCACTCCTGCACCCCAAATCCCTCCCTGTGTGTGGCCCGAGACTGATTTTTTCTGTGAGTCAGTGGTTCCTGATAGAAAAAAGATTCCCCACCCCGGTCTAACTGATCACCATATTGGGGGTCAGGAAGGAATTTTCTCCCCGGTCAGATTGGCAGGGTCCTGGGTTTTTTTTTGCCTTCCTTTGCAGCTGCGGGTTGCTTGCTGGGTTATCTGGGTATATCCCATTTAATCATTTCCCTGACATTGCAGTGGTCTTTAGCACCTTGGTCCCTCCTCATATCTGCTCATGGCACGTAATAGTCTGTGGGTCTCATTTCCGTTGCTGGGTGTAGTGTGTGGGTGCTGGGTGGTGCAGGTGGCCTGTGACATACAGAAGGTCAGACTAGATGATCTGATAATCCTTTCTGGCCTTAAACTCTGCAATGACTCTATGACCGATTCCACTCTCACGCTTTGCTCCAGAGCCCCCTAGCCTGCAAGCAGAACCAGGAAACTGTCTGCTGCCCCCTTAAAGTGATAACTTGCCATTCCAACATTGTCCTCAGTACACAGGATTGGCGATTTTTTTTTAAATATAATTTCAATGCATAATATCAATGTTTATTTTTAAGCATTTCCCCCCTAATTTTTAGTTATTTGAATTTTCACAGTGGCAGGGGAAAAAAATTTTTTTGGGGGGTGAGGTGGACGACAATCATTATTTAATGACAGTAGATGCTGAGATTAAAAAAGTTAAGGCTACCTAAATGCTACCCCTGCTCCAGCTCCACTAACACCAGCATTGCAACACGTTTGATGCACATCAGGGTGGGACCCCAGAAGTTCTCACACAGCATTTGTCTTACATTGCCTATCTGTAAATGTCAATTATTAGCTATGGAAATATTTTTCATTGATGTGTGGATGGTGAAATCAATGCTTACTGACATTTACCAACAAAAATCCAATCCTAGCCGTACATCACCCTACGGATGACTGGTGACCTGTAGGAATTATGCCACCACTACAGAGTGAGAGGTGCAGCTGTGCCCTTTTAGTTACACAGTTTAGAACTTTGCCTTTGTTTTCATTAACACCGATTTAAAATGAACACCTGATAAACTCTTGGGAGCAGGGAAGTCGTTGTTAAAGAACCCGATTCCAATGCATAAGTATTTCCACAGGGAGAAACTACTAGGTACTATAGGGCTCTTTAGCCTAGAACAAAAAGGCATAACAAGAACTAGTGGCTGAAAACTAAAGCTGGACACGTTCAAATTAGAAACAAGCACGTTTTTTAGCAGTGAGGGTGACTGACCATTCAAACAAACTCCCAAGGGAAGTGATGGATTCTCCCAAGGGAAGTGATGGTTTCAAATCAAGACTGGATGCCTTTTTGGAAAAGATGCTTTAGCCAAAAAGAAGTTACTGGGCTCAATGAAGGGGTAAGTGGATGAAAATCTCTGGCCGGGAGGTCAGTCTAGGACAGGGGTCGGCAACCTTTCACAAGCGGTGGGCCGAGTCTTCATTTATTCACTCTGATTTAAGGTTTCGCGTGCCAGTCATACATTTTAACATTTTTAGAAGGTCTCTTTCTATAAGTCTATAATATCTAACTAAACTATTGTTGTATGTAAAGTAAATAAGGTTTTTAAAATGTTTAAGAAACTTCATTTAAAATAAATTAAAATGCAGAGTCCCCCAGACTGGTGGCCAGGACCGGGGCAGTGTGAGTGCCACTGAAAATCAGCTCACCTGCCGCCTTTGGCATGCGTGCCATAGGTTGCCTACCCCTGGTCTAGGACATCTAATGATCCCTTCTGACCTTAACAAGTTATAAATGTGTGAGTTGTCTGCTTCTCCCTACACACATTGCTTAGTATAAGGCCTGAGAGCTGATGATAGGCCTCTCTGAGTCTGAGACAATTCCTCAGTACACCCTTAAAGCAGGGAAAATAAGACTTTAAAAGGTAAAAAAAAAAACAACGTAAAAACCTAAAACATTTCAGGTTTTCTATCTGCATCATAAAGAACCAAACAAGGAGTATTTCACACCTGAGGTAGAGAATGGTACAGCTAACGTTTTTTGTAGGGTCTCCACTGAAATAATTTCCCAGCGCTGCGAGGGAGGAGTTGGACTGAGAAGGAGAAGCCAAATGAGCAAAGCAGCACCATATAAACGGCAGCTTCAGGCGGCGGATGCCCCAGAAGTCCTTGTGCTCTTTGAAATGTCCTCAGTGAATGTTATGGGCTGCAACACACATTTTAAAGGTAGATTAATCCCAAGGCAATGGGGGATTTAAACAGATGAATAAAGAAATGAACTGACGTGGCTGGTGTAAATGTCACTTTCACTGTCATGCTCCCCTTCTTGTGTTAGATGCAAGGAAACAATCTGGCCTCAGTCAATGGACTCCCAGCTCTGAAAGGTTTGCACCTTTCCTAGGATAGCTTAAATGTTATTTTAGTTACATTACATCGAATATCTGCTTGACAAAGGTTGCAGTGAGCCGCTTGTCCATTTGTTTCTTTCCAATTCTGGGTTCTAGTCCTGGCTCTGCCACGTTTCCTGCTGAGTGAACTTGGGCCAGTCATTTGGCAGCTCTGTGCCTCAGTTTGCCCATCGGTAAAATGGGGATAATGATATGGACCCTCCTTTGTACAAAACCGGGTGATGGGCAACAAAATGGGAGATGAAATTCAATGTTGATAAATGCAAAATAATGCACATTGGAAAACATAATCCCAACTATACACAGAAAATGGTGGGGTCTAAATTAGCTGTTACCACTCAAGAAAGAGATCTTGGAGTCATTGTGGAGAGTTCTCTGAAAACATCCACTCAATGTGCAGCGGCAGTCAAAAAAAGCAAACAGAATGTTGGGAATCATTAAGAAAGGGATAGATAATAAGACAGAAAATATCATGTTGCCTCTATATAAATCCATGGTACGTCCACATCTTGAATACTGCGTGCAGATGTGGTTGCCCCATCTCAAAAAAGATATATTGGCATTGGAAAAGGTACAGAAAAGGGCAACAAAAATGATTAGGGGTATGGAACAGCTTCCATATGAGGAAAGACTAATAAGACTGGGACTTTTCAGCTTGGAAAAGAGACGACTAAGGAGGGATATGATTGAAGTCTATAAAATCATGACTGGTGTGGAGAAAGTAAATAAGGAAGTGTTATTTACTCCTTCTCATGACACAAGAACTAGGGGTCATCAAATGAAATTAATAGGCAGCAGGTTTAAAATGAACAAAAGGAAGTATTTCTTCACACAACCCACAGTCAACCTGTGGAACTCCTTGCCAGAGGATGTTGTGAAGGCCAAGACTGTAACAGGGTTCAAAAAAGAACTAGATAAATTCATGGAGGATAGGTCCATCAATGGCTATTAGCCAAGATGGGTAGGGATGGTGTCCCTAGCCTCTGTTTGCCAGAGGTTGGGAGTGGGTGGCAGAGGGTGGGTCACTTGGTGATTGCCTGTTCTGTTCATTCCCTCTGGGGCATCTGGCATTGGCCACTGTTGGAAGACAGGATACTGGGCTAGATGGACTTTTAGTCTGATCCAGTATGGCCGTTCTTATGTTATCAGTGGTTTGAGATCTAAAGATAGAAAGGGCTAGATAATATTCATCATTGTTATTACTACACAGTATTGCCAACTCCAAATGTTAAAAAAAAATCAAGAGATTGTCTTAAAATCATGAGATTTTTAAACAAGACTAACAGGTTGTTTTTATCTGCCTTCTGTATTTTGAGCACTTGGGGATCATGTTTTCAAGCTTGTTTCTGAAACCAGGAGGGCTAGAAACTTTCAAAATGAAAGCTGAGATTCTCCATGTTCATGTGTCTCCAGGAGCTGGGCCTTTAAGCAAATCTCCACATACCACAAGACTCGTGATAAATTCGCAAGAATTGGCAGGACTGAACAGTAACAGATGGAGGCCCTGTTCAAGATGAGGGCCCCATTGTGCCACGTGCTGCACAGACATGGCGTGAGAGACAAACATTGGACCCTGCCCCCAAAGAGTTTACGATCTAAATAGAAAAATGGCAGGAGGGGAAACTGAGGCCAGACTTGCTGATCATTAAAGTCCCCTCTGGCCTTAAAATCTATGAAACATTAGACTGTAAATCCTTCCAGGCCAGGGATGATTTCTTTTCTGTGTTTGTAGAGCACCTAACACAATGGGCCCTTAATCTCATTTGAGGCTTTAATACAAATATTTAATAATAAGGGTGTCAGGAACCAAGGGCCAATATTTTGGGGTAACCTCTCCCTACAAACACTGGTTACAAACCACAGTAGCCCAGAAGTCCCTGTAAATCTTTTAGGCCCATGTTCTCAATGGGAATTAGGTGCCTATATACCTTTGGAAATCTGGACTTTAGTTCCTTAACAATGACTTGTTCAGCAGAGTCTGTGTTTAAGGAGATAAATATTGTACACCCAAAAGTACATAGACAGCAGTTCATAGATAAGAGGTCCTAATTCAGCCAAAAAACTGAACACTTAGCTGTTTGTGGAGTCTGGTCTTGACTGAAATATAGGAAGTGGGGAAGAAAAAAAAGTTGGTATAAATTGTCTAGGCTAAACTCAATCTTGTCTATACTGGGATCCTACTCCCATCTAACTGGACCCCTTCCTAATTAGCTATATATAAAGGTAAGAATGTTTATGACCTACCGGGGGGGAGGAGGGTCATGACTAGAGCTGGGTGAAAATTGATTTTTTTTTAATTTGTTGGCAATTTAGAAATATTGAAAAAGCTTCAGTTCAGTCTGGACAGAATTTTTGAAATTTCCGTTGAATTAAAAAAAAAAAGTCATTTCGTGTTGAACAAAATGTTTTGGTTTGACAAAATCAAAACACTGGATTTCGAGCTTTTTAAAACAAAAATTGAATTATTTTTTTAAAATGGTATTAAAGGAAATTTTGAAACCCAAAGTCATTTCCAAACTGAAAACTTGAAACATTTCCTTTTGAAAATGTCCAAACTGGGCATCTCCAATCTTTCTGAATATTTTTACTTATTGATTTCCCAAAAGAAACCACTTGGTGAAATTGACACGAATTCTTGAAACATTTTGGAGTTACCAAATCTGTATTTTTCACCACAAAAAGTTTAGTGCGAAAAATTTTGCCCAGCTCTCGTCACGACCCCAGAAATCCCCTGGGTGAGACTAAGAGGATAAATGCTGCTGCCCTGAATTTTATTCCATTTTCTCAGTGATTAGTTGCTCTGGGAGGCTCAGCAAATTTTCTCTATTACCTGCAGCAGGGTCCACTTGAATTCGATGTAAGAAGACACTTGATGGGGAAATCAATTGCTCTTTCTTTCATCCCAGCCACTCAAGAGGTTTCTTATCTGCCTCCCACCAGATCATAAATGCAACACCACCTCCCCCTCCTCCTTTTCCTCTCCCCCGCTGCAAGGCAGCCCCTTATCTATGCTGGGGAGGAAGTCATGCAAATAAATTGCTGTTGAAAGAGGTGTTCGGCCTTTGGAGAGGGACATTCAGGAAATGTCGAGTGCCCCCATAACAGCCTCTCTTAGGCAGCACGCCAATAAAGTGAAGAGCACCTTTGAAGCAATTAGGGAGATGAGATTGGCCTGATTTCATTCTGCTCAGTGCCCTCCACTAGTCCCTCTGACTTGGTGAGAGCTGCAGAAAGCATTTTGGGACCCTGGCATGAAGATTTTGCCACTGATCCCAGTTCCCACTCAACCAGGTGGGAGTGCAGAGGGCTAGGACTCAGCGGGGATCGAACGGGGACCCCAAAGCTAAAAAGTGGGAACGGCGACAGCGTGAGTCAAAGCTCTGCAAGTAGGGCCTGTAATAACTCCTAACCTTTGTGGACTGGCACAGAGTGGCCCTATAACACACGCTCACCACTGGGTTATGCTAGCATCTTGTGGGAGGCACAGAGCGCCTTGCCAGATCGGTCCCCAAGCACCTAGTGTCACCCACTGGGCTGTGTATGTTGCATGTCACCTCTCTGTGCCTGACCCTGCAGATCTGTTACTGCTCCCAGCTGTGGAACTGGGCTGCTTTGCTGGAGCTGCACAGCTGTTCTCTTTTACCTCTAAAGTCCCTGATTCACGCCCCGGTCACACATCTGGGGATGGGGCCCATTGACGCGAGTGAGAGCTGAGGGCACTGAGCACTAGAGCTGGGCTAATCATGGATTTTTTGGTTCCCTGGCAATTCTGAAAAATGGGGGGGATTTCATTTCAGGGCAAACTGAATTTTCAGAGAATCAAAAAGTTGTGGTGGAGGAATGTGTTTCGGGTCGAATGAAACTGCTGAGAATTTTGTAAATGTTTTAAAATTTCATTTACAATAAAATCAGCGGAAATTTTCTACCCCAATAGCCGTTTCCGGTTGAAAAGCTGAAATGTTCCCCTTTCTTCCGCATTTTTTTTATTTTTCTTTTTTAGTATTTTTTCCCCCTCGACGGAAATAATTCAGTGAAATTGCCACAAATTCAGTGTCACCAAATTTCTCCCGGCTCTCATCAGCACCCTGCAGGATCAGGCCCAGTGACGCCCTGCTCCCACTGCAGTCCCTTGTAAATCTTTCACTGGGCCTTTGTGTCCAAGGAGCACAAAGAGCTTCCCCCAATTCCCATGAGGTCAGTGGGAATGGAGGGTGCCCGGGGGTGAGGCCTACTGGTGTGTTACACCGCAATCCTCAGACTAACAGGGGAGGCAGCTCCAGGAGTGGGCAACCCCCAGGGTTGAATTCACCCCTGGACAGGAGCTGCTGGCTCTCTGTGCTGTTTGGCGAGTGAGCCTGTAGCTTACGCAGAAGGAACAGAAATGCTGTTAACTAATGAAGGGCCGGAAGGAGGATCCACAGAGGCTACCCTGCTGGCTGCAGAGTTTTAGCTCAAGCTGGAGCAGCTCCAGCTTTCTGTTCCCATGTAGCCGTTAACGGAGTGGCCATTACATGTTCATACCGTGTTGTTTAGGGTGACCAGATATCCCGATTTTATAGGGACAGTCCCGATATTTGGGGCTTTTTCTTATATAGGCTTCTATTACCCCCCACCCTCTGTCCTAATTTTTCACACTTGCTGTCTGGTCACCCTAGTGTTGTTCAAGTTGCAGGATACATATATAGGCTATAAGGGGCTGACCCTGATTGCCTTTGTGAGGAGCTACCTACATTTGACTTAACTGGAGTCACTCCAGATTTACCTGGGGATGATGAGAGCAGAATTTGTCCATATAAATTCTGCATCCCCTTCTCTCATCCTCCTCCCAGGGCCAAAGTGGGGGTGCTGGGAGTTCTCTTCTATGTCCAATTAAACAAACACCACCACCTAGAACTAAGAAAGCTGTGTACGGAACTACCTATCAGAACATCAGCATGGCCATACTGAGTTAGATCGAAGGTCCATCTAGCCCCGTGTCCTGTCTTCCGACAGTGGCCAGTGCCAGATGCTTCAGAGGGAATGAACAGAACAGGGCAATTATTGAATGATTTATCCCCCGTTGTCCAGTCCCAGCTTCTGGCAGTCAGAGGTTTATGGGCACCCAGAGCATGGGCTTGTGTCCCTGCCCATCTTGGCTAATAGCCATTGATGGACCTGTCCTCCAGGAACTTATCTGGTTCTTTTTTGAACCCAGTTACACTTTTGTCCTTCACAACATCCCCTGGCAACAAGTTCCACAGGTTGACTGTGCATTGTGTGAAGAAGTACTTCCTTTTGTTTGTTTGAAACCTGCTGCCTAATAATTTCATCGGGTGACTCCTAGTTCTGTGCTATGGGAAGAGGTAAATAACGCTTCCTTTTTTCACTTTCTCCAAGCCAGTCATGATTGTATAGACCCCTGTCTTATCCTCCCATACTTGTCTCTTTCCAAGCTGAACAGTCCCAGTCTTTTTAATCTCTCCTCGTATGCAAGCTGTTCCATACCCCTAATCATTTTTGTTGCCCTTCTCTGTATCTTTTCCCATTCTAATACGGTATATATTTTTTCAGAGAGGGTGACCAGATCTGCACAAAGTATTCAAGGTGTGGGCGTTCTATGAATTTATATAGTGGCATTATGATATTTACTGTCTTACCTACCCCTTTCCTAATGGTTCCAAGCATTCGGTTAGCTTTTGGGATTCCTGAGGCACATTGAACAGATGTTTTCAAAGAACTATCCACAATGATTCCAAGATTTCTTTCTTGAGTGGTAACCGAGAGGTAATGCAAAGCAATGCACACTGGAAAACATAATCCCAACTATACATACAAAATGGTGGGGTCTAAATTAGCTAAGGCCCTGATCTGCCCCCCCCCTTGCTGCAGTATGTGAGCACCTTTAACATATTCAGCCTCACAACAGCCTCTGTGAGATAGGGAAGTGCTATAGGGTCGAGGTGCTTTAGAGGGCGCATTGTTGCCTACTGGGTAGAGCTCTGCCCTAACACTAAAGTGAGCTGGGTTCTAATCCCAGCTCTGCCCCTGGCTTGTTGAATGATACTGTGCCTCAGTTACCCTGTCTGTAAAATGGGGATAATGATATTGCTTTCCTTTGTAAAGAGCTTTGAGATCTACAGATGCAAAGTGGTACAGAGGAACTAGGTCTTATTATAATGCTTCTAGTCATCAGATAGCAAGAAATCTCTGTCCATCATCTACTTCATTTGCCCCTGAAATGCAGCTGCCTCTGGGGTAGAACCCAGTAACTATGTAACAATGCACAGAAACGCCACACAACATGGTATAACAGGAAACAAAGAGGGATACCAAAAGCAATTGAAAATGAAGGGGAAATTTTAATCAGGCAGAATGTAATTACTGGAATTAGAATTCGGCCAGAGCACTGGGGTTAACAGCCCTTGTATTCAATTAAATCTTTTTTCCCCTCCTATGCATCTTTCGCAGGTTTGGAGGAAGAGAATTGATAGTAAATCCCTGGAGAAATATCTCCTTGCAGGATTTGCTTGATTTCCATTGCTGTTTCCTTGTATTTACATGGGCACCATAACTGTAATGATTAAGACCCAGGGAAATTGAAGTGTGCAGTGGAACGGAGGAGGTGATTTTTCTCACCATAGAAGCAGTAAAACAATATCCAAGTTCATGCAAGTGCTTCTTCTCAAAGCTCCCAGGCTCTGCACATCTGTGCCTGGTGGGTTTAAGGAACTTTTTCATTTCCCTCTGATCCCTTCAGGGTGGGGCACTGCAGATGGCACGCTCAGGATTTAGGGGCGGAAAGCTGATCTGGAAAACGTGGACTTTATACGACACGAGTAAAGAAACCCAGCTGCCTCTCAGGTTCCTTACATATCCCAGATGTTCTCCTTCACTCTCAGCCCCAGCTTCCTTCTGCTTTGTGGGTCCAATCCTGGGACATCCTAGCTGCCTCCGGTAATGTGCTGAGCGGCTTAGGGTGAACAGACAGCAAGTGTGAAAAATCAGGACAGGGAGTGGGGGGTGGGGGTAATAGGAGCCTATATAAGAAAAAGACCCAAAAATCGGGACTGTCCCTATAAAATAGGGACATCTGGTCACCCTAGAGCGGCTCCACCTGACATCAAAGACGTTGCCAGATGGGGCCTTACTTCACTTCACTCCTTTTTTGGACTGTTTGCAGATTTTGTTGAGATGTTTCCAGAAGAATTACACGGGCAAAGTGTAAACTCAGCAGGGTGGGAGACTGTTTTATTTTATACTCACACAGCCCTGTGCACTGGCCAGATAATGAATAATATGAATGGGCCAAATCTTGCAGTCCTTACTCGCTTCCACAGGCCAAACTCTCATTAATGCCAGTGGCAACAGGCGAGCTAGGAACTGGATGAGCATTGCACTAACATACAGGATCTGGAATTCTGGTTCACGCCCATCTTTTCAGGATATAAGATAAATCATCGTGGCAGAGATATTACCTGCACCCTGCTCCTTTTTTTTTTTTAACATGATGACCCATCTAAGTTTTACTTTAGATGGAAACCAAGGCCAAGAGTTTCAACAAAGGTGGCTGAAATGTAGACCACTACGCTGAGATGATCGAAGGCATTCCCGGAGTGAAATGTTCAAAAACACTTAAGTAACCAGTTAGGATTACAAGGCCAGTGAAAAAGTTGGCAAAGTGGTTAAGGCACTTCTCCCTAGCATTTGGGAGACTTAGGTTGGCTTCCCTGCTCTGCTACAGTCTTCCTGTGTGATGTTGGGCAAATTATTTAGTTGCTGCGTGCCTCAGTTTCCCTCTGTAAACTGGAATTGGCTTCCCTACCTCCCAGGGGATGGTCAAAAGATTGTAAGGCAGTCAGATATTATGGTGGGGGGGGGGCACGGATCAAAAGTTAAGGGGGTTTATCCTCCTCAATTATTTAGGGACAGGGTTATAGAATCCTAAAGATGCAGATAGGCACCCAGTAGGATTGCCAAGTGATTAGGTGCCTAACTCCCTTAAGCATCCCACTATCCCACTGAAATTCAGAAAGATCGGGGCGTCTCACTCCCTTAAGCGCCCTTGAAAATCTCAACCCTAGCTCCTTATGCAGGCACCTGGGCCCATCAGATTTTCAAGTGTACCAAGGATCCGGCAGCTCCCAATTGACATGAGCATCTGCTTTGCTCCCCAAATTAATCCCTTTAGACACCCACTTCGGAAAATCTTGGGTCTTGCGCACCCAAATGTCAACCTGAGTCTCCTTGACGCCAGCTTCTTTGCACACTCTGCAAAGAACCCAAGATCCAGCTCAGAGTGATACGAAATGCTTCACTTCTCCTCTAAACAAATTGCTGAGAGGTACGTTCTCAATGCAGCCTCCCTTTCATGCAGGCTTAAATGTGGAGGGTGCTTTTATGGCGCCGTGATAAATAAATTGTTAAGTGAATCGAGACTTTGGCATTGAGAGTCGGGGACCCCATGTGTGGAAATTTGCAAAGACTTTAAGCTCGGGCTGCTGCTTGAAAATGTGTAGATGATTTAATAATACCGAGTCAAACAGGGCGGAATGGCATATTTAGGAAATGCACAACTGCGAAACATCTGGATGGATAAGTATGCGGGGAAGATATACACCGCACAAGTGCTTTTAATTATCCCATTTCCATATAGAAGCAACAGATTAAAAAGAGCCCATTGCTTTAATATGAGTCAAAACCGCCTCGAATGTACGCTATAAAGTTGTGGGCTCAGGAGGGGGGCTGCCAGATGTCCCTTTAAGGGGTGGGATTGATTAGCTGGTGGTGAGGAACACTTTTCGGGAATGATTGAGGGCCGAATTTTTAAAACAAAACACACACCCACAAAAAATTTGAGGCGGGCATTAGGGGGATTTGATCTGGCTATTTGGGCTGTGACAGGTGAGCTGCATAATGTATTTCTGTTTCCCAAAGAAAAACGGCACAGCCATGGGAGCAGGGATTCAATGTGTACATATTTGCACGTAGAAGTCAAGCACGCTGACATGAGAAACTGCCCTCTGAGCTCTTGAGGCAGTGTAGATCCTCCCTGACTGATCCATAAAACCTGCCTGCTCACCGGATCCACTAACTGCTACATTTCCAGCACCAGGAATTTTGCATGTCCTGGGAGAAAATGGCCAGGAGACATCCTTATAATGGCGGGGGCCTAACAACTGACCAATGGACATGGTGGATTCTCTCCCACCTGGAGTCTTTAAATCCAGGCTGGGGTCTTTCTAAAAGATACAGTCTAGCTCAGCAAGAAGTTATGGGTAATACTGGGTGGGAATTTTCCACCAAAATGACTTTTTGTCTAAACTGAATTTTTTTCACATGAAAGGGGCAGTTTTGATTAAACTTTCTCAGGTCCTGCTTGGAATTTCTGTTCAAAAGCAAAGGGAATGTGCTACCCTGAATAGCCAATAGCTCAGTGACTAGGACATTCTGCTGAGATGTAGGAGAGTGTGATGGGGCGTCTGCCCCACACTGGCAGAAAAGGGGTTAAAAGCAGCCCTAGGGAGGCTGCACAGGAAGCAGCCAATCACAGAAGGGCTTCTAGGAGCAGCCAATCAGGGCCAGGCTGGCCCATATAAGAAGGATGGCAGAACAGAGGAGTTTCAATCACTCCTTGGAGCTAGAGAAGGGAGGAGGACTGGCTGCCTTGCAGGCGGAGTGCAGCAAACACCCTGGACCGAGCAATACTGCAGGAAGAGACCCAGAGAGCTAAAGGCAGCTCCTGGCAGGCTGCAGGGATCTGCAGACTGAGGCCCTGATTCAAGGGCAAAGAGGGTGCTGGAGCCATTGAAGGGAGTGGCCGGACAGTGGCCTGCAGGTACTCCTAGAAGGGGGGGAACATAGAGTGTGGCACGGCCAGAGGGCAGTGTCACTGAAGAGGATGCTGCGGGCCTGGGAGTGACATGGGTCCAGGAACAGAAGTGACAGCGGGCGAGACTCCACCAGAAGAGGGCGCAATGCTAATTCCCCGGACAGCCAGCAGGAGGTGCCACAGTGGTGAGTTGCGCCCCATCACAGAGAGCTATGTTCAAGGCCCAGCTCTGAATCAGACAGAGCAGGGATTTGAACTTGGGTCTTCTGCTTGCTAGATAAGTTGTCCTGACTACCAGGCACTTGGCTCTCTGGGGACGGCAGCTTTTCTCTCTCTGGTTTCTCATGCAAAAGGGCTTGGTTTTGTCCTCATGCAGAACTGGACATTTTTACTTATATGGGATGGGAAAATCATTTTGCGCCCAGCTCTAGTTACAGGTTTGATGCAAGAATCCCTGGGCGAAATTCTCTGGCCTGTGTTACGTAGGGCATCATAATGCTCCCTTCTGGCCTTAAAATCGGTGGGTGAAATTCCAACCCCATTGAATTCAACTACAAAACTCCCACTGACTTAAATAGGGCCAGGATTTCACCCTATGACTGTCAGTAGTGGTTGGGTACCTAGCTCCCAGAGGTCTGTCTGAAAATGCCAGCCGATAATATTTACAGATTCTGTGTGGCTCTGAGGATATCCAGGGCGGAAATCAGCACCATTTGGCATCAGTAACAACATTCGGCACCACTCAGGGGGTGCGCCACACCTCACAGGATTGGGCCCTTGCAGTATTTGCCGTTTTCAAAGGCCTTTATGCACCCCAAATCCCTTACTACTCTGGTGCCACTGATGTCAATGGAGTAGAACACCTCTGCAAGGCAAATATTCCTATCCCCCTTTAAAAATGAGGTGAGTGACTTGCCCGAGGGACACAGGAGGTCAATTTCTGAGCTGGGATTGGAAGTCAGGAATGGAGCTCTTGGTTTTGTTGGCAATTTTGACACCTCAAAAGTTGGACCAAAAATAAAAATGTTCGAAATTTTAGGTGAATTGAAAAGACCCCCACCCCAATCAGGTCCAATGAAATGTTTTATTTCGATTTTGACTTTTTAAAAACATTTTTTCATTTTTTTCCCCCAATGAAACTAAAGGAAATTTTGAAACAAAGTCGTTTCAAACCTCAAATGCAAATGTTTCATTTCAAACATGTTGAAATGTTTCAATGTAGGGAGGGGAATCCCTCCCTCTGCTCCTTCCCCCCGAAATGACCAGCTTGGCAAAACCAACAGAAACGTGGGAAACGGTTCGGTGCTGCTGAATCTGCATTTTTCATTAAAAATAAAAGTTTTGTCTGGGTCTAATCGGGAAGCCCCAGCTCTCAAGGCCTGTGCCGAGACTGAAGGCCCAGAACATTGCCGGTCCCACCTCCTTTCAACAAAACCACTTCTGTTCCCACTTCTTACTGCAACATCACCCCTGGGGAGGCTATGGAGAGGGCTTGAACTTGGGAACTCTGGAGCCAGAAGCCGGCGCACTCTGGATTCAGTTCTGTTAGCTAAACCATAGCTACAGACTCCTAACCCTCTATGCAAGGTGGCCAATAGAGAGGGACAGAGAGCCACACTGTGATAGCCCTGGGTTATGCAAGCGTTATCACTTACTTTTGTTGCAATTGGGCTTGGCCCACTTGCCATCTCAGATTCTCACCACCTCGTATCCTCCAGCTTTGACAAACTCCCTTCCCTGTCCCACCCACCTTGCTTGTGAGGGTCCTTGGCCTCTGGTAGTGTTGCCAACCCTTCAGGATTGTCCTGGAGTCTCCAGGAATTAAAGATTAGTCTTTAATTAAAGACCATGTCCTGTGATGAAACCTCCAGGAATATGTCCAACAAAAATTGGCAGCCCTAACCTCTGATGACTGGCCTCTGATGACTGGCCGGAAAATAGAGCCAACCCCAATCTCTAGTTAAAGCCCAGGGTCAACAATGATTCCAAATGCTTGTGAAGACACAGACTCCATGCCTCCATGAGGACAGCGATGCTGAACGACCTCACAGGGGGGTCTCAGGCTAAATTAATTCATGTTTGCAAAGCGCACTGAGATCCAAGCCTTTATGGATAACGTATTTTGAAGGAGGTCTGCTGTCGGAGAAAGGACGGTCTCGTAGCAGGTTGAAATTTTTTCAGCAGAATGTTTTTCCATTGAACAAGGCAGCTTTGATGAACTGGAAACATTTAACAGCAATGTGCTTGTTTTGATGCCATTTTCGATAATGTCAAAAAGTTCCGATTCAATACGATAAAATCATTTCATGTCGACGCTGTTGTTTCAACTTTAATATTGTATTCAAGTAATAATTTGAATCACATATATTTATATATTGTATTTAATATGTTATATACTATTATTGAATATTTTACTCTATACTAGTAGCTGTCACTTGGGTAGAGTTCGTAAATTCATGCGTGTAAAAAAGCCAAAAATGGCTGAGAACTTAAAATTCAACGGTAGCAGACCGTGAATCCCAGTGATGATTGAATCTGGTGATATTCTGAACGAGTGTAGCTCTCAGCTGTCACACTGATTCAACACACATTCTAAGCCTTAGAGTGACGCATGGAGTTGATAATTCTGGAATCTTATTATATAGATTTTTATTGTTTCGTCATTATTGAAATGAAATGGTTCAATGATCTGGAATCAAACATTTTCAGAATCTTCATTCCACAAGAAATGTTGACAGTTCAGCTCTTCATTCCAGTTTGGAACTAAAACCAAATTCAAAATATCAGAATTTCCCACAGAACTGAAATTTCTTTTCCAGATCAACTTTAGCCGGATGATCTGGTCACAGGCCATTTAGCCTGCTGATTACGGGGCAGAAAATCTGCATTCAGCTCCCAGCTCTGGCAGAAACTCTTGTGTTGCCAGCTCTCACCATTTTATCATGAGTTTCACAATAGCTGATCTTTTTCTTAAAGCCCCAGCTTCTGGAGTGATTACCTGAGAATCTCAGCTTTCACGTAAAAAAACAAATGTCTCGTCCTCATGGGTGCAGAGACAAGGTTGAAAACATGATCCCGGTACATACTCAAGGCAAAGAAAAAGAACCCCACCTGTATTATTTTTAAATAAAATGTCATGATTTTTAACCCAATCTCATGACTGTTTGGAGCCTGACTTGTGCAGACTTGCTGTGTGATCTTGGGCCAGTTGTGTCACTGCTTTGTGCCTCAGTTTCCCAAAGGAGGATAATAGTGTCTCATGGGTTTCTCATGAGGATGAATTCATGAATGTGAACTTCAGGTCATGTTAATAAGAGCTGGGCATCCGTATCTCTTTCAGAATCTCAGCCCAAGTGTTTGTCTTGAATGCTCAAATAGTCACCCATAGCAAAGTTCACATGGCATTTTTGGTTGCAATAGTCAGTGTTTGAGAGTGGCGTTGTGTGGTTAGTTACATGCAGCCTACAGCCAAGGAATCATAGACAGTTCCCATCCCCACGTGATTTATGTGCCTAGCGTGCAGGGCGTTCATTGCAAGTGGCAAATACTCTCCCCGAACTCTTTACCCATGACCTGAGGACTACGGCTTTGATTCTGATTGTGCCAGTGCAGCTTAAATCAGGCTCATTGGCTTCAATCCTCTGAGATCCTGGGACCACTTTGGCCTCTGGTGTAAGACAGAGCAGCCCCAGAGGCTGCTCTAACTGATGCTTTGGTTGCCACAGTGCCCATGGGACCATCCAGAAACCAGACTAGTTGGAGTGCAGTGTGCTCTGTGGCCACACCCTCTTCAGCCCCTGCACCATGGAGTGTCTGGGATACAGAGGCCTGTTGGTAGTTCACAGCTGTGTCAGCCACTCTTGTCAGGCCTGACACACTCAGTGCACCTCGCACACTGTTGTCATGATATTTATCGAAAAGGCGGCCTGTAATATATCATTGGAAATGGATAACTCCGTAATCATTAATGTTCTTGCACATAGGCGCCGACTTCTACTGGCGCCGGAGGGTGCTCGACCCCCCCCCCCTACCTCCGGCCCTGCCCCGACTCCACCCCTGCCCTGCCCCCATTACAACCCCTTCCCCAAAGTCCCCACCCCAACTCCGCCCCCTCCCTGCCCCTATTCCGACTCCTTCCCCAAATCCCCGCTCTGGCCCCCCCTTTTCCCCGCCTCCTCCCCTGAGCGTGCCACATTCCCGCTCCTCCCCCTTCCCTCCTGGAGCTTGCTACAGCTGTTTGGCAGCGGCAAGCGCTGGGAGGTAGGCAGAGGAGCGGGGACGCAGCACACTCAGGGGAGGAGGTGGAGGTGAGGTGAGGTGGGGTGGGGAGCTTGGCTGCTAATGGGTGCAGAGCACCCACTAATTTTTCGGCGCACCCATGGAGTCGGCGCCTATGTTCTTGCATGACGTATGTACTGTTAACCTACAAAGAATTGTATAGAAGTGCTGGAAATACGTGACTGAATCTTGTTTGTGTAAACCGGGCACGTATGGGGAAGAGAAACAGCTTTTTCCACACAAAGGAAAGGAGCTGACACCTCAAGCGAGGTGTGGCCAAGGACAGTTGCCTAATCATTTGTGATGGAGATTGCAGGAAGATCATTTGCATTGTAAAAAAAGCACAATTGGGGGAGGAGCCAGCAGGACGTCTACACCAGACAGCATGGCGTTCACACCCAGCAGGGGAAAGGAACTGTACCTGCGGCCACACTGCAGAAGAATACATTTCAAGGGTTTATTGGACTATAAAGAGAGGGGAAGAGAATCCCGAAGTTACCCTTCACTTGCTCAGACAAAGAAAACCAAATGCTTTGTGCTCTGTGATTGGATCCTGGGTAAGGGCGAGCCAGGCATGCTGGAAGAAGGGCTATAGTCGACCAAAAGACTTGAGTTTGTTAAGTTGAGTTTCAGGCTTAGTAGCCTATTTTCACTTTTCTTTGTAACCATTTCTACCCCTATTTCTTCTACTTGGGATCACCTAAACCTATGTCTCTTTGTTAATAAACATGTTTTACTTTTACTATAAACCCAGTCAGCGCTGTGAGTGACGGGAAGGGTGTGTTAACCCCAGTTAAGCTAACAGGCTGCTGTGTACTGTCTCTTTAAAGGAGCAGCGAACTTGTAAGGTGTTGTGAGTGCTACAGTGTTGGGGGTGGGCTGAGCACTGCAGAAAGACCCTTTTAGGAGACAACTGGGGCTGGAATGGTTGTCGAGGTCCCCCTGCGAAGAGCGACTGGATGGTGGAAGCCAGGGGGTGACCTGCATACTTGTATGCTGGCTGTTGAGGTCAGGGCTGTGAGTCATGACAACATAGCATTTTAGCATCCACAATTGCAAGGCAGGTGGTGACTGAACCTCATACAGTCCTGGGTGAACCCCAAAGCACCCCAGTTTCCACATAGGAAGATGAAGCTGCTTTGGCCAAAACTACACTACAGACCTTATGCTAGCATAGCACTCCAGTGTAGACATAGCGGATGCTGACAGAAGCTCTGCCAGCATAGAACCACCTCCTCAAATGACATTAACCTCTGTCAGCATAGCTGCGTCTATACTGTGGTTTCCATCGGCGTAGCTATGTGGGCTGGGTGCAGTATTTCACACCTCTTGCTGACATAGGTAGGTTGGCATAACTTCATAGCATAGAGCAAGCCTTTCCGGCCCATAGAAGTGACATTAAGGAGTTTATCACCACCATCCCTGAGTTGATCAAATCAAAAATGGCTTTTAAGCTGCACAGCCAGCGGCGTATTATCGCCTAGGCTGACAACACCTGGGCCTAGGGCGGCAAATTTGCAGGGGCGGCAAATTTATAATAGCAGCATTTTTGTAATCGCGGCATCAGTGGCCAATGATTCTACCAATCATAGCGCGTATTGAAACCACCAATGACGGCGCGACGCCATTTAGTAAACATACTCACGAGAATCCTAAACGTTAATAATATGACCGGAAGGAAGAAATTAAGCGGTTCTCAGTTTTGGATCCATGCGCGGTCCCGCGCTGTAAGTGAAATCGCGCTATACAGACGAGCGTTCAAGCGAGGGTCCGCTGTACTTGTAATTTTATTTATAATAAAACTTGTAAATGTTCAATTATTTTAATGATATTTAGATTCATTTTAGTTCAAACGAATTTGTAGAAAAACTAAAACAAGTTCATATGGGGCCCCGGGCGGCAATTATTTCAGGGCTTAGGGGCGACAAAATCATTAATCCGCCACTGCGCACAGCACACATATAAAATAGGGATGTTGTAGGAATGCATGGCCATCAGTCTCGGAGGGAGGCCATGCCCCCTTGCTACAGAGGTATCATCCCCATTTTACTGGCACACAGTCCCGAACGCAGGCAGGAACCGGGGCCTGAGAACTTCACAAAGTGTGTCAATAACAAATACAGTGGAGAATCCCAGGATCTGCTGGTGGGCAGTTCTCAAAGGGGGGACCAGGGGGGAAAGTTAATCAAATCAAGGATTTCTTGTGAAAGATCACCATGGTCTAGCAATAAAGTGAGGACACTGCACTGGGAATCATTTCCCACCCTCCACTTTTTTTTGGTAGAAAATCTGTTACTCCTCGTTCAGGCCGGATTGGTGAGACTTCAGTGGGATTACCCATGTGAGTAAATGCTCTTTGTTAGCAGCAAGGGGTTCACAATTTGGCCCTTAGAACGAGGAGCTAGATTCTCCTCTTACTTTACACCTGATTCACATTTACAAGAAGGCCACTTTGCACGACTCTGGACGTGTAAAGGGGCTTTGAAGTGCCCTGAATAACTCTTGTGTAGCTCAAAAGCGTGTCTCTTTCACCAACAGAAATTGGTCCACTAAAAGATGGTACCTCACCCACCTTGTCTCTCTCATACCCTGGGACTGACACGGCTACACCACCACTGCAAACAACCTTTAAATGAGTGTTAGTTACATTTGCCCACTTTAAAACCCCGTTACTCCTGCCAAAATAGTGCAAAGAGGCAAAATGAGAATGAAGCCCGGGTAACTCCATTGATGTCAATAGTTACCCCTGATTTACATAGGTGTGAGAGCACAATCAGGCCTACTAACTCCAGTGGAGTTACTCCTGATTTACATCGGTGTAAAAGGGGAATTCGTTCTACCGGCTGCAGTGGAGCTACTGCTGATTTACACAGGTGCAAGTGAGATCTGAGTCAGTGCTACTGACTCCAGTGGTGTTACTTTTGATTTACACTGGTGTGAATTATATGGGAATTAGCCCCACTGACGGCAATGGAGCTGATCCTGATTTATGCTGGTGTGAAATCAGAAGCAGCTGCACAGACGCCACTTGGGTTACTCCTGGTTTACACTGGGAAGTTATTCTAAATTTACTCCAGAATCAGTCCACTGTTTATAGTCTAGTTACTCCTGATTTACACCAGGGCAAATGAAGCCAGAATGTTATCCACATTTTTCAACAGCCCTAACTAAGAGTGTAAAATTTCCCAACCAAATTTTGGCAAGGCATTTATTTATCCCTCTCTATATTTTTATGTTTCTGTTAATTAGATAATTAATCTTTATGGGTTCCTTTTATTTTTTTATTGCTTGCCTCCCACCCCATCCCAGATTCACGCCTATCCCCCTCTCTGTGCCTGCATCCCAGCTGCTAAGCAATATTTTTTCTAATAGAGTGTTTAAAAAGGCAATGTAGCTATGCAAAAAAAGAAATCTCTTTGGAAAATAATTTCACTTCTGTTACCAGCTCAAATAAAGCTGGAGCTGGATTATAATAAAAAAAGGAAATAGCACAATACAAGAGACAATAAAAATGTCAGCTTTTACAATAAAAAACATCTCTTTCCCCCCACCCCCTAGCTACCTAGTTTACATTAGATGTTCCCATTCCCTGATCTTGGCATGGAAAGAAAGAAAGAAAGAAAGAAAGAAAGAAAGAAAGAAAGAAAGAAAGAAAGAAATCCTTTAAAGGAAAAAGCCTCTTGTTTTTTAGCACAGGATGAAGTCATTATGATTCCCCATAGCCCTAGCTGTTCCTCATTAGTAACCCCTGTTTATAATGTGGTATTGAGGAAGTGCATTTGAATACATTAGAGATATTTGTGTGGTTAATCCCAGGCGTGACTCAATGCTGTTTACCCTCCAGTGGAGGGATTAGAAACCTGTTTGAATTGGAAAGGCAGGGAGCTGTTGGCTGCACCTGCCTTCCCTGGGCCTGGCAGGGAATAGGAGTGCTGAGCCAGCAATACAGAGTGATAGAAATGTGTCTCCAATCTGTCTCTTTCTATTGATCTCCTCCTCACAATCCGCTGAAGCAAGGACCTTTCGCTATCCCCACCCGCCCCCACTGACGCACTTAGACAAAATGAGAATGCAAGCCAACCCCTTTGCTTGGGGTCTCTCCCGCGGAGAGGGCACTTCGGGCCTGATTCTCATCTCCCTTGTGCTGGTGTAAATCACGAGTCGTTTCGCAGAAGCCGGTGGAGATCAGATGTCTAGGAGCGGTAAGGCTGGTGGCTAGGGCACTGGCATGAGGAGATCTCGGCTCGGTTCCTGGCTCAGCTGCAGAGGTCGTGCGTGACCTCGGGCCAGACATGAAAGTCAGAGGCTACCGTGATGAACACGGTATAAGAACCTGTGCAGAATAGAATAGCTGAGCCAGGCATGAGATCCAAGCGCTCATTCAGCATTACGTGGGAGGGTAATGTGGTGAGCTCTACATATTGTGGGAATGATGCTCCCATGGTTTGGCCACGGACCAGGAGTTCAGAACGCCTAGTTTCAACTCCCAGATCAGCTGGGCTCCCTCTGTGACCTTGGACAAGACACCCAGGAGGGTGTTGTGAGGGTAAAATCCATGAATGAGTGTGAGGTGCTCAGATGCTATGGTGATTCGGGCTAAGTAAACACCTACATGGCCCCTTCGTGGGAGAGAACTATCTCAGACTCTTCCATGGAGACGGGGGATGTGAGCAGATGGAGGGGTAGGGGGCGAAAGGACCCTTCATCTGGGTAAGGGCAGTTGTATTCCAAGGTCAGCAGCAGCAGCAGCAGCAGAGGCTCGGCCCACAAGTTTATAATGAAATGATGCAAGGCCAAAAAAAATAAGTGGATCCAGAGGTACTGACTTTTGAATGTGCTGGTGGGTGCTTGACCCCTGTTCTGCCCCACCCCACCCTTTCTCCCAAGGTCCCAGCCTTGTTCTGCCCCCTCCCTCCCAGGGCCCCCTGCTGAACACCTGCTCATGGGAGATGCTGATTGGGGGCTGCCAGGGGGTGGGGGAGGAGCTGCCCTGGAGCTCCCACAGAGTTGGTGCCCATGAATGGATTTANATTTGATAGCTGCTTTCAACTACCTGAAAGGGGGTTCCAAAGAGGATGGATCTAGACTGTTCTCAGTGGTACCAGATGACAGAACAAGGAGTAATGGTCTCAAGTTGCAGTGGGGGAGGTTTAGGTTGGATATTAGGAAAAACTTTTTCACTAGGAGGGTGGTGAAGCACTGGAATGGGTTACCTAGGGAGGTGGTGGAATCTCCTTCCTTAGAGGTTTTTAAGGTCAGGCGTGACAAAGCCCTGGCTGTGATGATTTAGTTGGGATTAAGTCCTGCTTTGAGCAGGGGGTTGGACTAGATGACCTCCTGAGGTCCCTTCCAACCCTGATATTCTATGATTCTATGATTCTATGGTGAGGTTAGGAAATACTATTAGCCCCATTGTACAGAAGCAATTAAATGATTTGCCCAAGGCCAGAGAGGAAGTCTTTGGCAGAGTTGGGGATTGAGCTTGTGTTTCACTTTTACTCCTTAACCACCACAGTGATCCATTCTCTCGATGGAGCAATGCGCTGAGCACCACCAGCCCTGAGCTGAGCATAGCAAAATTACTTTTAATGCCCACAGCACACTTAGGTAAAATAGGGGTGTATTGCCCCCCTCCCCCTTTTACAGACGGGGAACTGAGGCACGGAGAGATGACGAGACCTACCCCAGTCACACAAGGAGTCTGTTTAGGAATTGAACCTGGAATTCCAAAATTCCAGTTTAACATCCTACCTACTAGGCCAGGTTTCCCAGAGCCTGCGGGACTCATAACTTTACATCTCCCACCTACTGTCCCATTTAACACTAAGCTACGATGCAGCCCAGTTCTTCCTGCTTTACTCACGCTGAATAGGGCCAATCCTGCAAGTTGTCCCACTTAAATGAATGGGATTTCTCATAGAGTAAACTACTACTCAAAGTGATTAAGAGGGGCAGAAATGGAGCCCTAGAGTTAGGCGACTGAGAAAGCGGGGTGTGGGGGGGTCTCATTATAGCAGTGTAAATCCAGAGTAATCCCACTGACTTCAGTGGAGTTACCCCAAATTTAGCTGAGAGCAGAATCTGGTTCTTCATAACACTGAAGTTAATGGAGACTCTGTGCTAGGGTGTCTGATCACAGTGGGGAACTGGAATATGCCATTTATATATTTCTTTCCCTGTTAATAGCAGGCATGAAATAATAGAACTGATCTGAATGGAAACTCAGCTCAGATGTTTTGGTATAAAACTGAGGTGTAACAAGTGTGGCATCAAATTCATCCCTGGTGTAAGTGCATGGAAGTCACTGAGACCTCTGTGGGAAGACACCCACTCAATCACAAGCACCACTCACATACACCTTCACTCACACGGAGAAAATAAGAGAGAATAGTGTCCTAAATTCCTTCTACTAGTACCTGTCCCTGACACAAAACGTTCAAATTTATTTTACACATGCATGCACTAGAATACACCTACACAGAGAGCCTAGAATACACTAACACACACACACAAACACTAGAATAGACTTACAACTGCACAGCCCTCTTTCCTATATTCAAATTTAGGCCCCAATTCAGCAACAAAATTAAGCCCATGCCTAACTTTATGCACGTCAATGGGTCTACTCACATGTTTCCGATTAGATATATGCTTAAACCCCTTGCTGAGTCGGGGCCTTATGGACAAATGTGCTTGATAAAAAATAAATGAAAACTCAAGGTGAATTTTAAAGAGTACATTTTAATTGTAATAGACAATTGAAACATTTCCAACACCGCTTGGATAACTGAAAGTGGAGGGGGTTTCCCCCCAAATATACAAACTGAAACTTCTAAAATCAACTGAAAAAAACTGATCAATTTCAAGAGAAGAATATTGCTATGCAGTATCTAATAATCACCTAAAAAAATATGAGAAGGAAAAGTTATTTAATTATCCTGAGATCACCAGAGAAGTTTCCTTTCTTCTAAGTATTCTCTTTCAGTAGTATATCTATCTATCTATCTATCTATCTATCTATCTATCTATCTATCTATCTATCTATCCCCATACACACCCATCTATCTATCTCTCTATATGTATATAATCCTTCAGACTTCCTTGACTTTCACAGAATTACACCAGAGATAAATTTGAGCTTATATATTTTATAATGATTAGATAGATAGATAGATAGATAGATAGATAGATAGATTCCTAGGCACTATGGTAATAGAAATAATAATAAATAATGGAAATATACATAAGAATTTTTCTTTTGATTCTATATGAGTATTTATGGTAATAGGCACTGATAATATTTAAATTAGTGGCTAATGTGCACATACACACACATTCACACATACACAACCATATATTCTTACATGGGTATCTATTAAATTTCTTATTCTCTTTGTTTTGAAAACCGAGGTGTCTGCACCTGTTTTTCTGTTTAAACTAAAAATAATCAGATGCAGGTGTTTACATTTCTGCATAGTGCAGAGGAAAGAAAGTCTGGCTTGATTTATAGGAAGCATCCTCAGTCATAAATCTCGGTGCAGTGTATATTTTTAAATGAGTGCTCGTGTGGTGTTTCATGATAACTTTGCCTTTTTTCTTTCTTTCTTCCTTCCTTTCTTTTTATTTGAAACAATAAAATGTAATTAGAGGGTGAAATGTTCTTGCTCGGGAATTTGGGAGAGGATCGTGTCTGTCAGCACAACTGCCTGAAATAAAGGACCTTATTCTTTGCTGGTGCAAATCGATGTCGTTCCATTGACTGCAATGGAGCTACTGCTGATTTCTGCCAGCTGGGAATCTGTCCCCCTTGACTCCAGTGGAGCTACTGCCCATTTACACCAGCTGGGGATCTGTTTCCAATGGAGCTACATTGATTTACACCATCTGGGGACCTGGCCCCATTGACTTCAATCGAGCTATGGCTGTTGAGAATCTGGCCCCAAATTGAGATTTATGATAGAGAAATTTGCACCACTGGAAACCAGTGTCTCTGAGGTCAGGACAAGCCATTTGCCCTGGGGTTAATGGGTAATTTTAGGGCCAGGTGTTTATTTCAAGTCTGGGTTAAAGGACGTATTTATTGAAACAGCAGAAGGGAGAGAAATATCAGGCATTTTACAATTCTGCAATCAGCCTTAGAGATTAGCCTTAATTTTTAAAGGCAAACTCTGCTCTGGTTTGTACTGGTGTCAAACTGGAATAACTGCAGTGGAGTCAATGAGGGCTATTGTGTATTTACACCAGTGCACGGGACAATAGAATTGATCCCCACAGAGCAGGAAATTGAACCTGGCTTAATCCACACAAGAGTTGATCTTTGATTTCTCTTTTTAACTTATACGCTTTTTTTCTGTCCGATGCTTTCTTGCTCTTTACTGTCCTTCCCTTCTCTGAGTGAGTGTGTCTTTCCCTCCTGGTTTCAGACCTTCCACAACCCCCTTGAAGTCAGTAGCATCGCAAGGAGCTAAGCCAGAATTCTGGCCTATTGTCTGCACCCCATCCTGCCAGAGAGAATAGGCCTGAGACCATGCACAAAGCAAAGCAGGAATCAGACTGGTTCTCCTATGTGGACCCCTCTGTCTCCAGCCTGCAGTTTTGTTAAAAATTCTAGTTCCCTTTGGAAAATGAACAAAGCCGGAGAAGAGACTTGTTCTGGAGCGTGCAATGGGTGATAATGCTTTATCCTCAGCTCAGTGACCAAGGATTGCATGAACCGTGGAGGAGCTGTAGGATGCCACATCAGTGAACGCTGCTGACATCAATTTCAACAGTTCAGCAGCGGCAAAGGCAGCTTGGCTCATACCTTGAGGTATGAATTAGACCCTCTGTGGGCCCTGATCCTGCTTGAAAAAGCTTCTGTTCCCTTCTATGTCAATTCCTCAGCTAGGGCGGTGGATCAGCAAAGCAGCACGCTGGGGAAAAGGAGAAATTTGGTGAGGAGGAGGACGAGAAAGCTGGAAAAATGGGAGTGTCTGAGGATGGGAGATGGAAAGAAAGAAAGGAGGGGAGAGAAGAGTAGGAGAGAGAATGATGAATAGAAAGAAAGAATGAGACAGATAAAAAGAAATAGAGACAAAGAGAAAGCGGAAAAGGACGAAAGAGACAAAGAGAAGGCGAGATATGCAAAGAGAGGATGACAAAGGAAAAGAAAAATGAGATGAAGGGACAAAGAGGGAATGAGTAAAAGAAAGAGACAGACACAGAAGAAAGAAAGAAAGAAAGAAAGAAAGAAAGAAAGAAAGAAAGAAAGAAAGAAAGAAAGAAAGAAAGAAAGTGATCTGGGAAGGGAGAGAACAGAATTCTTGCTTCATGATCATTTTCATGTTTTGGGGCAAGGCTTTGTCTTTAACCATCCTGTCGCAATTCTTTCTTTCTTTCTCTTTTTTTTTATACCCAAATAATTGAGTCATCTAGATTCCTATGATTTACCATTTCCAATGATAAATAGTCGTTACAGGAGTTAGCTAGTTGGCAGATCTTTAGCTTGAAGTTATAATTTGTCAAGCTGCCACTAGATTCATGTTTTATGCTAATGAAGGCAGACTTATTGACTCAGGGTTAGTCAATGACCGGGTCAACTCTGTCCTCAGGCAAGGAAGAGGTCAAAAGGTCAGAGGTGAAAGGAAGAGTAGGCCTGTATGGATTTTCTGTAAGACAGCTGTAATTTTAGAATAAAGCCTGTACAACACAGAGAAAATATGAAATGTTCTAACAGGCCCAAATGCAGTAGACACAATCTGGGGTGTACAATGCTGAGACAAAAGAAATTGATTCAGCAAAGGACCTTCTTATTAAGGGATTCCCCAAATGTGCTTTGACCCCATACACAGTGTTGCCAAAATCTGGTGATTTCATCATGTTTTTCTTAAAGCCCCAGCTCCTGGAATCATGGGATTTGTGTGAGCCTCTCAGCTATCATTTTTATAAAATAGCAAGTTTCTGGCCTCATGGTTGCAGGAAAAAAGCCTGAAAATGTGACACCGAAAGGCTCAGAAACAAGAAGGGAACTAAAGGGATCCCCCCAAATTTATTATTATTGCTTTAAATCTCATGATTTTTAAGCCAGTTTTGTGATTTTTGAACACTTGTGGTTGCCAATACTTCACTGCTTTATGTAGACATGAGCATGAGCCATGGGATACACGTACACTGAAGCTGGATCTGTAACTTCCAGCTCGGGTAGACATACCTGTGCTAGCTTTGATTAAGCCCGCACACTAAAAAGAGCAGTGTAGCTACGGCAGCGAGGGCTAGCCTCCTGAGGATGGACCGAGGGACTCGGATGGGATTGTACTCTGGTGACGTGCTCTTGCCATCCCGGGCTACACTGCTATTTTTAGCATGCTAGCTCAGTTAAAACGAGCACACCTATGTCTACCCAAGATGGAAATCACACTTCCAGCTGCAGTGTAGATGTACCCTTAGGATTCCAGAAGTTAGAGGTGATGTACACCTAAAGACCTCACCTACAACCATGTGACCACACATTGTGGACAATCAATCGCAAGCTGTTGGTTCAACTGTATGTTATGGGACCTAGTGAAGGAATCACTCAGTGAAATTCTCTGGCGTATGCTGAGCAGGAAATCAGATGAGATGATCATAATGGTCCCTTCTGGGCTTGGAATCTATGAGTCTAGACCAGGGGTTCCCCAGTTGTAGTACATGTACCACTCGTGCTACATAAGCTTGATGTTCCAGCAATTCACGTCACAACAATTTTAAGAAGGTGGTGCATGATACAAGTTTGGAAGCCACAGTCCGTGCCTGAAGGGATTTATCCCTACAGTAGGTATGAAATATCTCACACTTGCAACCTATTTACTTACAACAAAAAGAGGTCAGGGGTTTTATTTCAAGCTGATTGGTGTATATATTTTTAATTTTGAAATTTTGTCAATTTTTGTATCAAAATGTGAATGATATCTTTGCAGATCCCCCCTTGTTTTGCAAAATGCTGTATGAATTTTGCTTCTTTGGAGCAAATTTGCTCCAGAGAGATCCATTTTCAAGGCAGGGGAGAAAGTTAGATTCACAATGCAATATTGCAAGGACTTTGGGGCAGGAACTGTCTATTACAATATGTGTGTAATGCGCCCAGTCACACTGTAACGTACAGATTCCAACTCTCTGGAGCCGAGGTGCCATCTTAACATAGATGGTAAACAAAAGAAAGAACAACAATAAGGTAACACAAATAGAATCAAACCAAGACCATTTTTAATGTTATCCTTTCACATGTCCATTTCCCCTCCCCACCATAACACACATTCCACTTCATATTGAAAGAAAATAAATAAATCAATAAATAAATCCATATCTTCCTTCCGATAGTCCTGAGGGACAAAGTGGGTCGGGGAATATCTTTTACTGGACCAACTTCTGCTGGCGAGAGACAAGCTTTCGAGCTATACAGAGGTCCTGAAGAAATTCTCTGTAGCTCAAAAGCGTGTCTCTCTCACCAACGGAAGTTGCTCGAAAAAAAAATATACTACTTCACCCACCTTGTCTCTCTAATACCTGGGACCGACACTGCTAGAACAACACTGCATACATTCTGATAGTCCCGGCAAATAAGAGGTAGACATTTTGCAATAGCGCTCTTCATTTTCACATGCCTTTTAAATATTCTCCAGTGTCAAAAGAAGTCTCATGTTCCATGAATTTAGCTGGATTCACTATACATCTTTGGTTTAAAGGAAGATGTGCCAGTTTTCAATTGCAGTCATAACTAAACCTTGCAATCCCCAAACATTTTAAATTAAACTTTTTCTTTCTTTCCTGTGTTGATGCTAGACATTTTGTGGTTTCACCAAAATGTCTGAATTTACCTTTTCTTTCCACATGGAGTAATTTAAAATAACAAATTAGGAGAATTTTTAAACAGGCAAGAAGATAAAAATTGAGTTACATTGCAGTGCGAGGAAAAATCATTTAAAACACAGCAGCAACCCTAATTCAACATGAGTACTTTAGTGAACAAACTCGCAGCTCATTTCCAAAGTGTGATTAGAATTTTGCAACAGGGAAAGACAAAATAATAGCGTTGGTGGCAAATTAGCATATTTGGTTTCCTAGCTATTGTTTCATGTGTGTTTTCTTTTTTTGCCAGCAAAATGGAGTGAACTGCCAATTTAAAGATCAGATTAAAAAGGCAACAGTTTCTGGGGATTGTCCTGCCTGAAATTCCACTGATGGGTGTATTAGTTAGAGGTGCTGAAACCCACCACCACCCCATTAATCCTTTCAGTGATGAGTGGCAAGGAAGACGGAGGGAAAGTTTGGTTAGCAGAACATTTGGTATAAATCCAGCGGCTGTTGAAGAAGAATCCCGGGGATATTTTTTAATCAAATGTACTTTTAAGCCACCTAAATCCTTTCATTGGGTTCGCCTCTTGTAATATATGAGCTTAGTGAAAATAAACCAGTATTCTCCATGCACAAAAGGCATTTCTCAAATATATTTTGATAGTAAAACATCAATAATAATAATAATAAAACACGGTGATGAAAACGAACCAATTATTTCTCCAAAGTGAGGCACTGTGTGCAAACTTTGTCTCAGCATAAGTGGCTCTAACGTTACCTAGGGTTATTATAACACTTATTATCCCTGGGAAAGGATAGCTCAGTGGTTTGAGCATTGGCCTGCTAAACCCAGGGTTGTGAGTTCAATCCTTGAGGGGGCCACTTAGGGATCTGGGACAAAAATTGGTGCTGCTAGTGAAGGTAGGGGGCTGGACTTGATGACCTTTCAAGGTCCCTTCCAGTTCTAGGAGATTGGTATATCTCCTATTATTATTGATTGTTCTTGATAAAATGTTGGCCTCCATTTAATCCTTTATTAAGGTTTGAAAAGGCAACTATTCCCGTCTCTCCATCCCATCACCACTGTCCTGTCAAAGTTCTGTGACAACCCCCCTGATTTTTGCATTTTCTTTGTTGCTTTCACTCAACTACTCCTTGCTATAAATTAAATCCACTTTTAATATGAAGAGTGCGTTTCTTCCCAGCTGTTAGGAGATTTAAATGTTAATGAAGAACCTCGGAAATGTGAAAATAAATAATACACTTCTAAGCTTTTACTGACTGAGGGGGTTATTTATAGCACAATTACCATGTCTCTTGTATTTCTAAGCCTGATTTTGAACTCACATTTCCTCTCCTATCCATTTGTGCTGAAGGTGCATTTAGCCTAGGAAAGCACATTTAAAAGATGGGGGAAACATCATATTTGCTTGATCAAATATCTGTGTCAGCCCACTGATTATACTGCATATAACTTGTTTCATATGGATTAGATCCAAAGTCCATTAAAGACCACTAGATTCTTTCCATTGACTTCAGTGGGCTTGAGACCAGGCTCTTTCTGCCCTATTAGTATCACATCAAAGGGAGGGTTAACTCACCCACTAAGGTATCATTTAGATGTGTGGGCACAAGAGTAGAGATGGCATTCAAGAAAATGTGATAACCATCCTTGGCCAGAATGGCTGTCTGTGGCCAGAATGCTGAGTTCAGGAAAAATGTCCTGGTCTTAAAAATACTTCTGAAGAGCATTATTCTCCTAGAAATGTCACCAAAATGGTATGTAACTGTATTACATATCTCTAAAATAATTACTCCCAGGAGATAATGGCCCTAGTTCCTTCTAAAAGGGCTCAGTGAAATAGGAACATTTGGAATTAGAGCTAAAATATGAAAATTATTCCCCAAATTGTTGTCAGAACTTTTTGTGGAAAACATGTCATTGAACCATTTGGTGAAGAAAAAAAATGGTGAAACTTTTAGTGAAAAAAAATTCATTGAAAACAACTTTGTCAAGAATTTTTGTGGAAAAAAAATTTCATCAAAACTCATTGTGAATAAAGCACATGTCAAAACTTTTGGGGGGAAATAATTTGTCAACATAAAATTTGTCAACACTTCTAGCAAAAAAAGTTCATCAAACCCTTCCATGAAAAATGAGCCTTTTTGTGGAAAAAATGAATGTAATCTTTTTGTGACTAAAGATGTTGTAGAAACTTTTTGTGGAAAAAGTAGAACTGTATTGTGAATAAAAATGTAATTGAAACTTTTAGTGGAAAAAATGTCACAACTACTCACAAAGAATCAAGAGTGTGTGAAAACTTCTTGTTGGCTGCATTTTTTGTAAAAAGTTCATGTTTTGGGAAAAAAAATATTTGATCCTCTCTATTCACCTCTGCTCTATGAATTTTGAGGGGTAAGTGGCTTTTTTTTTTTTTAGCACGGCATTCATTAATATACCACCTGCATCTATCTATTGGCAGGACACCGATTTAACAGCACAATGCTGGCACCTGTGCTATTGGTGGTGAGTCTGGAAGTCTCTGCACATGTTTTTGGTGTGTGCTTTCATCCCCAAGTCCATTGCAAAGTTTGCCAGGAGCACTGCACCCTTCTCTCTTCCCCAGCAAGATGAATGCAGGGGGCTGAGTGGATCTTTTCTGATGGGAAAGTCTCTCTTCTGTTACTCTGCCGGAGATCAGAACAGAAGTTCTAACAAAGCAAGAGCCTCGGTCAGATTGGAGGCGTGGTAGCCTCGTTACTTCTGCTAGGAGAGGTAGCTGGGGAGGTGATGTCTGATTTGTCAGAGGAGGACTCCGGTCCATTGCAGCCAGCTGATCCCTCAGGGAAACTCGCCCTCTCCCTCTTCTTCTGCTTCATCCTGCGGTTCTGGAACCAGATCTTCACCTGGGTTTCGTTGAGCTGCAAGGCACAGGCGATCTCAACCCGCCTGGCCCGGGTCAGGTACTTGTTGAAGTGGAATTCTTTCTCCAGTTCGGTCAGCTGCTTGGTGCTGAAGTTTGTCCTGGGAGAGACTGCGTTTGTCTCCCCAGCAAAGCCACAGTCTCCTGATTTCACTGGAGACAAAGGGAAGGGGAGTGGGGAGGAGATGGTTATTAAAAAACATGAGGTTAGTAACTAGGAGGCTCCCTTTCCAGCTAGCTAGCTAACTTTCTTTCTTTCTTTCTTTCTTTCTTTCTTTCTTTCTTTCTTTCTTTCTTTCTTTCTTTCTTTCTTTCTTTCTTTCTTTCTTTCTTTCTTTCAGAACCCCCCCAATACAAACACACCTTTTTCGTGAGTAATATCCCCCCAACACCCACACACATACTTTCCATTATCTTTCTTTATTATATGCATAGATCCCTATTGCAAAATATACTCCTATTGCAATAGGTATTTATTCTGCAAAATAATCATATACATGTGCCTCTTTTCCACTATATATATTGCAATAGGAGTGTATTTAGCAATAGGTATATATGTAGATGCCTCTTGCAATGTACAGATTGAAAAATAGTGACATGTATGTATATAGGATTATTTTGCAGCATGAATATGTATTGTAATATGCGTATATTTTGGAATATATATTAATTATGCATATATGTGTATATACGTGTGTTATAAAATATGTGCGTGTGTATATATCACTTCATTATGTATATATTCATTATATAAAACACAAGTAGCAAACAGTTTCGACTCTCGTGGGCTTCAGTCCTTTGCGCTCTGTAGGTTATAGAAAGTCACCAGGCGGCCCTGGGATTTTTGAAGGAGCAGTGAATAAAGAGTCAGAGATGGGCACTTTACACCCCCATCTTGCGGTACAATGCCCTGTTCTGGGGCTCTGGGGTTTTCTGCCTTAAAAGACACACACGGGGTTATCATGTTTCGATAATCAGGCTGACCCAATGGTCCTGGCGGCGGAACACACACAGGATGCGGGAGCCCAAGGGTTAAGTGGAAAGGAAAGGTGGTTATAATGGGAAACTTGCCAGAGATGGGTAGAAAGGGCCCGGGTCTTTCTTTCTTTCTTTCTTTCTTTCTTTCTTTCTTTCTTTCTTTCTTTCTTTCTTTCTTTCTTTCTTTCTTTCTCCCCGGAAACATTCAGATTGAGGGAGGGGGGGGAGAGTGAATAACCCTTAACAGCTCTTTTCACTTTGGAATGACACTAATGCCGATCACGAAGATTTCACAGACAGTCAGGGCAGAGAGGGGTGGGGAAGCCAGGGGGGGGAAAGTGCAGCAGATTCACTCTCTTGCCTCGGTCTCTACACACCAGAGTCGCCTGCCCTAAAAGCCATTAGCTTCTCTGGTGCCACAACTCACCCCCAGGTAGTTTCACTTTCAACTCTTCCCTTGGAGTGGCCAACTGCCTTGTTAGATCCCCAATGGGTCCCCCACTCCCTGAGGGGATAAAGTCTCGTGCTCCAGGTCGCAGCAGAATTTCGCATCTCCATTTACAGCTTTCTTTCTTTCTTTCTTTCTTCCTTCCTTCCTTCCTTCCTTCCTTTCTTTCTTTCTTTCTTTCTTTCTTTTTCTTTCTTTCTTTCTTTCTTTCTTTCTTTCTTTCTTTCTTTCTACATTTTCAAACACTGCTATTAAAGCGATGCACTAAATGAAGGGCGATAACCTGCATCTGTTTTTTGCACAGTTGAGTCAGAGATTTAGCAGATAATCTGTTTTTGCAGAGTTGAGTCTGACGTCTACGTTTTTGCGTTTACATATCAGCGTAATCTTAACTTTCGAATCAAAGAACAAATCTCTCTCACTCCATCTCTCTCTGTCTCTAATCTATCTTCTTCCCTTCCTGTGTGTCTCCTCCTGTCTTTCTAATTTTCACTTTCTCTCTCTCACACACTTCTTATTAGACTTTAGCGTAAAGAATAGCCCCCTGCCTTTGTATCTAGCTCAAAAATGGGCATACATTAAAAAAAAATTCTTTTCAATGTATGTGAAACCCACTAAAAACATCTGAAACCATTTGACTCTTATTTGCTTTTTTCCTTCGTTTTGCAAATGCTTTCAAATTCATCCTTGTTCTTTGATTGATATATATATGGCCAGTATCAGCAACATAAAAAGAAGAACTTTCCCCAGCTTGTTATATTTTTGCTCTCGGTGAATGACAGTTAACCGACTCCTCTCCTTCCCCTCTTGAAGGTGAAACAATGAGATAAGGCACGAAACAAAAAGAAAGCTTTTAGCTGTTCTTTAAAAATGTATATTAACCCCACGCGGCCGCTTTCTGGGTTATTTGAATAACTTTTCCCCTTTGCTCGGGAGAAGACGGAAGCCGTTTATAGACCCAGATCATCAGAAGAGAAAACTGCACAAACACTGCCTTCAGCCCACACCAGAAAAGTTACAGGAGAGAAGCAAACATCAATTGACACACTGTTTGCAAAGCGTAAAATCTGTTCCCCTTCACTCAAACTCCAAGAAACTGGAAAATCACACTATTGCCGTCAAAAGAACTTTAAACTCAAACGGCGGAAGAAATCCCTTGGAGGCAGTGAACTCGGTTTGATTATTTTTTTAAAAAACCATTAAAATCTCAGGTTGTTCTCTGGATTCCCTTTGAAAATATCAATTCCTTTCGAAACCCCAAACGATCTCCTTTTTCAAGGTTAAAACCGGGATGAAATGTGCATTTCCCACCGCTCCCACTTGAGAAAATACATCATTTCACATCCAGTTAGTTAGAGATACTTTGTAACAACATTTAACTTAAAAAAAAAAATACGTCACCCAGAAATTTGCAAAAGCTTGGAATAAACTTTCCAGGAAAACGCTTGACGCAAATGCGAATCTGTTTGCATAGATGGGTCTACTATGGTAATTTAAAAGAAAGTTGTGATTAAAAAAAAAAAATCCCTCAAGTTATACAATATTTAGCAAAATTTCAGAGATAAATCTCTTGGAAGATATTTATGATGAAAGGAGCCAGATATAGCTGGAAGTAAACAAGAAACTTTTAATTATCTATTAAGACACTGATTTTATCGATGAGTTCAGAAAATGGTTTCATTACAAGGCTTAATATTTGGAGAAAGTTTTTCAGCCTCTCAGTTTGAAAAAGGTAATACATGTACTTTCCTCTGGGGAGTAATCTAAACGAATATAACTGCTACCCTTTGAATTTTGCGATGCACTGAGCGTTGTCAAGATCAGAATTTTTTGTAAAATAATTTTAAAGCTAAATTCCCAGCGCACAGAACTAAAAATCAGACTTGCTAATTACCAATCTGCTAAAATTATACAAAAGTAGGACGCTGTTTCGTCTCTTTTATTTTGGGCTAAATTACTTTTACAGGTGTTGTTGTCGCCGCTAAATTAAAACGAGACAAAAGTCAGATTCCTGTAAAATGCATTTTAAAATATTGAAAAACGGTTCATTTTTCAAGGAAACAATAACCCAATTCAAAAACACACATTCCCAATCCCCATGTTCAAAATTTATTTCAAACTATATATGTATACGAATATATATTACAGATCAAATAAATATTTGAGATATGTTTAAGATTATAGCTAGCTATCTATGAGATCAAACACTTATTTTGGGACCATTCTGGCCAATTGTAGACAAACTTGTCAGTTTCCTCTTAACTCGTGTTTTCTAAAAAATAAAAGTTTGTTGCCCCTTGAATGATTTTCTTTAAAAGAAAGCAATAATCTTAGGCACAAGACGATTTTAATTGGGAAAAAAAAGTTCTGAAAGTCACTATCAGATCGGGAGAACGAATGTAGTTTGGAGGTAATCATAACAAACATCATGACAGAGAGAAAATTTAAGGCAAATAGACCTGCTTAGAGACAGGCATGCGCCTATGGGGGGCGGGGGGGGGGGGGGGGGGGGGGGGGGGGGTGGGGGGGGGGGGGGGGGGGGGGGGGGGGGGGGGGGAGACACACCTAAATATCTTGCACTTTTATTACCTAGTGACGTTACTTGGTCTCTCCAAGTGATCTGCCACCCACAGTTAAATACATTGGCCTCTATCTCAGACTCACCTGTTCTGGGAAGGTTCCTTTTGACTCTCATCCACTCAAAAGTTTTCGTGTCACCGTAAACATCCTGAGAGAGGTCCCCTCTATCTTCTGGCACCACCAGAGAGTTACAGCTGGGGGGGTCCTGGCTACAGGCGTGGTACCGATCCACTCCCCGACCCCCGGAGCGGGGTCCAATAAGGCAAGCTGGGTAGGCGGAGGAGGAGGGGGGCAGGGCCCCCCCAGGAAAGTCGGGGTCAGGAGAGCTGGGTGGGTAGGGACTGCAGCAGGATGAGTTATAACCTGGGGAGAAAGCGGCGCTGGGAGGTTGGCTGGGGGAGTAAAGGGGCCTGGGCCCAGCCGCGGGATAACGAGAGGGAGCGGGGAAAGGATGGGGCTGGCCGGGCGGGGAGGGGATATGCGGCGGGTGGGGCCCTGCAATTGGGAGCTCCCTTCCCGGCACGCAGCGATCTTCCCCAGCACAGCGGATGTTGCGCGGCCTCTGCTGCAAATGCTGGAGTCTCTGCTCCCCAGGGCAGGTCCCTGCATAGCCAGCCCTGCTCTCTCCCCCCCAGCCCAGCTCTGGCTGAGGGTTCATCCTCCTCTCATGGTCCTGGCCCCCACCCGCGCTAGCCCCCTTGTCCCGCGTCCTGGCCCGGCTTGCACCATGTCAAATGGGGCACTTCCCCGTCCAGGAGCCCGAGGAAAAGCCAGCTGAAATTCGATACATTGGCAGGAGGGATCACGTGGCCGGCTCTTGGCCAATGGCCAAGGTTCACTGGGAGAGGGACTGTTTGATGAGTTAATGGCAGCAATTTGTAACTTTCAGTCTCTCTCTGGGCAAACACACAAGAGGGATGATAGGAAACAGTTTCTACAGCAGATCTCTCTCTGGGCTGCGAGAAATGGACATGACTTCATCCCTCCCCCCAACCCAGCCCAATCCCAGCCCACCCCACCCCACCAGACCCTCCTGGAATATCTGCTGGGATGCTCAAGGTAAGTTCCTTTTTATTCTCACACTCCCAAGTTCGCTTGCATGCATCTTCTTGCTGTGGGTTTTTTTTTTTTTTTAAATAGAGCATCCCTCCCTCCCCTTCTTTCCCCCTCCCCTTCTCCTGTATCCAACCATAATACACCGTTTCATCTTCATTTAGCCGATGAAGTTTGAAATTACTTTTGCAATGAAAATGGATGAACATGCTTGTTTGTGTGTGTGTGTGTGTGTGTGTGTGTGTGTGTGAGTGAGAGAGAGAGTTTAGTAATGAAACGCAACAAACTTTCTGTATAGATCAGGTGGACACTAGTTAATAGAAATCCCAAAGTGGCAACTTTTCAATCTAAAATGTCTTTTCTTTCTTTCTCTTAAAGCCACGGTCAACTGCCTTGGTTAATTCCGCCCCCCCTCTCCCTTCACCTTTTCCCGCAATAACATTTAATTTCAGATGTCTGGGTTTTCTTTCTTCTCTCCCAAGCTAAGTCTCCTTTGGAAGAATCAGTGGGTAAGAAAATGTGTTATTAATTATACTCTAGTTTCATCAGCCAGACCTTATAGGAAGGTGGATCCTGTAGAATAGTTTTAATTTAATTGTATTTTGATCTATTGGCCTATTTTAATTGAAATAAGAAGATACTAGGAATGTAGAGAATATGTTACACTTCTTGATTGTTAGCAGTCTTCTAAAGGTGGTTATCTATCTATATATCAATATAATGACCCTGAAACTGGAGGCTTTGGAGAAATCATGAAATCTAATTTTTATGGGATAGTTTTTAAGCCTCTTTAATATGATCCTCTTGTCTTTTTAAGCTAGCAACCTTTAGAGACAGTCACCTATTAAAAAGATGTACTTTTTGAGTTTTGACTGAAAAAACAAGGGCTCAGATGAAGAAGAAAAAAAGGAAAGAGCTCAACTCCTCATGACTCAAAGTGATGTTTTCTTCTCCAGTTGATATTCCAAGCACGTAACACTGAGCCCAATGTTCCTGCTTCCAAGAAATATTAATCTAAATTACTATTAATAAGGGACAGCTACAAGTTAATTGGCATTAAAATAATTCATTTCAATTTGTTAATATTAAATTAACAGATAAGACTTTTGCTTAAAATGTACTCATGTTCTGCCTTTCTTATTAGTTATGGAGAAGAAAATTCTCTGAAGAAACCATTCTCTAAAAAATGGGTTTTGGGTTTGTTTGTTTTTTACCAAAGGCAGGGTGCAAAATGAAATGCACTTTTTCCCCCAATGGAAAAATCTGTGTGTAATGATTTATTACGAAACCATCTATTGGAAAGAACCACACAAGACATCAGTGAATTAGTGAAACACCTGAATGACTAGAAACTTGAGTAGAATTTAAGTGAGCCAATTTATTTCCAACTGTTAATTATGGAATGCAATCCTTCCATTCATTCTTCTTTCCCAATCTCCAAGGGCCCTTGTCCCATCTTTAAAGCCACCTCCTTTCATTACACAAGATCTGGGACATTTGCACAAAACTAGCAAAGACTTGGGTGCGTTTCTCCCACTTTTAGACATTTTTGACCACTTGAAGGTCTAATAAAATATTTAAACCTCGTATCCAACCATTGATTTTATGTAAAGATGTTCTGCTGGTGGAATTCATTAGGCGGACGTTATCCCCACTCTTCAGCTGGGTAAAAGGGCCGTCCCATTCCCCATCTGCTTACTTCCTGCAGAGCCAAACAGAGAAAAAAGCATCTTGATTAATATTTACAAGGTCCTGTCTCTTTAATTCATTCAGCAGCACTCTCCCCTTGTTTGTCAACTGAAATCTGGATGCAGATGGCACCTAGGAAAGCTTGCACTAGAAAGGGAAGGGGAGAAAAAAGAGGCTTTGTATATGTGAATAAAACAAGAGTCTATATGGGCTTCTGTCTGAAGCACTCCAGGGCTGTATTAATTGAATCAGAAAAGTTACTCAGCCAGGCCTACTCCATGCCAATGCACCTGCTCTATTTCACATGTGGCCTCCATGTTTTTTTGGACACAGCCAATCCAAACAGGTAGCAGCATATCATTTCTTCAAGGAGCAGGCTTTATGTTAGGAGCCAAGCCACATCTGCCATCTACCTGCGCAGTGGCTCATCATGATCACATTTTAGGGCCACTGTGAGTTTAGCAAGCTCAGTGAAACCTGAATTCCACCCTCCGCCCTTCTTGAATGCAAATAAACAGTGTATGTTCATTGTGTGTGCGTGTGTGTAGGAAAAGTGAAATAGCAAGTTTCCAGTGTCCACAATCAACATAAACTCTTAGGAGAATTCCAAATATTTAAATTGCTAATAATCCCAAGAGCAGCCACATTCAAGCCTTGTGTTTGTCTCTAACTAAAGACACGGGATGGCAGGGGGTGGGGGATGTATTGTGAAAGAAAGAAATATCTTTATCAAATACTTTCAGTGGGACCTTCCTTTGCAACCTTAATCCCTGGCCAATTACATATTAAAGATGTCAGATATTAAGAAGCTGGGTGTGTTCGCTATTGTCCTTGGCTTCCAGAGAAACAAGGGCAGTTTTGCAATGAAATATAAACTTGCAGCCAAATTAATAGAAGCTTAAAATCGCCATCTCTCCTGAAACTGTAGAGGAATAGAGCCTTTCCCCCGTGAACACAGAGCGCATGTAGCCATGTTTGTATAAAGCCCCACCATACTTTTTAATATTAAGCTCAATATTTTATATAGGGTTGGGTGGTGATTGAGGGGGAAGGGAAGAAACCACAATGGATTAACATAGACAATTGATGTTTTGCAATATAAGATAATATTTACAAGGGAAAACAGTTACTTGTCAAGGCCCTGCAGAGGAGGGTTGGGGGAGTGCATGATGTGTAGGATTCTGCTTTGTTTTTAAAGTAAAAATGTGTGGCGGGTGTTTTTCCCTCCATTCCTGATTCTAATGAGCTTTCCTGTTTTCATTAATAAGTCATTTTAAAAATCAGGACCCCATTGTGCTAGGTGCTGTACAAACAGTTGACAAAAAAGATGGCTCCTCCCCCAAAGAATCTAAAATCCCAAACCTACAAACATGTGCTTAACTTTACTACTGTGGCTGGTTCTTTCAATGGGGACTACCTATGGCAGTGAAGTTAAGCATGAGGGTAAGGCTATCTACACTACGGAGCTTATGCCGGCGTAGCCCTCCATGTACACCAACAGAAAAGGGTTTTTCTTCCCACACTGCCGCCCTGAATGACATTAGCTATGTCAACAGAAGCCCAATACTGATGGTTTGTTGGCATATCTATGTAACCGGGAGTCTGTCTTTTTCACACCTCTAATCAATATACATTACATCAGTATAAGTTTGAAGTGTAGACCAAGCCGTGGTCAACACTTAAAATTTAGATTGTCCTATCTACGTCGCTCAGGGGTGTAAAAACATTCACGCCCCTGAGCGCTGTTGGTAAACTGACCTAACCCCTGACATAAGTGCTGCTAGGTCAATGGAAGAATTCTTCCATCGAGCGAGCTACCACCACTCAGGGAGGTGGATTCCCTGCATTGATGGAAAAACCTATTCCGTCACAGTAGGAAGCATCTACGCTACGGCACTACAGCGCCACAACTGCAGCAGCACTCATAGTGTAGACATAACCCAAGCCTAAGTGTTTGCAGATATAAGGTAAAAGTTTGGCTGCTTGTAGAGTTAAAGAGACCACGTCCCCTCCTAATGTGGACAGAATAAGCTATATTCTGTTTTGGGAGGCAAAATAAGCTACCATGGTATAAGGCATCTTTATACTGAGATAAATGGGTTACCTAGGGAGGTGGTGGAATCTCCATTCTTAGAGGTTTTTAAGGCCTGGCTTGACAAAGCCCTGGCTGGGATGATTTAGTGGGTGTTGGTCCTGCTTTGAGCAGGGGGTTGGACTAGATGACCTCCTGAGGTCCCTTCCAACCCTAATCTTCTATGATTCTAACTGCATCTACAGAAGGGCTTATATCTGTATAACTATACCCATAAAAAATCACACCCCTCTCCTATGCTGTTATACTGGTACCACTTCTGTAGCATAGACCAGGCCTTTCACAAGTATTTAACTTACTACCATGAGTACTGTAATTTTAATGGGGTTACCCATGGCAGTGCAGGCCGGATCTACACTACAGATTTCTGCTGACATAGCTCTGTCAGTCAGGGGCATGAAGAGGAGTGGCCCCAGAGCAATAACGGTGCCAACAGAACCCCCTAATGAAGCTGTGCCTTTTCTGGTATAGCTTGTTACACTCATGGTGGGCGGTTTTACTATAGTGTACAAAACCCAGCCTTGTTGGTTATAGCTGCATCCCCACTAGGAGCACTTTGCCTGTATCATATCCTGGTGTAGACATGGCCAAAGTGTTTGCAGGATTGGGGCCTAGCAGCTTGAAGAAATTGACCGGAATAGGATACCGTGGAATAATCTATTCCAGGATACCTCTCCCAGTGGACTCTCTATTTCAGAATAAAAGTCACTTGTATTCTGGAATAAAATTTCTTTCATTCCAGAAGAGAGGGTCCACATGGGCAGCTATTCCAGAACAGCTATTCTGGGCAGTTTCCCCTTTGTAGACAAGCCCAGGGAAAGTGGGGAATAACATGTGGATACATCAGACTGAGGGGGATCCCAAGGTATTAATGAGATGCTATGGTCAGCACAATAGATAGTGGTTGCAGCACACCAGCTGCCTACCCTTATTGTGAGGTTTTTATATGCATCACTGCAGAGGTGAGTTTTATAGAGGGACTTGAAGGAGGATCATGGATGGTGTTGCCGATTTTTACAGGAGCATAGGTGAGGTATGAGAGAAAGAGTGATTGTGCATGGAATAGTGCATGGAATAGTAGAAGGGGCTGTTGAGTCTCACACTAAGAACTTTAAAAGCCACAGTCCAAAAGTTTATGGTGTGATTCATAACGCTACACATACACATGCGCACACACATACATATTTTGTGCCTCAACCATCATTTTTTATGTCATCTTCAATTTTCATTAAGGTGCCTCCACAACTCCAAGTATGTAGCACAATCCGATTTGAGATCTGCTGGAAAGAAGAATGAGGAACATGAAGAAGTCTTCAGTCCCCCAGTGGATTGGAAGAAGGAAGATGTGCAATGTCCAACATGATGTTCTGATTGTCTAGTGGGTGCATGGAGGTGTCAGAAGAGGCTGGTGGAAAATGCAATGAGGAACTGACAAGGTTCTCTTCATTTTTTTCCCCTCACTTGGTAAATGAGTCTGCACTGAAAAAAATAGGTCTTTCTGGAGACTTTTAGTATCACTCAGGATTTCTGTCATTTCCTCTAAATTCAATTTTTGCTGTAAATTGAGCTTCCCACTTCAATATAAGAGGCAGCATAGATTGGGAAGGATAGACACAGCTTACAGTTAGCACAGGGAGACAAAAATTGTGGGAGTCTCTCTCTTTTTGTGTAAACACACAAAATATAGGTTATTTATAGCCTCCCCTGTTATGTATATCACACATGTGAGATACAGGCATGAGTAGGGGGATGAATGGATGGATAAAGATTCTCAGATGCAACAGCAATGGATGCCAATCTGAGAACCTGGGTGGACAGAGGGATAGGCCCTGATCTGACATTGCCCTGCACCATGTCTCACCATTTACACGAGTGCAAAGTGTTTGTAAAACTGACTTCCATTTACACTAAGGCCATGAGGTGCTCAGACACTGTGGTGCTGAGCACGGTATGATCAGTCATAAATTCATAGATTCCAAGGCCAGAAGGGACCATTGTGATCACCTAGTCTGATTTCCTGTATGGAACAGGCCATAGAGTTTCCCCAAAAAACTTCCTAGAGCAGATCTTTCAGAAAAACATCCAATCTTGATTTTGATCCAATGGTTAATTACTCTGACTGTTTAAACTTTATGCCTTATTTCCGGTTGGAATTTGTCTAGCTTCAACTTTGGATGGTGTTATACCTTCCTCTGCTAGATTGATGAGCCCATTAATAAATATTTGTTCCTCACGTAGCTACTTATGGACTGTAATCAAGTCACGTCTTAACCTTATCTTTGTTAAGCTAAATAGATTGAGCTCCTTGAGTCTCTCACTGCGAGGCATGTTGTCTAATCCTTTAATCATTCTCGTGGCTCTTCTCTGAACTCTCTCCAATTTATCAACATCTTTCTTGAATTGTGTACACCAGAACTGGACACAGGATTACAGTAGCGGTCATACCAGTCCCAAGTATAGAGGTAAAATAACCTTCCTGCTCTTATCTGATTCCCCTATTTATGCACCACAGATTGCATTAGCACTTTTGGCCACTGCATCACACTAGGAGCTCATGTTCAGCTGATTATCTGCCATGGCCCTCAAATCTTTTTCGGAGCCATTGCTTCCCAGAATAGAGTCCCCCAGCATATGAATGTGACTTACATTCTTTGTTCCCAGATGTAGTCATTTACATTTAGCCATATTAAAACACATATTGTTTGCTTGTGCCCAGCTTACCAAGCGATCCAGATCGCTCTGTCTCAGTGACCTGTCCTCTTCGTTATTTACCACTCCCTCAGTTTTTGTGTCACCTGCAAACTTTGCCAGGGATGATTTTCTATTTTATTCCAGGTCATTATTAAAAATGTTAAATAGCCTAGAAGCAAGATCACAAGATGACCGTGAGCCACCAATGGGATGCGGCTGTGCTAAAAATAAAATAAATAAAAGGCAAATGTGATCCCAGGGTCTATCTGGTGAGGTATTTCCAATAGAGCTAGGGAAGTATTAATGCCCTTCTACAAGGCCTCATCTAGTAAGACCTCATCTGGAATACCGTGTGCAATTCTGGTCAACCATGTTCAAGAAAGATGAATTCAGCCTGGGAGTCGGGACAGGTGCAACGAAGGACTGCTAGGGGAACGGAGAGCCGATCTTACAAGAGGAGATTAAAAGAGCTGGGCTTTGTTATCCCAGCAAAAAAATTAAAAAAATAAAAATAAAAAGGAGTGTGAGCGGATGTTATTGCTATCTATAAATACATCAGAGGGGTAAACACCAGGGATCAAGAAGACCTCTTGAAGCTAAAGGACAGCATTGGCACCAGAACAAATGGGAATAAATTGGCCAGGGGCTAATTTAGGCTAGAAGTGAGAAGGTTTCTAATCATCAGAGGAGGGAGATGCTGGAACAGCCTCCCCATCGGAGTAGTGGGGGGCAAACAACCTAATTAGTTTTAAGATGGAGCTTGATAAGTTTATGAGTGGGGTCCTAAGACAGGGTTGCCTCTGGTAACGGGGACTGGACTCGACGACCCAGGCGGTCCCTTCCAGTCCTATGTTCCTATAGACTAAGAACCTTTATAGAACAGAGCAGAACTTCGCACCACTTTGGCCATGGGCAGGGGTCTTCCAGGGAGTGTGTGCGTCATTTCCATGTGCACTGCCGGAATGGCGTCAAGTGCCTACAGTGTCAATGACAACCAGGCTGGGCTCTTTGGTGGCCTGTTGCACCTGCTCTGTGCTCCATTGGTACTGGTGCACGTGACGACAAAAAGGCTCAGGCTAACGCTGACCCAAGCTTTAAGCATACCCACACGTAAGCAAGAGGACGGCAGAGCTTGCTGTGTGGTCTCCAGCTTTCATGGTAGCAAACTCTGCTCTAGTTTGGGTGATACTTGCAGCACAGGCCTCTGTTTCCACCTGCTCACATCTTGGGGGAAACACATTTTCCCTTTGGGCAGAAATTTCCCAAGGATCAGCGCAGCCCGGAGGCAAATTATTATGGAAGTTTGAGGGAAGTTACTCAGCTATTTCTGAGCTCCGGGATTGTGCAACAAAATAGTCTTTCACCTTACATGAACAACCCCCCAGAAATGACTGAATTAAAAGGCTCCAAATTTGCTAGGCTGTTGGTCCAGGAGGAAGGCAGAAGAGATCATTATGATCATCCAGCCTGACTCTCCTGCATAACACAGGCCAGAGAGTTCACCACCATCTAGCCTATAACTTTGTAAACCAGGATGACAAGAGTCTACCAAAATCTGCACGGGGAGGAATTGAAAGACAAATACCAAAGTGATAGGCACCTTAGAAACACCATAGCTATGTGGTACAGGACAATAGATAGATGGACAAACCGTCTGTAGTGTGTAATAATAGGATATTATCCCTTTAGATAGTTTGTGAGCCCTCAAGAGGCGCTCACTGTGTTTTAGAAGCCACCAGAACCCAATCACGGCAACCACACGCAAGTAGCTAGGTCACATGTAAAATACATACACAGTTGTGTATATTTAGCAAAGCTTATTCCGAAACAACGTGGCTTTTTCCATATTCTTGCGCAAAAGAGCAAAAGGTACTACATCCTACCTACATGGAGCAAACATTACACCCACCATCTCCTCTAGATCGGTTCTCCCACCCACCAGCATCACTTCCATGTTGTCCAGGTTGTCCCTACCATGGATAGGTACCTTGAATACAAAGACATCATGCTCTGGGTCTAATTAAATATGACTTATAGGACTGCTGTAGGGAGAGAGAGGTGTATCCATCCTTCCACCTTGCAGTTATACCATTATAAGGGAAGCTGCTAGCAACCCCTATATTTAGGTTGCATAACGGAGAAGCTCAGCTAGGATGTGTCCATGGTTTGCAGCAGGCCTTTGAAATTCCCAGAGGCGAAACCCTCAGGTTAGAGAAGAGCCTTTTCTTTGTCCCGCAAAATTCGCATTTCCTAACTTTGGAGCACTTGACTTTGCAATCAAAATGATGCTCTTTTAACGTAGGGTTTGTTGTGGGGTTTTTGTATTGTATATCATTCTATGTCAACGTGTATTATATGTTCAGAGAGAAAGAAACAAAATCAGTCATTTGTATAAATAATAACTTGCAGCCAAACTAGCTAGAAAGGTTATTAATCGTGTTTATTGCATTAGTGCTAACCACTGTGCTAGGCACTGAACAGAGCAATAGACAGTTCCTGCCTAGGTTGACCAGACAGCAAATCTGAAAAATTGGGACAGGGGGTGGGGGGTAATAGGAGCCTATATAAGAAAAAGGCCCAAAAATCGGGACTGTCCCTATAAAATCGGGACATCTGGTCACCCTATTCCTGCCCCTTATCTAAATGGATAAGAGAGACACAGGGCGGAGCAAGGGGTAGTACACACAAGCAGAGTCAACAAATCAAACAACTGGGAATTTTAAATGGGCCTAGATTTGTGCCCCTAGCTCTCCTAGCACCTTTGAAAACCCAGCTGCTCTCCTTTGGTGGCACAGTCAGAATCCAACTTGAAACTTTCAGCACAACACCCAACTGAGGCATGAATTAATGCAATGATCCCACCGCAGCCCCTTTCCCTGTCTCTGCATATGCGTCATTCACCCGACATTGGCCCTTTAAGAGAAGAGTTATAAGGCCAGAAACAATAATAAATAAATAAAACATCAGAAAGTCTCAGTCTAGCTGCTTAAATACATTTTATGGGGGCGATTAGAGCAAGAAACGTCACCAATTGGCGTGCTGGATGGTCATCTCAGCTTTGCTCCCGCTCACGTTGTTAGCACTTCCTGTCCTCATTAGGAACTGAGTGTTAGATAGAGGTACCATTCTTATGGTCTAGATTGGTTACAGTCCCCTCTGCAAGCACTTTCTTCCCAGCCCCTAACTGCTTTGTCCCCCATATTATGAGCCTCGAGTCGGCCGGTTGTCTGTTTCATGGTCACTGGGGTGTGCTAGTAGTTCAGAGTGAGAAGAAAATAAAAGCAAGCTAAAGTGGAAATGTCTTATAGCAAAGCCTTGCCCCCCTCAGGAAAAAGCCCTTCCCTCAGAGCAGAGGTGTTGCTGTGACCGGGATGGAAATGGACATATTACAAATGCATTGAGATGATTTGGGGACTTTTATTCTGCTCCTGGAAATGGAGTTTTGTTCTATGCACATTCACTGTAATGTATCAGAGTTCAGCTCCTCTCTGTGGTGTTTTAAAGGGACTCCCTAATAATAATAATACCTGCCTCTTATACAGCACTTTGCGTAATTAGCTCTCAAAGCACTTCATAAAGGAGGTCAGTATCATTGTTCCCATTTTACATATAGGGAAACCGAGGCACAGAGAGGGGAAGTGACTTGCCCAAGGTCACCCACCAGGCCAGTGGCAGAGACAGGAACAGAATCCATGTTTTCTGAGCCCCTAGCCCAGCACTCTGTCTACTAGGAAACACTGCCTCCCTATGTAAAGTCTAAGAGTATTGTGGGTAGAGCTGGTTACAACTTTTTATTTTTCTGCAGAAAATTTTGATTTTCAGCAGAAATTCAGATACCAAAATATTTAAGCTGAAAATTGAAATATTTCAGTTCTGAAATAGTGTCTCATTCTCTTCTAGGGGCCAGGTTCCCTAGTCAAACTTCATCTCCCATGATACACCATAGTCTCCCCTCTGGGAAAGGGGAAGCAGTGCATCATGGGAGACCCTGGACATGGTGATTCAGGAGAGCCATAGTCTGGCTAGGAACCCAGCTCACAGAGGAAAATGGGGTCCGGAGGCAACCAAACAACAATTCCCACAAGGCACTTCCAAATTGAAATATTTTGATTTTCAGCTGAAATATTTTAGTTTTGGGGTATTCATTTTTTGGATGAAAAACAAAACTTCCTGCAGAAAGCAAACACTGTATCCCAAATAATTAATTTAGTCAAGACTCTGTTTTTTGATTAAAAATCTGTTTAGTTGAAAATTTTTTGACCAGCCTTAATTGTCCCTGAAAGTCCCAATCCTTCCTGGTGCTATATCAGACCATCTAAATGGCACAACGTCCTCTCCATGCAAACCTGCCATTAGCAATAGAGATTGTACTGAAACAAAATTGTGGAAGTCATTACTGGAGAAGTTTGAATTTGGATCTGAACTTTGTGGCTTGTCTGATTTCTATCCCTGCCCAGCTGCATGGAAAACCATAGACCCCATCATTACAAACCTCAGTTCTTCAGCCGGGAAAGTAATAGGGTCTCATTGTGCATGTATTACAGTAACATGGGATGATTTAGTTGGTGTTGGTCCTGCTTTGAGCAGGGGGTTGGACTAGATGACCTCCTGAGGTCTCTTCCAACCCTAATATATTCTGTGATAACAGCTAGACTCCCCAGCTAAGATCAGGGCCCCTCTATTATTATTTATTTGTATTGCAGTAATGCCTGGGAGCCCCAGTCATGGACCAGAAACACACTGCTCTAGGTGCTGTACTTTATTTATTAGGGGTACTATGGTAGCATAGGAGCCCCAGTCATGGAGCAGGACCTCATTGTGCTAGACATTGTTAAATAGCCTAGGGGTATTTATTAGGTGTATTACAGTAGAACTTAGGCGCCTCAGTCATGGGCCAGGACCCCAGCATGCTAAGTAGTGTACAAACACAGAACAAAGAGACAGCTGGATACCTAATAAGAGACAGTCCCAGCTCTGAAGAGTGTAGTTTAAATAGACAAGGGAAGGGGAATGGAGACAAGAATTGATTTGCTCAAGGTCATACGAGAGGCGGAACTAGGAATCAAACCTCAGTGCCCCTATCCCATAGGCCATACTACCTCTCCTTAGTCTTTAGTCGTGCACGTAGTTCTTAGTCATGAACAGAGAACTGCTGAGCCATTTTGGGTTGAAAAAGACCCCTTAGTGATCAGCTTATCCCATCATGACAGGAATCACTTCATTATTCCTAAGCCATCCTCAACAAATGGGTCTCTAGCCGCGAGCATCTCCAGTAAAAGCAACCCCCCAGCCGCTCTTGGCAGCATGTTCCATTGTCCTAACTGTTCTTAGAGTGATAAACTTTCTCCTAATGTTTAGCTTAATTTTTCCCTGCTGCATCATAAGCCCCGCTCCTTGCTCTCTTCCCATTTACTAATGAGAATAATTGGTCGCCTTCCTCTTTGTAGCAACCTTTTGCATATTTGCAGTCAGCAATCATGTCTCTGCTCTGTTATCTTTGCTCTAGTCTGAACATGCCCATCTCTCTCACTCAACCTTCCCTCTTAACAAGGCCATGTTTGGCAGACCTTTCATCATCTTTTGTTTCTCTTCTCTGAAGTCCCTCCAGGATGTCTTTAGCTTGTGGGGTGGGTGGAACTGGGAGCCAATCTTGCATATCTTATGTAGGCAAAACTTGCAGAGTTCATAGGCCAGGAGTAACATTTTCAAAAGATCTAAGGCACTTACTAAAGGTTTTTAGGCACCGACCTGCATATTTAAGAACCTACACGCCTTACAAAATCTGGCCCTAAATGACTTAGGCGCCTAAGTCACTTTTGAAAATGGGACTTAGGCACCTCTGAAAATTTTGCCCTAAGTGATTGAGGGTCAAATTTTCAAGTACCAATGTGACTTAGGAGCAGCCTACATCTCTCTGACTACCAATAAGACATAGGCTTAGTGCCTAAGCCACTTTTGAAAATACGATTTAGGCGCCTACGTCCTTTAGGTGCCTTTGAAAATTTACCCCAGATCTTCAGCTAGCATAAATCAGCACCAGTGCAGCCACATGGATTTCCAACAGCTGAGGAACTAGCTCAATGTGTAAGGTCTACAGGATCCTCTATTGACCCCCCACCCCCACCCCTCCGCCTCAAAAAAAAATTAAAAAATCAGGAATTGCTAGTGGCAGAGAAGCTTGGCCTTAATTAAGGACAAAAATATTTAGGCTGTACCTGCCCATGAGAGTTCAGCACCTAGCTCCCTTCAGCCTTGTCTACATGGGAAAGTTTTACTGGTTTAATTTTCCTGGTTTTTTTAATTGATTGAGTTAAACTGCTGCAGACCCCTGCATGGACACTACTCTTCTGGTTTAGGAGTGATTGATTTCAGTTTAACTTTAACCTATTCCCAGTGGATTTAATATAACCTGAAATCAGCCACTCTTAAACTGAATTAAGAATTTTCAGACAGATGTTTACAATGGTTTCACTATATCACCAATGCACACCTTAGTTTTTACGGATAAAACTTTCCCATATAGAAAAGGCCTTAGGTTCTTTTAAAATTCCTAGCCTTAATACAGTGACAAAATATGTATCCAAATTCATGTAATTATTGGTGCTGAGGTGTGTCAGTTGTAATGCTCGGATCTTGCCTCTCTAAAATTTCCTTTAAAGGGGCAGCACACAGCTAACTTTGAGGTTATAAATCTTCTCTGCTGATTGGTAAAAAAATTGACATCATAGATTTCACATGGGACCATTGTGATCATCTAGAGCAGGGGTCCCCAACCTTTTTGTGGCCAGTAGCACATTCATGTTTTCAGAAGAGTGTGGCAGGCGCCAATAATTTTTCAAGGCTTATTTTCTATTTGTACATTAAATAATATGAAAAAAATATTTAATATTACATATGAATCCAGAGAGAAGCCGCGAGGACAGAGAACACCGGCGGCCACAGCCCCGGAGTACTCTGTCCCCAGCAGGCTCGGGGCCCCGGCTTCTCTCCTCTGCTGGGCACTAGGCGGGCCCCGCACCTGCCAGGAACAGAGAACACCGTCACCCGCAGCCTGCAGCCCCGGAGTTCTCTGTCCCCGGCAGGTGTGGGGCTGCAGTTTCTCTCCCCTGCTGGGCACTAGGCGGGCCCTGCGCCTGCCGGGAACAGAGAACACTGCACCTGCAGCCTGAGTTCTCCGCCCCTGTCAGGCGTGGGGCCACGGCTTCTCTCCCCTCCTGGGCACTAGGCAGGCGCACATAAATGCCCCGGCGGGCGCCATGGCGCCCACGGGCACCACGTTGGGGACCACTGATCTAGACTGACCTCTTGCCTAACACAGGCCATAGAAATGAAGAATCCTGAAACTGAGATTAATGTAAGAGCGATTTGCACTGCAGTGCGGTCAGAGTCTTGCATGAACCTCTTCTTGGGTGCCTCCCTCATTTCGGGGCTTTGCCACACAGTGCATTCCACATTTTGGCTTTGACAGGTTGAGCACTGATACCTGGAGCTGGCTGAAAATTTTCTGACGGAGCAGTTTTCCATGGGAAAATGCTGAGTTGATGTAATTGAAACATTTTGCAGGAATGCATCGATTATGATGAAATTTTTAGTAGAAAATGATCAGACCATTTCATTTTTACTTTACTGTTTTGACTTTTATGCTATATTACTATTAATATAATACTGGAAATGGTAAAAGTCAAAATGAAATATTTCGACCTTATCGAAATGAAACGTTTCAATAAAGTCAAAAGGAAATACCTCCAGAATATTTCATTTCTTGACAAATTTTGAGATTTCATTTTTTCATCCCAGTTTGGGACTAAACTAAATTTCAAACTCTCAGAATTTCCCATACAATGAAAATTCCAGATTTTGTGCAGTTATTGAAATAATAGCAACAGGGTCCTTTTAAAGGGTTCTTCATCTGTAGATCTCAAAGGAGAGCTAAGTATCACCACCCCTAATTTTACAGATGAGGAAATGAAAGCACAGATAAATAAGGTGACTTGTCCAAGGTCACATTAGACAGGCACTGGGACTTCTGAGTCCTAGCACACTGCCTTATCTGTTGGGCCACGTTACAAAAAACCCTCCAACTTAGATAACATTACGTGAGATAATAATACTTGAAATGTTTGTCCAGCACTTACCGCGATGGGGCCCAATCTGTTAATAAATCAGTCCTGCAAAATAATCACAGAATCATAGAAATGTAGGACTGGAAGGGACCTCGAGAGTTCATTAAGTCCAGCCCCTTGAGCTGAGGCAGAACCAAGTAAACTTAGACCATCCCTGACAGGTGTTTGTCCAACCTGTTCTTTAACACCTCCACTGGTGGGGATTCCACAACCTTATTTGGTAGCCTATTCCAGAGCTTCACCATCCTTATAGTTTTTCCTAATAGTTGCAAATTAAGCCCATTACTTCTTGTCCTACCTTCAGTGGACATGGAGAACAATGGATCACCGTCCTCTTTATAAGAGCCCTTAATATATTTAAAGACTGTTATCAGGTCCCTCCTCAGTCTTCTTTTCTCAAGACTAAATATGCCCAGTTTTTTAAACTTTGCCTCATAGGTCAGGTTTTCTAAACATTTTAGCATTTTTGTTGCTTTCCTCTGGACTCTTTCCAGTTTGTCCACATCTTTCTTAAAGTGTGGTGCCCAGAAATGGTCACAGTTCTCCATCTGAAGCCTCACAAGAGTCATAGATTTTAAGGACAGAAGGAATGATTGTGATCATCTAGTCCAGGGGTAGGCAACCTATGGCATGCGTGCCAAAGGCGGCACGCAAGCTGATTTTCAGTGGCACTCACACTGCCCGGGTCCTGGCCACCGGTCCGGGGGGCTCTGCATTTTAATTTAATTTTAAATGAAGCTTCTTAAACATTTTAAAAACCTTATTTACTTTACATACAACAATAGTTTAGTTATATATTACAGACTTATAGAAAGAGACCTTCTAAAAACGTTAAAATGTTTTACTGGCATGCGAAACCTTAAATTAGAGTGAATAAATGAAGACTCGGCACACCACTTCTGAAAGGTTGCCGATCCCTGATCTAGTCTGACCTCCTGTATGGCACAGGCCATAGAACTTCCCCAAAATAATTCCTAGAGCAGATCTTTTAGAAAAACAGCCAATCTTGTTTTTAAAATTGTCAGTGATGGAGAATCCATCATGACCCTTGGTAAAGTGTTTCAATGGTTTATTACTTTCACAATTAAAAATGTACGCCTTATTTCTAGTCTGAATTTGCTAGCTTAAACTTCCAGCCATTGGATGGGGTTAGACCTTTCTCTGCTAGATTGAAGAGCCCATTATTAAATATTTGTTCCCCATGTAGGTACTTATAGACTGTGGTTAAGTCACTCCTTAACCTTTACTTTTTCAAGCTAAATAGATTGAGCTCCTTGAGTCTATCACTAAGGCAGGTTTTCTAATCTTTTAACCATTCTCGTCACTCTTCTCTGAACCCTCTCCTTCTTGAATTGTGGTCCTCAGAATGGGACAGAGGATTCCAGCAGCAGTCACACCACCAGTTCCAAATACAGATATCAAATAACCTCTCTGCTCCTACTTGACATTCCCCTGTTTATGCAGCCCAGGATCGCATTTTACCTCCTGTGTCTTACACATGACCCTCCTGTTAATACACCTCAGAATGATACTAGTATTTTTTGCATCACATTGTTGTCTCATATTCAGTTTCTAATCCACTAAAACCCCCAGATCCTTGAGGACATCCTATGAGAATCTGAACACCCTCAGCCCCTATTGAGCTCAGTGGAAACTGAGGACACTGAATTTCCCCCCCTAGGTCAGATTGGCAGGTGCCTTGGGTTTGTTTTTTTCCACCTTTCTCTGCAGGGTGAGGTGCAGTTTGCCTGCTGGCATCATCTGAGCATGTCTGACCTAAGCAATTCCCTACCATGTCAGGGTCATTGAGCATTGGTGGCACCTTGGCTTCTCCTGTTCTCTGCCTTTGGCACACTCCAGTTTAGTCTCCTGAGGACTGAAACGCTTTGGTCTACTTAAAATCATTGGGCTCAATATAGGGGTAACTGTATGATATTTAATGGCCTGCGATATACAGGACGTCAGACTTGATAATCTAATGGTCCCTTCTTGCCTTATACACGATGAAACTATGAGTTATTCACAGGATCTAGATATAGGTTGAAATCAAAACCCTAGGCCCATAGATCTCTGAACTGTAGGCTAGGGCTACACTTATGACAGTGTGTAGAGTACAGGGACTACATGTGTAGCTACACATCACCATGAAAGGCTCCGGAAGTGGGGCAGCAGCAGGGAAAGGCTCCAGCAGTGGGGCCGCAGTGGGTAAAGCTCCCCAGCAGGGAGGCAGCGGAACACGACACTGATAAAAACAGCAGTGTAGATGTGCGAGGACTGCTTGGGTGCATAGAGTACTTACCCTGGGGGAGTCAGGCATGTAGAACACATAACATTAACTCCTCACCTAACGTTGTAGTTCTGTTCCTGAAAAATGCGACTTTAAGCGAAACGATGTTAAGTGGATCCAATTTCCCCATAAGAATTAATGTAAATAGGCGGGGTTAGGTTCCAGGGGAATTTTTTTCATCAGACAAAAAACTATATATTATATAGATATAGAATCATAGAATCATAGAACTTAAGATCAGAAGGGACCATTATGATCATCTAGTCTGACCTCCTGCATGATGCAGGCCACAAGAGTTGACCCACCCACTCCTGAAATCATTCTCACCCTTGACTCAGCTGTTGAAGTCCCCAAATCATGATTTGACGACTTCAAGCAGCAGATAATCCTCTAGCAAGCGACCCCTGCCCTATGCTGCGGAGGAAGGCGAAAAACCTCCAGGGCCTCTTCCAATCTACCCTGGAGGAAAATTCCTTCCCGACCCCAAATATGGCGATCAGCTGAACCCCGAGCATGCGGCCAAGATTCTCCATCCAGACACTTAGGAAAAGACTTTCAATATCCCAACATTTGTCATCGGTACTAACTACCAGCGGTGGCACATTATTGACCTATTGAGTAAATCAAGTCATCCTATCAAACCATTCCCTCCATACACACTATACATTTTAAACAAACAATTGAATACTGTTCACAGCTATGATGATTGTGAAGTTTGGTTGAGGTGGTGAAGTTAGAGGGTGGAAGAGGGAGGGATATTTCCCAGGGAATGCCTTACTGCTAAATGATGAACTAGCACTCGGCTGAGCCCTCAAGGGTTAACACATTGTTAATGTAGCCTCTCACACAAGGCAGCACAAACACGAGGGAGGGGAGACAGCATAGCAGACAGAGACAGACACACACCTTGTGTGTGGGAGAGAGAGAGATGCACACTGCCCCTTTAAGTAAGCTGACCCACTCTTAAGTGCATTGTCTTTTTAAGTGGATCAGGAAGTTGAGATAGCAGCTGCTGCCTCAAGATCTCTCTGTCTCTCTCCTTCCGTGTCCCCTCCCTGCTCTATATGGAGAAGGGGTAAGTGGGGTGCAGGAGCAGGGGGGAGGGGGACACCCTGACATTAGCCCCCCCTTCCCCCCTGCACAGCAAGCAGGAGTCTCTGGGAGCAGCTCCAAGGCAGAGGGCAGGAGCAGCACATGGCAGTGGGGGGAGGGACACCTGAACTGCCGATTGATAGCCTGCTGGGCGGCTGCGGCACAGGGAACTTAGGGGAGCGGGGAGCTGATAGGGGGGGTGCCGGTCCACCCTGGTTACAAGCCCCCACCAGCTAGCTGCAACAGGCTGCTCTTCCTGCAAGCAGTGGACAAAGCAGGCCGCTGCCAAACGATGTTAGAAGGGAGCATTGCACCACTTTAAACGAGCATGTTCCCTAATTGATCAGCAACGTAACAACGAAACAACGTTAACCGGGACGACTTTAAGTGAGGAGTTACTGTACTCAACTCCCCTAAGCCATGTTTCCCCACCTGTTTAGCTATGTTAGCTGGGCATGCAGTGTCTGTAGTCTACACACGGCCTGAAGGGCTTGTCTACATTACCCACTGGATCCACCGGCAGTGATCCATCCAGCGGGGATCAATTTATTGCGTCTAGTCTAGATGCAATAAATCAACTGCCGAGCGCTCTCCCATCGACTCCGGAACTCCACTGGGGCAAGAGGTGCAGGCGGAGTCGATGGGAGAGCGTCAGCCATCGACTTACCGCAGTGAAGACACCATGGTAAGTAGATCTAAGTATGTCGACTTCAGTTACATTATTCACGTAACTGAAGTTGCGTAACTTAGATCGATCCCCCCCACCAGTGTAGAGCAGGACTTTGTGTTTGAAATCCAGCCTCAGATTTAAGAGCTGTGGCTTCAGCCCATTTCTATTAATAATGAACAAGAAGGGACATAGGTGAGACATTTTATACATTTATTATTATTATTTATTAAATGTTGGAAATCAATCTCAGAAGTAAATCCTGCATATGCACGTTTTTCTGGTTTACAGGCAAACACCTCTTCCTTTTAAAATGCTCTCCTAGACACTAGGAAAATGCCATAGCAGAATCTTATGTGCAAATGCATGCACCAAATCTTGCACCTTTCCCCCAAGCTTTTGAAAATGTGTTGTCTGTTTATTTTAGATGAGGGTAGCTTTTAACCAAGTCACCGATAGAACAAGCCCAGACATTGACCCTGGGCTAACCATGGGATGTTTTCCAAGTCCAGGAAAAGAATTTTTCTTATTTATTTCTTTGAACACTGAAAATAGAAAGAATGCAAAGGAAGAAAGATCCAGTTCTAACGATCCAGCACGTTGCAATGAAAAACCTGTTCTCTTGTGTTTAGGAAGGTCAGTAAACTTTGAATCACCTTCTGTAACTATTCCTGGAGTTCCTCAGGATGTACAAAGAGGCAGACTTGCCACTGCCTCCTTCAGCAAAATACAGCACAGAGAAAGGGGGAAATTGCCATAAATTTCCATTATTTATACAAGAAGATGGAGCGTATGGCCGGCCAAAAGGCACACAGTAATGCATTTTGCATAGTGCCATAATATCCCCTTTGTGTTTCGAAAGCTATCCATTGCAATCTGCCCTCCCTTCGGTGCACTTCGTCAATTTGCCTTTTTATTTATTTATTTTGTGTTCGAAAGTTAGAATGACAAAATATGAAATCGTCTGAGCTCCATCAGGTACGTCTGATATCTTTTTTTTACGGCCCCCTCTGCGTTTTATTGTTCATAGCAGCTCCGAGGAATGTGCCTTGGCAAAGCATAAACGTAGTTGTACTTTCCTCCTTCTCTACAGGATGCGATTTAAAAATAATAAAATTGGTGTTGCCTACTCTCCGGGTTTCATTGATAATATTTGTAATATTTGGTGGGTGGGTTTTTCCCTCCCAGACTCAACTTCACGTGAATATGTCAGAATCCCAGCTTTAATTTTTTTTTTAATTAGATTTTATATTTAAAAAGGGCATAGCTAGCCCTAGTAGTTGCAGAGAAAAGCTTGAAAATGCAACACAGGCACACCTTAAAGGCTCAAAAAACAGAAGGCAAATAAAAAGAACCCAGAATGTGTGTGTGTGTGTGTTTAAATCTATATCATGATTTTAAAGCCATGATTTGAACAATTGGCATTGGTCACACTGAAATGTACATACCTCTGCAACCTATAAGGCTCAACAATAATAACATCAGTATATACAGGGATTTGATTTCCTTTCTGTAGAAAGCCATGCACATTGTGGCACTAAATTCAACTAGTAATTATTAACCTGAAGAGTGGTAGCACTTACAGGTCTCTATTGAGATCAGAGCCCCAGTGCACTGGGAGCTGCATAGACATTCTGTGCCCCAAAAAGCTGACACTCTAAATAGACAATACTGAGAAGAAGGGACTTGCCAAAGGTCACACATCAGGTTAGAGGAGCTGGGAATAGAACCCAGATCTTTTCAGGTCCCTGCTGGGAGAGTGGGCTACTCACCCACACTTCCTCTTTGAATAGCACTTATGATAATCATAAAGTACTTCCTGAGGTCCTGACTAAGGGTTTACTTCACTGCTTACTTTGGCAAACTTCCATTTGAATTCAGTGGGAGTTTGCTTGAGTCAACACCGAGACGAAACAGAGTAAAGGCTTAAGGAGTTGGAACAATAACACTAATCAGAGAAAAAGATGAGATCTCAAAGCACTTTCCAAACTTCAATTAATCCGTTCCAGCCTCATAATTGGCCTCCCCCCAAACGAGGTAGATAACTAGAATTACAGCCCATTTTACAGCGGGCTAAATATGGATGCAGCGAGGTTAAGTGACTTGCACCAGGTCACACAACAAGTCAGTGATAGAACTGAGAGAGAACCCAGGAGTCCTGCTCTAGCCCCCTGGTAAGATAATGACAAGGTTATATGGAAGGCAGGTAGGCCGGAGTCCAAAATAAATGCCAGACCTTGTAATGCGATGCAGTCAAGAGATGATATTTTTGTTGACAAGTGCTGATCAAAAAGAACTTAAGCTTGTGTTTAATTTTGACACAAGTAATCCTATTGAAGTCAATGGTACTGCTAATGTTTAGAATTAAGTGCTTTGCTAGATCAGGACTTTAAGCAGGGAAATTGGGAAAAGGAAGAAAACAAGGCACATCCCCTTTTCTTTCCAGTATAAAGTGGTCTAGTATATACAGATGTCTAGCGGAGAGACACCAAGCTATACATAATTTGTTTTGTTTTAGGCCATTAGAATACAGTACAAGAAATCCTCAGTGCAGAAATTCTGGGATGTTCATAGTACACAGCATTCTATGGTCTACTGGAAAACACAACACAGCAACATTTTCCTATTATAATAATCAGTCAAACGTTACTTCAAGAGGCTGAATCTCCAGTTGAATATACAGCAAAAGATTGTCCTGGACTATGCATCCCGATCCCGCAGAAATACATTTGATGAACGAAGCCACAGAACTCAGAGACAGGAAATTGCACCACGCAAGAGGTTTTGCATAAAAAGAAACCACAAAGAAATGAAATGCAAGAGGACATTTAAATAAAGTGAAGGCCCTAATTCCAAACCAAGCAAACTCAGGAGATGCAAAATAAAGGCTGGGGCATTTTCCTTAAATATAGAGAAGATTGACTTAAGCATCACTTTGCTAATTTAATATGTATTGAGGACTGGCTGTCCCTGAAGATTGTTTATGGTGTATAAAATCTTTCAGTTCCAGTCATTGATTCAATTCAAGCCCAAACTGATAGTGTGGCTGGGAAGGCAGTGTGGCCTAGTGAATCATAGAACATCAGGGTTGGAAGGGACCTCAGGAGGTCATCTAGGCCAACCCCCTGCTCAAAGCAGGACCAATCCCCAGACAGATTTTTGCCCTGATTCCTAAATGGCCCCCTTGAGGATTGAATTCACAATCCTGGGCTTAGCAGGCCAATGCTCAAACCACTGAGCTATCCCTCCCCCCAGTATTAGAGTGAGAGTCATGGTTTAGGTGCTATTTTCAATCCACAAAACCCCATCTCAGTTGCCATCTAACCCTGTAGGCACCTCAACTCACCTAAACTCTTGCTGTAAAAGCCCCCTAGGAACATAAGTTTCTGCCTTGGGACATGCGCATTGTGCCTCAGGCAGGCGCCCAGACACCTATCTTACGCCTAGACCCCAGCCTGATGCTCACATCAGGAGAAGCTAGGTGTTGCCCCTAGGGTGACCAGACAGCAAGTGTGAAAAGTCGAGACAGGGGGTGGAGGGTAATAGGAACCTATATAAGAAAAAGACCCAAAAATCGGGACTGTCCCTATAAAATCGGGACATCTGGTCACCCTAGTTGCCCCTCCACCACCAATCTCACTTGTGGGACTCGATCTGGTAGGCGTGTGCAGAGCATACCTAAGTTCACATACATTGGCTGGATGGGCAAAGCCACCAGCCTTCTAACCTTTAGCCTAGTGGTTAGGGTTCTTATACAGAATGTAAGAGAGCCCAGTTCAATTCCTTTCTCTGTCTGTGGGGGAGAAGGGGTTTCCCACCTCACGGATGAGTGTCCTGACCACAGAGTCATTCTCACGCTCTTTCTTGCCCACTGCATGTTTAACACATAGTGGAACAGCTTCAACAAGAGAGATTGAGAGAGCCCTGCACCAGAATATCCCATTGTCTAGTGGGTTTGGTAATTTGTTAATTATGTGAGGTAAAATGTTCCCTGTAAAGGAGGATAATCTCTCTCTCTCTCTGAAGTTAGATTGGGATATTAGGCATGGAGTTTTCCAGTGAGTTGTTGCATTCCTACTGAATGGGAGTTCCTGTCCATTGACTTTTACTGAGAAATTGGTGCATCTAGTGATTTTGGGTCCCTCCATTTTTGGCTGCGACACCTTAAAGGGGCCTGATTTTCAGAAAGGATGTCCCTTAAAAGGGGGTCTCAAGTTGGGCACCCAAAAAGGCATTTCCAATGGTAGTGGGGCAAGTCTCTTATGAAAATGTGGACTTTGATGTGGGTCATGGAGTGGCATGGGGAAAACAAAAGCAGGAGTTATTTGATTCAGGGTCTGATTCTGATCACCCATGGCTGTAAACCAGGAGTTTATTTGGATCATACACAAGTTATTGGGCTGAATACAGGGGTAAGTAACTGGGTGGAATTCTATGGCTTGTGTGGTACAGGAGATGAGAACTGATGGTCTGTTCTGATCTTAAAATCCATGCATCTATTAAGCTCCACTGAAGCCAAGGTAGTTATTGTGGTCTAAAACTGGAGTGAAATCAGAATCAATCCCCAAATGACCAAGTCTCTCTCATTCTTTTCCTTTTACTCTGTCGAGTTCTGTTCCAAAGATGGATGTGCCAGTGAAAGTTGAATTTGTAAGCTTTCAGTTGCCCTTTGACCCTAGGTGGGTTGACATTTCTCACCTGTTTCTTTCCCTGTTTCCATCAATTATTCCCTCCAAATGAAATACGAGCAAGCCGCATGGAGACCGTAACACCTAAAAATGTCCTGTTTCTACATAACAATTTATGAATGTGCTAATTTATGGGGGGATGAAATTTACGGCCAGGGCTTTTAGAAGTGAACCGGTGGTTTAAAATTCCAGATCGGTGACAGAATCCTCAGGCAGGGTTCAGATTACAAAGAATAGCATTGGGAAACGCAAAACAGTGGAAATCCTGCTCTGCTCACTTTGGTATAAACGAATGAACAAGGTGCAGGATTATGGAGAATCTGCCCCATGGCTTTCAAAAGCTGAGAAGAGCTAAGCAGGGTGAAAACAATCACTCCTTGAAATTGTTTTAGGTGATTCTGAGTTCATCCTCTCTTGTAGGCGAATAATAGAAAACAGAGCATGGACCAGAGTACAAAGCCAAGAGAAGAATTTGTGTGTGTGTGTGTGTGTGTGTGTATTAGGGTTGGTTGAAAACTGCCAATTATGTGTCTCCGTGAGTGAGGGTAGGTGGGTGCTTAATAGAGATGGTTGACACCTGCTAAATACTTTTAATAGGAATTTTTTTAATAAATGTATTTACTTCCCCCTCCCCTTCAGAATATTTCTCAGTTTTTCAATGAAAAAAAACAGTCATCAAAATCATTTTTGGTAAAAATATTCAGTTTTCTGAAATTTGTTATTTTTACTTAAAACTTGGAAAACATACTGAAAATGTGGGGGTTCTGTTTTTTCATCAAAAACACTAACGCTGTCTAATTTTTTTTCATCTAAACATCTTGTCATTGAAACACCTGGAAAATGTGGACTAAAATGAAAATTTTTGGTTTGGGCCAAAAGCTATTTTCTGTCAAAAATCTCTTTTTTGGCAAAAAGAAATGGTTCCTACTGGCTCTAGAGTTGAGTCTAGGCTTTTTAAAAGGGAGTTAGTTAAAAGGGAATTTTAGTGGGATTTAGGTACGTAGGCTCAGATCCTCAAAGGCTGCCTTTGAGGAGCCAATAGGAACTCTGTATGACTGTCTCCAGCCCTGGCCTCAGAGCAATTTACAGCAGCCTGAGGGCTGCTCTGCTCTTACTGAGCCAGCTGTCTATGGTCTCCTAGGGACCATGCATCAGCTGGGGATTGCTGGAGCAATTTGTGCTCTGGCTACCTTCCCTTCTCACCCCTTATATGCCTCCTGTGCCAAAGGTTGTGGAAGGGAGGAATCGGAACAGGCTCTTTCTGCTGTCTTCACACCTGTTGGGGGATCCCACACCAGGGGCATCCTTAGCAGAAGATTTAAGGGGATTTCACCTAAGAGGTTGAAAAGGGGCCTGAGAATCTGGCCTACTCAGTGAAAAGTAGACTGATAATTTTCAATCAGTACAACAACAACAACAAGAGGTGGGGGTGTGAAGTGAAAGCTGAAGCAGCTCAGAAGATCTCAGCTGATGCTCAGCACCCTACAAGGTTAGACCATTGTTAAGGCCAACTTCATTCCAAATATGACGTGCCAATCATCCCATGTGCAAGCTGGCATTGCAGCTGCAACAGGTCAGACCATTTCCATCAAAATGATTTTTTTTCCCCAGCCAAACCTGCCATTTTGGTCTAAATCGAAACATTTTGAAACGTGTGTCAATTTTGGTGAAAATTCCCACAAGAAAAAAAAAATTGGAAACTGTTTAATTTACAACAGAGAAAGGAGAGATTTTGATCTAGAAAAGCAGGTAAGCTCTTTCAGTTAGTACTAAGTAGCAGCCAGCTTTAATCTTCTTAAAATAAAATAAACTCTCCACTATTGTATGATGTCATATTATAGCATGACATAATGTAAAAATAATTAAAAAAATATATAAAAACAAAAAAATTCATAAAATCAAATTTCAAAATTCTCAAACAAACTTTTTCCACAGCTGAATTTTTTTTTTTTTTGGAAATTCTGGTTTGCAGGAAACTTCAAATATTTGTTTTCATGCCGATTTGGAAAACCAAATTCTGAAATGTTTGGACCAACTCCAACTGCAGCACCCCCTGAGCCTTGTCTGCACTAAGGTGTTTGTTCTTAAAGTTTTCCAGCTCCAGCAGAAACTGCAGAAGTGGAGGGTCAGGCACCTGCCTGTCAACAACAGTGTCACCTAAACCTGCTCTGAACAGGTTTAGACACTATGCCAACAGCTAGTCTACACTTATGCTCTCATAGACCTACACTGATAAGGCAGTGTGGTCTAGTAGGTAGGACATTGGTCTACAATAGATGAGGGTTCAAATCCCATCTCTGCCACTGACCTTCTGCGTGACCTTGAGCAAGTCATTTCAACCCTGGCACTGTTTGCCTGACTTGTCTGTTTAGATTGTAAATTCTGTGGGGCAGGGACTGTCCTGCTATGTGTCTGTGAAATTCCAGCACAAAGGGGCCCTGATCTCAGTGCTACTGTAATATAGTATTAACTAGTGGAGGGAAATCATAAGAACACAAATCTAGTGTAGACAGAACCATAGTGTTGGGAAGTAGAAAGGCTGGAATCAATGTATTTATGGTAGGTAGTTTATCCAGGAAAGTCTTATAAGAATTCCTAGCAATCACCTGAAAGCACCATTGCTTTTTAATGCATTATTACCTGTGATCTCTCAATTTATGCCTGGTTCCCCACAGGATTACCTAATCTTTAAAAATCTCTATAGGGAGAACTTGAATTCTCTAAGAATCCTGGGCCAAATTGTGCCATTGATCTTTAAGCCCTGAGTTAAATCAATAGTTAAATACGCCCACAACACACATGGTCCCTCTTCCCCCACACTAGTTAGGTTAGATGGAAGGGCATTTGGAGGCAAGTTGTTGTTGTTAATAATAATAATAAATAAATAATAATTAATAATACTAAATAATTTATTTTATTTCTTAACATCACTTCTTGTAACTGGGAATAGTTTTCTTAACGAAAAAAGAAACGTTTTTAAAAAGTGGATGGAAGGAAGAAGAGTTGTCATAATGTACTCTATACACACACACACACACACACACACGCACGCACACACACACACACACAATTACATTTTCTAAAGCGCCTTAATGATTTAGAAGCCAGTTACCCAATTTCAAATGTGACTTAGGCACTTAGGACCAGATTTTTAAAGGTGCTAACAGATGTACATAGATGTCTAGTGAAATTTTCACTAAAATCCTATTGATTTTAGCTCCACTGGTGCCTATCTGCATCTTTAGCTGACTAAATACCTTTGTAAATCTGGCTTATGAGGCGCCAAAATCTGAATGACTTTCAGTGAGACTTAGGCTCCTACGGCTCTGGTGGTATTTTGATGCCTAACTCCTGTTGTAATCAAAGGCAGTTAGGTCCCTCAGTACCCTTGGTGTTCTGGGCCCCAAATGCCTACGCCACTTTTGAAAATGGGACTTGGGCTCCTAAGTCACTTAGGTGCTATTGAGAATGTTACATAGGCCTTGATTCTGCAGTGCGCTAAGGCACATTCTTAAGTTGCATTAAAGTTAGTGACTCTTAGACCCATGGCCAAGACTCTGCTGAACTAGGGACAGAAAAAGAGTGAGAGAATGAAAAGAAACTCTTTCCACGTGTGACACTATTTCTTCAGGGTTACTGGTTGTAATATAAGCCAGGAGGGTGAAGCTGGAATCACTAAAATACCCAATGGGAAATTTAATTCTTATCATCTGTACAGTTAGGGTACCAGACATTATCACATAATAGTAATATTCAGGTTCCAGTAAAGAAAACTAAATTAAACATCTTTTTCCCTTCAGGCAGCTGATTCCCCATTGTCTCTGCAATGGATGTTTCTCTAAAAGATCTGCTCTAGGAATGATTTTTTGGGGACGTTCTATGGCCTGTGTTATACAGGAGGTCAGACCAGATGATCACAATGTTCCCTGCTGGCCTTGGGAATCTATGAATCTCTTTCTTTGTGCATTGAGATTGGTTTGATCCTCTGTACAATTTCCCCCTTTGTTCAGCGAGGAGAACAGATCCTTGTGGATGCTGCACGGCAGGAGAAGCCACTGAAGCATCTCGAAATATAATTAGAATCTAAATATGACACTGCTGATACAGTTGGAGACCTCGCACCATAAAACACCAGGCCTGTGATTTGTAAAATTGTACCAGGCAGCCCTATGTCATACAGAGTAGGAGATGCTCCCAGACATACAGACGTATACAAGTGCATGATTGCTTAAAGATTGCCCATGAGTTTTCAATTACCTCCTATTAATGTATTTACTCTGTGTATCTTTCATCAAGCTACGAGTCGTTTTATTTTTTGTACAGGGATGGGTTGAGTTTAGTAAATGGCACATATTTCAATATTAAAGCCGTTTACTATCATCACAAGCATGAAAGATGCCTCAAATAAGATGCAGCTGCACGTGAAGTTGTTAGTGTCTGCGTCCCAGGCAGTATATCTCCTGTATTTTAATTAAGTGGGTGTTCTCTCTCGCTGTGCATCGTACATTACCGGCGGTCATCCCAGATGTCAGCGAGGAGTTGCCAGAGAAACTAAATCCAAATCAAACCAACAAAAGAGTCTCTGCCAACCAGGACCAACCTGCCCCTTTTGAAGGGGAGGTTTCTATCACTACATGAATGCCTCTTTTCTTCGGCCTAAATTGCAGTTCTCTTAGCCCAGTGGCTGTATTACCCTAGGAGAAGGCTGGGAACCAGTTTGGGACTCAGGTATGTCTACATTGGAGGTGTGATTTCCAGCTGGAGTAGACATATCCGCACAAGCTCTGAGCAACCTAGTGCTAAAAGTAGAGAGTGTAGCTAGGCGGCATGAATGGTGGGAGGGGCTAACTGCTCCAAGAGTAATCCTATCCAAGAACTTAAGCGTGTATTCAGACAGCTACCCTCTCTTGCATACCCACTCCCAGGGTCATGCTTTTATTTTTAGAACATGAGCTTGATCAGTGCTAACCCGGGTATGTCTCCTCCAGCTGGAAATTACACTGTCCAGCTCCAGGGTAGATATACGCTCAGAATCATGCTCTAGTTCCCAGTTTACTCCTGATCTAAGGGCTTGTCAACAAGGGGATATCTAGGAAAGTTAATCCGATTTAACTAAAGGTGGGAATTTGAAGTGGATTAGTTAACCCGCCCTATGTGAACACCTTCATTCAGAATTAAAGTGGACTTAATTCAGTTTAATATAATTCACTTTGGAAGTGAATTAAATTAAAGGAAATTCAGGCCACTTTAATTCCGAATGAAGGTGTTCACAATTTCCTGCTAATGGATGCCAGCCCTGAGGTCTGGTGGCAAGTTGCCTGGCCTTAATGCGGGTTAACTAATCCACTTCAAATTCACACCTTTAGTTAATTCAGATTAATTTTCCTGCTGGATGTCCCCATGTAGACATGGGTGTAGGGAGGAAGTACACTTCACTAGCCCTATACCCAGTGCAGTATGCTTAGTTTTCACTGGCTACTGCATGGGGAAATGGGGGTGAGCCAAGTGTGACGCTGGCAGACCAGATGCCAGCTCATGCCACGGCCCCTGGGCCTCAGTGGACACTGACAAATGCAGAGCTGGAAACCAGTCTGGCTCACCAGTGGCTACTATGGTTAAAATAGGTATTAGAGTTATAAGAATGTGTTTAGTGTTTAGACTTTACGAAATGCTTGTGGGATGCTGCATGTATTACTCTTACGTATAATATCTGTACCCACGTTATAAGATAATAGTTAAGTGTTTGCTCTGTAACTATAAAAGTGTTTGCTACAACTGCCAAACCCCACAGTCAGGAAAACATTACCAAGTGTGAAATGTTAGTTTACCACAAGAGGTGTCCTCTTCTCCGCAACAAAAGAAGGCCTACAGACACCAGCCAAGCCACTATGGAACATCAGTGGACAAAAGACTTTGTTGATTGCTCCCCACACACCCATGAAGAGGATTCTCGCTCAAGCCCTCATCCCATCACAGCTTGAATGCTGAGAGAAGGACTTAAAAATCCCTGCAAAGGAGGAATTATCACTGTGCTGCTTGGAATTCAGAGAGGGGAAGATTTCTAAGCATAAGCAAGGGATCCCCAGCTGCATGGCTTGGGTTAGCCCTAAAGGACAGACAGCGCTTGCATATTGGAAAAGGACCTAGGGGTTACAGTGGACGAGAAGCTGGATATGAGTCAACAGTGTGCCCTTGTTGCCAAGAAGGCTAACGGCATTTTAGGCTGTATAAGCAGGAGCATTGCCAGCAGATCGAGGGACGTGATCGTTCCTCTCTATTCGGCATTGGTGAGGCCTCATCTGGAATACTGTGTCCAGTTTTGGGCCCCACACTACAAGAAGGATGTGGAAAAATTGGAAAGAGTCCAGCGGAGGACAACGAAAATGATTAGGGGGCTGGAGCACATGACTTATGAGGAGAGGCTGAGGGAACTGGGATCGTTTAGTCTGCAGAAGAGAAGAATGAGGGGGGATTTGATAGCCGCTTTCAACTACCTGAAAGGGGGTTCCATGTTCTCAGTGGTAACAGATGACAGAACAAGGAGTAGTGGTCTCAAGTTTCAGTGGGGGAGGTTTAGGTTGGATATTAGGAAAAACTTTTTCACTAGGAGGGTGGTAAAGCACTGGAATGGGTTACCTAGGGAGGTGGTGGAATCTCCTTCCTTAGAGGTTTTTAAGGCCCAGCCTGACAAAGCCCTGGCTGGGATGATTTTGTTGGGGATTGGTCCTGATTTGAGCAGGGGGTTGGACTAGATGACCTCCTGAGGTCCCTTCCAACCCTGATATTCTATGATTCTATGATTATAGCAGCTACTATTACCATTTGGAACTTAAGACTGTATCTCATTTGTGTATGTATGTGTACCTGCTTTAACCTTGTGAATTACTCTCATTTCTTTTTCTTGGTTAATAAATCTTTAGCTAGTGTTATAGGATTGGCTACAAGTGTTGTCTGTGGTTTGAGATCTGAGGTACAATTGACTCTCAGTAAGTGACTGGTCCTTTGCGACTGGGAGTAAACTGAATATTGCTGCAATTTTTGGTGTAAGGGACCATCTATCACAGTGGTTCTCAAACTTGTACTGGTGACCCCTTTCACACAGCAAGCCTCTGAGTGTGACCCCCCACCCCCAAATTAAAATCACGTTTTTATATTTTTAACACCATTATAAATGCTGGAGGCAAGCGGGGTTTGGGGTGGAGGCTGACATCTCGTGACCCCCCATGTAATAACCTCAGGACCCCCTGAGGGGTCCTGACCCCCAGTTTGAGAACCCCTGATCTATCACAAAGGCAGGCTTGCCTGGGTGGCACGATAGACCAGAGTAGACCAGGTTAGACTGTTATAGCGCTTTTGCAATTCACACTCGTTAGTTGGTTGGTGAAATCTAATTACAGAACATACAACCAATATGGGATTTAAGCCCTGCTCCTTGACATGAGGTTGGCATGCACAGTCATAGGCCACATCAGACAACTTGACACCAAGACTGCGCCCATTCTCCACTCCTTCTCATCTTCTTCCTGCTCACATGTGGAGAAGGGGCTGTAGTCATTAGCGCATTAGGAACATGTCCAGCAGAACGTTTATCCATCGGAAAATGCCGACTGGTTGAAAGTGAAATGTTTTGTGGAAATGTGATGATTTCAATAAAAGTTCATTTAGATAGAAAACTTGAAAAAAGTGTTTTGATAGGGTTGAAACATTCTGCAAGGCGACATGTATGCTGCAGCTAGTGGCATAATGTCCAGCTCAGGCAGACATACATGTGCTAGCTTTGCTTGAGGTAGCATGTTAAAAATAGCAGTGTAGCCACAGTGGCATGGACACTTAGATATCCGCTGCAGTACTTGGGTGGCCAGCCTATTCTGCCACAGCTACACTGCGCTTTTAAGTGCTCTGGATTGATCAAAACCAGTATGTGTACATCTGCAGCTGCAGTGGAGGTGTACCCTAGGTTGGACCATTTCACAATGGAACATTTTGATTTTCCCTTCCAAGAGGATTTTTCATTACATTCTGTAAAAATTTTATACTGTTGAATATAATATAAAATACAAAATAAAAGTTGAAAATTGGAATGAAATATTTCCATTTTATCGAAACAAAATGTTTTGATTGGTCAGAAATATTTTGGGGGAGGGAATGGGAAACTTTGAATTTTTTTGTTTCCATTCCAGTTCGGAACAGCATATATTTTTTTTAATCACAGAATTCCCCACAAAATGAAAACTCTGATTCCCACTCAGCCCCAGTAGTGGCCTCATTGAGGCTGTTTTGTCCACGCACACACACACACAAAAGCAGGTCTGGGAAACCTGTGGAGTGTTGCAATAGAGAAGTTGCTTCCTTGCTCAGGCCTATAGGACAGGCTGTAATCTGGTCCTCATCTGCAAGTATAATTATGACAAAGCCTGTCTAATAAAACAAAAGGGTCAGGATCAGGGTGGGGACCCAGACTGGAAAAGTTGTGTTGCCTTGGAATGACTTCCACTCCAACAGCTTGTGCAGTGTTGGGTGACCCATTTGATAAGTGGATGAGAAAAAATTGTCCTTCCTCATGAAGCTAAGAGGTTTTTTCCCTTGGAAACTTAACATAAACTGCACAGCTCCCCTTACCCTCTGGGCCACCTGCCTTCAAAATATTGAGCTGAGCTAGTACCCAAATAACCTGTCAGTCCCACCTTATCTCTGATGTGCTCTTCTTCCATGTAGGGTTTCCATGGGAGAAATAGCTGAATGATTTAGATGTGAATTTCGCAACCTCATTGATCTTCCCATATTGCTAAATAGGAAGGACGGAGAGGGGCTAGATCTCAGAGAGATGGGAGGGGTTCCTGGGGTGATCCTGGAATGGAAAGGGGTGTTTGATGCAGAATGGGAAAGGTTGAGAGCCATTGATTTAGATCAGGGGTCGGCAACCTTTCAGAAGTGGTGTGCCGAGTCTTCATTTATGCACTCTGATTTAAGGTTTCGCGTGCCAGTCATACATTTTAACGTTTTTAGAAGGTCTCTTTCTATAAGTCTATAATATATAACTAAACTATTGTTGTATGTAAAGTAAATAAGGTTTTTAAAATGTTTAAAAAGCTTCATTTAAAATTAAATTAAAATGCAGAGCCCCCCCTTCCCCCGGACTGGTGGCCAGGACCCAGGCAGTGTGAGTGCCACTGAAAATCAGCTCGCGTGCCGCCTTCGGCACCCGTGCCATAGGTTGCCTACCCCTGATTTAGATGGTTTCCAATGATTTGACCCTGTGGTTATACAAAGCATGTTGCAAAGAGCGTCTGTATTCGGGCTTGTCGTAAAATGGATTTTTTGCCCCATGGAATTTCAATTATTTTTTCAATCCCAAAATGGAAGGGAAAGCCAGAATTTCAAAAATTTTCACCCTACAAAATTTCAAAAAATAAATAAATAAAACTGTTTTGATGAACCTACAATGTTTCATTTCAGCCTCAACCGTTTCGAGTTTTTAAATATACAACAAAGTCCATTTCTAAATAAAAAGTCATTTTGAAATGAAAAATTGAAACGTTTCATTCATTTTGACATTTTCAAAACTTGTTTTCCTTTTCCCCCTAAGTGACGTTAATCAAAACAGCATTTTCCGGTGGAAAACTGTTTTAATGAAAATGCTCTGACAGCTCCAGTCAGCATCATTGTCCCCATTTACAGTTTTCAAAGCTGCCATAGGGATTGAGATGAACATGGGAGATGTGCATCTAAATCCCATAGCCAACATTGAAAATCTCTGTCTTTAATGTCTAAACATCCAAATGTCAGTTGCCTACTCCCTCTTTCCTACCTCACCAGCTCCAGAACAGCAAATCCAGAATCATTCATGGTGTATAACTCCATGAAACTCAGTGGGGAAGCACTGGGGATTAATTTATGCCATGCCATAGAAACAAATATTATGAAAGGCCTGGCAACGATTCCCCTTGTCACTGATTGGGCTATAAAGTTATGGAGGAAATTGGACGGCTCCCAGGAAGTGTCTCTGATCTATGGACAGTCACAAGCCAGTGGGCATGATAGCTGCCTTCCATTCAGACTAAATGAGGGAGCAATTAAATACCCCCTTTGTTTAGTGATCACTGAAGCAATAGGAGGCACCTCGGCAAGGCTGGATTATTGGAGTTGAGTCCTGTGATCTCAGGGGTGAGGGGTTGCCCCTGGGGTCTGAATGCAAAAGCAGGGGTTGGGTACTGTTTGGTGGGACTTTGTGTGTCTGTGAGAGAGAAGCAGCCTACAGAGAAGACAGCAGGAAAGCCAAAAAGGAGACAGAAAGGGAAGCACTGGTAGCATGACTCTGAGAGAAAGCCAAAAGAGAGAGCATTCTGGGCAGAGTGCTAGCTAGAAAGAGGCTTGCAATTATGAGCAAAGAAATTGTCTCCTGTTGTTGGATTCCTGTTGTGCTCAGGGAAGTAGGACTGTGTGGATAGTCATTGGATTTAAAGAAGACTGCACCAAAGAAATCCCAGACTCTATTGTCAATTTCTCATCCTAACAGAAACAACCCGCAAGACTCACAATTTTGGCTAACAGCATGGCCCAAAAGAGGGGTAATACTAATGTAGGCTAACGAGGATACAACGGATCCCCAGCTGGTGTGAATCAGTGTAGCTCCATTAACATCAGTGAAGATGATGATTTACACCTGCTGAGCAAAGCCAGATTAAGACAATCTTGGTACATGTAAACGGCAGCCGGGAGTGTGCCTCCCAACCCGGGTAGACAGACTCGTGCTAGTGCATAAAAATAGCAGTGTGGGTACTGCGGCTTTGGCAGCAGTTCAAATGCACCTAACCCCCTGGAACCCAAGTCTCCACTGGAGCTGCAATGGCCACCCTGCTATTTTTAGCGCACTAGCTCAAGCAAAGCTAATGTGAGTCTGTGTAGCCGGGCTCTCCCAGCTGCAGTGTATACACTGAGGCCTTATGCACATCTCTCATGAGTAGGGTGACCAGACAGCAAGTGTGAAAAAGCGGGACAGGGGTGGGGGAGGAAGGGGGTAATAGGAGCCTATATAAGAAAAAGACCCAAAAATCGGGACTGTCCCTATAAAATCGGGACATCTGGTCACCCTACTCATGAGGCCCCACGATCACACCTCCATGCCGTAGCCCCACCCCTACGCTGTGGCCTCAGCCCTCCTTGGGATGGCAGCAGGTTTCAGAGTTAAGATCAATGGGGCTGTCCGCACTTCACAGAGCTATTGCTTCAGGCTGTCTGCAGACTCAGGCAGGCAGCAAGTTCTACTTTGCTCTTTTTTCAAGCTTTTCTTTGCATCCATGAAAGCTAGAAATTTGCTTTTATCTTCCGCCAAGGAAAGCTGAGATTCTGATCTCATTGTGAGACTCCAGGAGCCGGGGGCCTCTGGTGCCTGTGCCTAAATTTGGCTCTGAGGATGGAGGATCATCGGGCCCACTATGATGTTTTTGGGATGGACAGCCAGATGGAGCTCTAGCTATGACATAGCAATCATGAAAAATCAACTCAAAGGGTTTTATTCCATTGCAACCCCCACTGAAGTTACTCTTTAAGGTCAGGCTATCCCCCTTGAGTGACTCAGTTTAGAGAGTTCTAGTGACTGGGGGATAAATCCTAAAGGCTTTGCTCACTTGCGTTTTGTCTACTAATCCATCTCCAATGTGGCTACTTGGAACATTCCAAACCTCTGAGCAGTTTCAAACAGCTGCCATTTTTTAACAACCCCCCCACCCAACCTGTCAGGGAAATGTTTCCTGCCTTCCCCAAAATGTGGAATCCTCCCACAACATAGGACTGGCTCCAGGCCCAGGATAACCAGCATTCAATCCTCGACCAGTGACAGGTTTAAGGTCCCCGTGTCTCATAACCCATTCCTGCTGGAAAAGGAAAGTCAGTGGAAGTTTTATTCTGAATGACTTAGGCATGACTTTAAGATTTTGACCCATAATGAAGAACAGCTGAGAATACTGGAGAGAACAGAGCTCAGAATCTATTTTGTGAGGCATCCCCTGTACTTTTAAATAGAATAAGAAAGAAAGAAAGAAAGAAAGAAAGAAAGAAAGAACCATTTACTGTTATATAAATAGGTTTGGCAGAATTTGATTGTTTTTAAATGATTTTTACACATAATATCAATGTTTATTTTTAAGCATTTTTTCCATTTAAATTTTCACAATTGTGCAAAATTATGGATTTTAAGCTTTTTTTAAATTTTTATCATTTTAAATTTTCACAGGTCTAGGAAATTAGAGGGGGTCATACAGTAATTATTTAAGGACAATACATGTTGAGATGCAAAAAGTTAAAGCGTTATAACTGTGAAAATACAAACTGTCAACCTCATATGTCAACATTTTAGCCTTAAATTAAACTCTAATAAGTTCTCAAGCAGCATTTTCCCTACTTTTCCTATCTGTAAATTTTGGTTACTGGCGACGCAAATATTTTTTGTGTAAATGGTGAAATGTATTTAAATGGTGTGTGTAAATGGTGTGTAAATGGTTTGTGTGTAAATGGTGAAATCAACATAAAAATCTAATCCTTCCAAGCCTTTATATGAATAAGACTAATATAGTTAAACTAGCTAGAATATAACTGCTGCCCAGGATTCCCAAGGGATTTAGACACTTAACTCCCAACTAGACCTGGTTGCATATAAGAATTTCTCCCACAAGAAATTTCATAGGAAAAATTCCCTATTAAAATTTTTGGGTCATATTTTGATTTCTGTGGACTTTTTTGTTTTGAAACAACATTTTGAAATAAATCCTTTTATGTGTGTGTGTTTGCTTTGAAACATTTAGAAATGAAACAAAAAAGTTTCATTTTGTATTGATTTTGACAAATGAAAAATTAATTTTTCATTTTTTTTTCTTTCCTTTTTGGGGTTTCTCTATTTTTTATCCACCTTTTTTTCTCCATTGGAAAAAAAGGAAGCATGGTGAAAAAGGTGGGATAATGTAAGAAACCCCTCATGTTTCACATTTCTTTGATGTTTCCCAACTTGAAAAAGTTGGGTAACAGTCCAAAAGTCTGATAAAATGTGGGTGGGGGGACACTATTTTGAAATGAAACTTTTCAGGGTTTTTTCGCCAACATTTAGAGAAAACAAACAAAAAATTAATCAAAAAAATTCTAATGATGCAAATTTTCTTTGGAAAATTTTTCAACCAATTCTATTCCCAGTTGAACTTCAAAGGTATTTAGGGGCTAGAGTTTTAAAGGAATTTAGGTGCCTAGAGTTACAGATGGGCACCTAGTGAGATTTTCAAAATCACCTAGGTGCCTAGCTCCCATTGATTACAGTTTTAAATCTGCCTCAGAAGACTCCAACTGTGGCTTCTGTCTGAAACAGGATATCAAACCGTAAGAGGAAATAATGGCAACTTAATAATGTGTGCAAGTGAGTGGCTCTTTCAGTGGCCTGCTGGGTAACCGTGGGCTAGTCAGGTCCTTGCCCTGTGCCTCAGTTTACCCATCTGTAAAATGGAGATAATAACACTGACCTCCTTTGTAAAGCACTTTGAAATTTACAGATGAATAAGTAAGAGCTAAGTATTATTATTGTTGTTGTTAGTAGTAGTAGTCGTAGTGGTATTATGGCATTGCAAACACCAATAAGGACAGTGAAATAACAGAAAAGAAGACAGAGAAATTAGTAAAGTAGGCAGGAGATTTTAAATAATCATATTTGATTTTTTAAAAGTACACCTGCAGGAAAAATAAATACAGATATCCAATTACATCCCAATAGCCAAAAGAGGCTTCAGTCTGAGAGTAATCACTGAAGTAGACATGGGTTTGCAATGCAACAGTGTACTGATGTGATACCTATAGAATTGCCAAACACAAATGGTCAAAAACCACGTGACTGGCTTAAAAATGGGCTAGAAACTTTATTTTTGAAATGAAAGCTGTGAGTCTCTTGTAATCACCTGACTTTAGGAGTTGGGGCTTTTAGACCTGGTCTACACTAAAAAGTTATGTTGACCCAGCTATGCCACTGAGGGGTGGGAAAAATCCATAGTCGCTAAGTCGACCTAACCCCAGTGTAGACAGCGCTAGGTCTTCCATCAACCTAGCTACCACTTCTTAGGGAGGTGGATTACCTATGCCAATGTGAGAACCCCTTCCATCGGCATAGATAGTGTCTCTGCGGAAGCCCTGCGTTTCAAGTGTAGACAAGCCCTTAGAAAAACGCCAAATGTCACAAGACTCATAAAATTGCTAAAATTGGCAACTCTGTCCCTATGAAATGCAACTATAGATTCATAGAATCATAGAAATGTAGGGCTTCAAGGGATCTCAAGAGATCAGTAATTCCATCCCCCCCGCACTGAGGCAGGACCAAGTATAGAGAATTATAATAATCTATTCCTGACCCCTGTATAAAACAAGCCATAGAATTTCACCAAGACTAAAGCCTGTCTTCCATTTAGTCTTGATTTGAAGCCTTCAAATCAATGATGAATCCACCACTTCCTTTGGTGGCTTGTTCTAATAGTTAAACCCTCTGATTATTATACTGGTCAGTAGAGCTCATCTGAAAAAGGGGGAGGGAGGCATGTTCCACAGAAAATTTTGACTTTTCGTCAAAAAAAAGTAAGCCAAAATATTTTCCAATTTTTGGCCAAAAACTTCTGACAACTGAAAAAAAAATATTAGTATTCGGCCAAAAATTTTTGGTTTGGGGATTTCCAATGAAAAATCGAAACTGTTCGAGGAAAGCAGACACTTTCCGAGGAAATTTTCATTTAGCCAAACCTCCAATTCTCCACTGGAAAAGAAGTGATGGATTTTTTTTTACCAGCTGTATTACCGAGGTCCAACCTGATACATCATGGACAGTTTTCGAGACAGCAGGAGAAATCCTGAAGTCTTTAGTCAGTTGTCGTATTCTGTCCAGAAAGAAAGTGCCTAAAATGGGGGGGGGGGGGGAGAAATTGGCAAAAACAAACCATTAAAAATCAAGCCAGGTTGCTGAGGGGCTCATTTTAAACCATTGTTTTACAGAAACTGCTAATCCCAGATTAGGATAGATCTTTCCTCCCATACACACACTTTTCCAGACCACTTTAAAAATTGCAGAAAGACACTGATGATGGATGGTTGAGGAGAGGGTGAGGGGAAGTGACGTTTCTGTGGATGTCTGAGGCTGAGATCTTGCTGGGATGATCTCTGTGGTGCTGCTGGGATGTCATTGTATGTATGCATTGTTAATGATTTGTTAGGGCACTTGGGATATCATTTTCAAAAGGGCCTAAGGATTTAGGAGCCTAAATCCCATTAACTTTCAAGGCGATTTAGGCTCCTAAATGCCTAAAAATTACTTCTGAGAATGGGATTAAGGCCTGGTCTGCACTACAGAGTTAGGTCAACGTAAGGCAGTTCATGTCACCCTAACTCTGTAAGTGTCTACACTAAAATGTAGCTCCCACCGATGTAACTGGCCCACAACACCGAACGAATAACTCCACCTGCACGAGAGGCACAGCACTTAGGTCAAAGGGGTTAGGTCATTGACGTCTCAGTGTGGACACTTACATTGACTGTTGTTGCCTTTCAGAAGCCGTCCCACAATGCCCCACACTGACAGCACTCCCGGTAAGGATGCACACCGCCGACACAAGGAGCGTAGTGTGGACATGCAAAAGTGATTTCATTACTGAGGTGACTGTATGTCAACGTAATTTAGGTTGACTTAATTTTGTAGTGCAGACTTGCCCTAAGTCTATTAAGGGATTTAAGGCCAGGTTTTCAAGAGTATTTGCTCACCTACAGATGCAGCTAGGTGTCTAGTGGGATTTTCAAAAGCACCTAAACAGATTAAGCACCTAGGGCCAGATTTTTAAAGGTATTTAGGTGCTTAACTCCCATGGAAATCAATGGGAGTAAGGTTGCTTTAGTGCTTTAGAAAATTCCAGTAGCCATCTGGCTGCATCTTTAGGCACCTAAATACCTTTGAAAATCATGCCCATAGTCACTTTTGAAAATGTTACCTTTGAGCCTTGGACAGGCCTCTCTTTATGAGTTTACATCTAAATAAATAAGAAGCGTGGGCCTTTCAGTGCTCAGGGTAGATAATCCAAGTTACCACGGGACAATCCTTTTTCAAAGGTTCCACCAGGCAATATTTTATAAATGGTGACAGGCGATTCTATAGTCCCATTGCCTGCTGATTAAAATTACAGCAGGAAAGAAAATCTTTCCCTTTTTCCCTCTGCAGAAAAGTCTTAGGCTGGGAAGTTATGAAGATAAAGCATATCAGTTTCATGTCCCTGCTCCATATTGAAAGAAAAGCAATTCAGGCCCCTCCATGCTCATTCACAGATGACTGAGTCGCTGCTGTCCTTCTTATTGAAACATTGAAACAGTCATGAGGTTTTTTTCTTTCCCTGTGAAAATGTTTCCTCATTACCAGCCTGTGAGTTGCCAGAATGAAGCAGTTAGCCTGCCTTTTTATATTGCCGTAATATGTGTACCAAAGAAAATCTATTAGCACCTAGAAGTAAAGCACTCTGGGATCATAAAGGAACTGTCAAAGTTTCACAATCCCCAACTTTCACTCACATTTCATATTCATCAAGATGGAATAAGAGGGGGGCTCGGAAGCACTTCGGCGGGAGCTATTTCGAGCCCAATTCAATAAGGCGGTGTTCAACAGCCTTGAGGAATGTAAAGTATTATTCATTCACAGAAGTTCGTAAATTGTGTGCTACTTATGTGCCTTCTATAACAAACGGCTTTCTCTCCTCTCTCAGCCGTTAATGCAAACGGCCAAGTAACTTCAGAGGACTTCAGATTCTGAGAGCTCGTGGCTAGAAGTGAAACCCCGCTGGTTTATGTTTGTTAGCCTTTGGGGCCAGCTGCAAAGTTGACCTTTTCTCCATTGCTCTTGAAGGGACAGGTATTGGGTGGGGATGGATAGTTGGAGGAGGAGATCCTTAGCTCTTATCTGCATGTATCTGCTAGGTTATGCGATTGATCAGGGTAATTGAAGGGACAGTTTATTAATATATTTTTAAAGGGCTGGCAAGGGATCCCAGAATCTTATACTTTCTGATATTCTTTTACTGTAGCTTGTAAAAATCCAACTGAATAAGTAAATTAAATAAATAAAACTAGACCTTCAATTTGTCACATTATGATCTCATAGATTCTGTAGATTTTTAAGGTCAGAAAGGAATATTGTGGTCATCTAGTCCAGTGGTTCTCAACCTTTCCAGATTACTGTACCCCTTTCAAGAGTCTGATTTGTCTTGCGTACCCCTTTCACCTCACTTAAAAACTCAGGCTTCAGCTTCAGCCCCGCCCAGTGGCCCTGTGCCCCATCAAGTCTAATGCTGGCCCTGGTGACTCCATTAAAACCAGCTCACCCGCAGTTTGAGAACCGCTGATATAGTATATAGATCAGTAGAAACAAGTCATTGTCTGTATGAAATTTTAGTTTGTACTGACTTCACTGGTGCTTTTTATGTAGCCTGTTGTAAAACTAGGCAAATATCTAGATGAGTTGATGTACCCCCGGGGCTACACGTACCCCTGGTTGAGAACCACTGAACTAGTCTGACCTGCATAACGCAAACCAAAGAACATCCCCCAGTGATTCGTGCAATGGAGCCCCAACAACAAATCCCACCCCTGTAAGCTAGCCACGTATTATTGTCCTGATTTTACAGATGGAGAGGCCTAGAGAGGGGAAGTGATTTGCTCCAGAGTGAGTCCGTAACAGAACCCAGAATTCATTAGTCTCTTACTCTAACTACTAGACAATGCTTCCTCATGCACAGATCACTCAGACTGAACTCCTCAACCCTGCTTAATGGATCTGAGTGTCCAGTTTCCATAGGTGGTTTTGAAAAAACTCAGCTTCAAACTCTTTTGGTCCAATGAATTGGGGACTCAGGAGACTTGGGTTCTATTCCCAGGTCTGTCACTTCCCTGCTGGCTGACCTCCGGAGCAAGTCACTTCCTCTCTCTGTGCCTCAGTTTCGCCATTTGTAAAAATTGTGGTCATGATACTAACCTCCTTTGCAAAACGTTTTGAGATCTGCAGATGAACAGCACCATACAAGAGTTAAGTATCATTATTATTATTATTTAAGGGACATAACACAGCAGGAAAAAATGCTATCCGGATGTTGTATTTTTTCTAAAATGCATTATGTGTACCATGCAATTGTGTTGACTTTTCAGCCAGAGAATAACTTGGAGGCTTTCATTTTTAAATGATACCATTCCTTCTTATGGCCACAATTATGCTAATGATAGTATTATTAAGTGGCATGGGAATGACCCTTAAATCAAATCAGAAAATTTCCCCTTCAAGAAAATTGCAGTCCATTGGATAATTCAGCACTCGAAAATACACTTGGAGGAAATTGATCAGCTGGGGAAGTCAGATACCCCCCGCCCCCAGTGACTGTGAATTCGGTGAACATATTTTTTAAGAAGATTATTTATGGTTTATTTTAGACACCAGATCATTTGGTGCTTGTTTCATCAATTTGTCACTGTTTTTATTGTCACCAATTGCCCATAACTGGAGTGCATTTAAAATGTCATTGATCTTGATATTATGGTGTCATAATATGACAGTAATAGTTGTACCCTGTACAGGAAGCCCAGTTCCTAAGATTGATGGCTTTCACCGTACCAATTATATTCTGTCCATCTAAGTGATAAAGAGCATGTTAGAGGCATTCAATAGATAAATTAGATATCTTTTCCAATTATTCCCTTTATTTTATAGGGTCACGTGTCTGATTAACAACTTTTTACTTCTGTTATTAGCCAGCCAATTTTATATGTTCGCTCCATGTGTTTTAATTTTACGGATATAATGAAAGATATTGAAGCGTTCACACAGGGGTCTGTAATTGCCTCCAGTCTCTCTCACTGTCTCTGGGACTTTCACTGTTTTAGGGACATGTCCATTTCATTCCTTTTCTGCATAATTAAGGCCAGTGAAGACAGCTTATACTCAGCTGTTTCTGTTAAACATTATGAAAAATAGGGACGAGATACAAACAGACCAGTTTTTTGTAGAGTCCTCACTTGGTGTTATCATAATTAATTATAACAAAAGTTTGTGAAGGAATGTTAAACCTCCTGCTCTGGGGTTTTAGCCAGTCTCTGATTCTTAGGGTATGTCTTCACTGCAATATAAACCCAGGTTCAAACTCAGGCTCAAGTCTAACCTCCCTTCCCTTTCCATCTAGACACAAATTGTGCTAACCCAGGGCTCGGAACCAGGGTCCCAGGAACCCACGGGGGTGATGGGTCTGAGCCTGAGTCAAGCTGGGACCCAGGGTTCAAGTCCTATTGCTTTGCAGTGTAGACACAGCTCCACTGGACTTGTGCTTCGGGAGTCTGCCAAAAGCATCCCACAATCCCAAGGGCCAACTTTCTTTGTCCTCTGGACTGTCAAGTTTGGTGGAGAATCAGGTTTTCTCACACTGCACCATGAACAAAAGGCTAGAGAGGCCACATTTTGGGAGGACGCTCAGTGGTCTTAGGGTCTGGGTGGTTGGACTCGGGCCCACATAATGCAATATAGACACTGGAGCCCCAGGTTGAGACCCAGGGTTCAACAATTTGTAGCCTGGGGTTACAAATGAGTGTAGATGCTCAAGCTCTAGGTCAGGGTTTCTCAGACTTCATTGCACCGTGACCCCCTTCTGACAACAAAAATTACTCCATGACCTCGGGAAGGGGGACCGAAGCCCGAGCCCCACCACCCCAGGCTGGGGGTCCAAAGCCCAAGCCCTGCCATCCTGGTGGGCGCCGAAGCTTGAGGGCTTCAGCCCTGGGTGGTGGGGCTTGGATTTTGGCTTCAGCCCTGAGCCCCAGCAAGTCTAACGCCAGCCCTAGCGACCCCATTAAAATGGGGTCGCAACCCACTCTGCTGTCCTGACCCACAGTTTGAGAACAGCTGCTCTAGGTTAACAAACCCTGTGTCTGCTAACTTGAATTCTACTAACCCTGGGTTCACACTGCAGTGTAATCATACCCACAGAGACCAGGATGAGACCTCAGGGGAGTGACAGATTATCCCACATATGCTACTGCCAAGTTCTTACACCTTTCTCTGCAGCATCTGGTGATGAGCACTGTCAGAGATGAGATACTGAGCTAGATGGACCTCGGACAGTCCCGTCTGGAAAGTCCCATGTTCCTATGTTTACTGAAGACAATCTAAGTCAGCAGGATTTGAGAGAGCTTAGAAATATCGGCTGCGTCTCACCCTTAACTATGCAAGTGCTACCACCCCACTAGAGTTAGGACACAAACACACAAAGAAAATCTTACGTGGAGCTATTATAAATGAAATTTATTTTGCATAGGGAAGCACAGGTTAATTGATACGAAAGCACATGTCATAAGACAGCAACTTGAATGTTTTTGCAATCTGTACATGGCCTGTACTTATACATAGAGGTAACAGAAAAAATAACACAAAACCACTGCGAACCATCTGAAGAAATAGTAAGGCTGTTGCTAGAAGGAGGGATCCTTTAAAAGGTGCGTGTGTATGATTGTGTATATGCTTTGTTAATGAATTAGATTTTTTCATCGCTCGATTAATATATTACAAAGCCAAACAGGACTATTGTGATCGTCTAGCCTGATCTCCTGTATAACACAGGCCATAGAATTTCCCCAAAAGAATTCCTAGAGCAGATCTTTTACAAAAACATCCAATCCCTATTTAAAAATGATCAGTGACAGAGAAATCCACCACCACCCTTGGTAAGTTGTTCCAATGGTTAATTACCGTCATTGTTAAAAATTTACACCCTATTGCCAGTCAGAATTTGTCTAGCTTCAACTTCCAGCCATTGGATCATGTTAAACCTTTCTCTGCTAGATTGAACAGCACCCTATTATCATATTTCTTCTGTCAACCCGGCTGCATCGACAGTGGGAGTTAGGTCGACCTAACTCTGTTGCACAGAGCATGACATTTTTCACAATCCAGACCCATGAGACCATCCTCCCTCTTCACTTTATCCTGAAGTTCCATTTACAACTGGTTTCCATAAGGCTGTCAGCTCTTTGTTATATGTTTGTACAGTGCCTAGCACAATAGGACCATGGGGTGAATTCCGAGTTCCACTCTAGTCAATGGGCGTTTTCCCATTCACTGCAATGGAGCCAGAACCTCACCCCCAAGAGCAGATCTTCAGCAGGAGGAAATGTTTGTAGCTCCATTGAAATCAATGGGTTCATGGATTCCCAGGATTGACCCTGATCTGGGAACTTCACTACACGATGTCTGGTGTGACATCATCAACTGTAGTCACTCTGGCTGGCACAGCAGTCAGTAGTGGACTATGCGTATTGGATTACATGTATTTACAGACTGAAGTAGTTTGCATTACTGATGGTTATAAACACAGCAGAAGGTCTCATTACTAGCCATCATTATTGGTAGGCTTGGATGGATTCAATTTTTATCAGTAAATGTTGGTAAACGTTAATTTCACCACACACACAAACTGACTAAAAAAATATGTCCGCTGTTAATAATCGAAATGTACAGGTAGGCAAAAGTGCTAATTGAGGCTGTATTCAGGTTTGATTTGAGGATATTGACTTTGTATATGTGCCTTAGTGGGTATGAAGTTTTAACCTTTTGAATCTCTACATTGGTGCTACCATTAAATAATTATTTTCTGACACCCCTCACAATTTCCTGCAACTGTTAAAATTTAAGTCAATAAAAGTTGGGAAAAAATGATTTAAAATAAACACTGACATTATCTGTCAAAATTATATTAAAAAAAAAAAATTCTGCCAAGCCTAATTATACACAACCTGGGCAGTATAACAATTGATTGAGATAGCTATGACCCATCGGTTAACCCTTTTTGTACTGCTTATAAATGGAACTTTAATACAAGTGTGACTTCTATGAGATAGCCACATTCCAGTAGATCTATATTTTATTTTACACATTTGAAGAAATAAATAATAAATTGGTCTTTTTTAAGAAACATAAATCTGGCTTGTGGCCCAATTCACATGCCACCCTGTAGAGTAAGGAGGTGTAAGATTCTCCTTTAATCTCCTACGCTGGCTACCCATTGTGTGGGAGCAGCACCGGATGGAGGAGAGCAGCTGCTTTGGGACTGCTCTGCTCTCCTGTGCCTCTGGGTAGAAGCAGCTGTACCAGTGTGTCAGGGGATGGGCACTGCCACTGGGCACAGGGCAGGGGATATAGTGCCTGGAGCAGGTCGGGGTGGAATCAGGTACTAGGTTGTGTGACTCTCTAGGGGTATGTCTGCAAAGAAATGTATGTGATTGTAGCATGGCTTGGCGTAGCTGCAGTAGCTTTAATCTAGCTAGTGAGGGTAACAAGAGTAGTATAGACGTGATGGCACAGCTTCTACATGGGCTAGCCACCCCAGTATAAGCTCACCAGGGACCCTGAGTATGTACTTGGGTAGCTAACCTGCTCTGAAGTCCATGCCACCACATCTTCAATACTATTGTTACTTGCAATAGCTAGATTAAAGCTAACATGAGTATACCTATGATCGCCCCTTCATTTGCAGGATAGTTGTATCCTACGTCACAATCTCCTTCTCAATCTGCTTCTGCAGCACCGGGACGGCACGCTGCCCCATTCTCAGAACTAGAGGCTAACGCTGCATGGAGCCATGATTTAAAGAGACCATTCTCAATCTTCATCAATCTTTCCCGAAAGATATTTGCCACAGTTTCCCCTTTCCCCACTTGTGATGAATGAACTTTTAATGGAGAAGAATAGGACGACTTTTTAAAGTGAAACGTTTATAAGGAAGCCGATGATTTAAACAACTTTAGCTCCATTACACAAAAAGGGAAACTGGATCTTAAACTCTCATTTATTTCAAGGAGCTTCTGGCCTGGGATAAACATGACATTAAGTAGCCATCTGAGCATTGCTAAAACATACATTTGCCCTAGTAATAAAATGTTTTTAAGAGATAGTAATGGTTACCTTGAGAGCGGTTCATATTATAACCATTTAAAATCCCACTGCTGAGTTACTTCAATAACTGTCCATCAACCAATGGCAGCAGCACATTTAGAAACAGAAGGCACTGTTGATACTTTGCTCTTATTTGGGGGAAACCTCAGGATTATATACAATGCCAGTAAGGCGTCACATCTAATTCAGAAATCCAGTCCTTTTACTGGTGCACTTGAATCAGCTGCATCTGCAAAATATGGGGAGGAGGGTTGGGAGTTGGTCCGAGGTATTTTGGTGGCACGCAAACCCAGAAGGGGAATCATGCACACAATTGAAAATAGAGTCAGTACAGAGCAAAGTCATTGGATTTCTATGGAGACAGGGCCCAAGCTTGGTCCCATTAAAGTGACTTGTGCCTAATTCAGCAAAGTATTGCAGCATGTGCTTGCATCCACCCCAGTTGCAATCTTTTGCGATTTTCTCACAAGTCTTGTGATATTTTGTGGTGTTTTTTAATAGCCCCTGCTCCAGGAGTCAGGCGAATAGATGAGCATCACTACTTTAATTGCAACAGAAAAATTTCCCACCCTCCTGGTTGTGGAGAAAAGCTTGAAAACCAGGCCCCTAAATGCTCAAAAGCCCTAAGCCAGAGGAACCCTCCAATTTATTATAAAATAAATCTCATTATGTTTAAGCCAATCTCAAAATGTTTGCATGGTTGAGGTTGTCAGTACTGCAATCTAACAAAGCACTCAAGCATACCCTTAACTTTAAGCACATGCTTAACATCATGCATGGGCTTAAGTGCTTTGTTGACTAAGGATGGACTGGTGAATTAGGACATGGTGAATGAAAATTTGAGCTCATCTATTTATTGTTTCTGGCAGGAGCTAAACAGAGAGAAAGCTGAGTGAGCTGAAGGCTCTGCAAGCAGAATTAATGCGGGAGGGATAGCTCAGTGGTTTGAGCATTGGCCTGCTAAACCCAGGGTTGTGAGTTCAATCCTTGAGGGGGCCACTTAGGGATCTAGGGCAAAATTGGTCCTGCTAGTGAAGGCAGGGGGCTGGACTCGATGACCCTTCGGGCTCCCTTCTAGCTCTATGAGATAGGTATATCTCCATATATTATTATAATGGGGCTCTGCTATATTTATTGGAGGGGAATGGAACTGCCTTTCCTTCTGTGACTAATAAAGGGAAGAAAAGAAATTTCAGGGATACATTTGCAGAAGGCATTTGCCCCGTTCGGTGCCCAGCGCAGTGAGGTCAATTTCTTCTGAGTGTGTAGGTCCAAATTCTACTCTGTTCCACTAGGGTAAATCTGGAGTGTGGCCTTCTCTATACTGGGGGATTTGCCCCGATTACAGCCATTGGTGTAGCTACACCAGTGCAAACCCCTAGTGTAGACAGGTGCAGTTACTATTTCCTCCAGTGCAGTTTATAGCCATCAGTGCTGGAACTAAGGGTGCTGCCGCACCCCCTGGCATGAAGTGGTTTCCATCATATCCAGGGTTTACAGTTTGGTTCAATGGCTCTCAGCACCCCAACTATACAAATTGTTCCAGCGCTCCTATTTACAGCTGCTAGAAACTGGAGTTAACTGCACCTGTGGAAATCATGGCATATAGCAGTTTACCCTGTCTACACTACACTAGACAGGAGTTGTACCAATTTCACATAAACTGGTTTAAAAAATTAGTTGGTTAAACCCTTTGTTGACACTCATATCTGTTTCAAATTGGTTATATCCATTTAGTTTTGTACAATGCAGGCTACACTTGTGCTGATGAATATATGCCACTGTTGGCCAACGGTAGCTGAATATGGGACCACCCTCCAGTTTTGGCGAGGCCAAACTCAACTCTGTTTCAAAGTGTGTTGCTCTGGAATTACACTGGTGAAACTGAGAGCCAAGTCAGGCCCCTGAGCTTTGGTCTGCACTAGTGTTTACTTCTAAACTAAATGCTTAAGACTGCAGTGAAGGGGAGCTCTGCCTTTGCTAGATTAATAGAGTTGAAGGCGAGAAGGGACCATTAGTATCATCCAGTCTGACCTCCTCTATCACACAGGCCAGAGAATTTCATCTAGTTATTCCTCTATATAGCCCCAATAACTTGTGTTTGAACAAAGCATCTCTTCCAGAAAGGCATCCAGTCATGATGTGAAGACATCAAGAGATGGAGAATCCACCCCTTCCCTTGGGAGTTTGTTCCAATGGTTAATCACCCTCACTGGTAAAAATTGGTGCCTTATTTGTCATTTGAATTAGTTTGACTTCGACTTCCTGCTGTTGATTCTTGTTATTCTTTTCTCTACTAAATTAAAGAGATTTTTCGTACTAGGCATTTAAGAAAAGAAGTACCTTTGCTTCCCTGGAGATCAGGGGATGATGTTGATAGCCCATTGGCCAGCAGAGACACACAGATGTTGTGGAAGAGAATTCCTGGGTCGTCCAGCCCTTAGTATAACTGGACAGTTCCTCTCCCAATCATTGTATCTAATCTTGTCTTCAAAAAAGAACTAGATAAGTTCATGGAGGATAGGTCCATCAGTGGCTATTAGCCAGGATGGGCAGGGATGGTGTCCCTATCCTCTGTTTGCCAGAATCTGGGAATGGCGACAGGGGATGGATCACTTGGTGATTCCCTGTTCTGTTCATTCCCTCTGGGGCACCTGGCATTGGCCACTGTCGGAAGACAGGGTACTGGGCTAGATGGACCTTTGGTCTGACCCATTATGGCCGTTCTTACGGAGCTCTCTGCAAAGTGTCTCCTAGGAGACCTCCCAGGGTTGTTACAACTCATGCTGGTGGCATGTTGGCAATGGAGAGTATGACTTGACTGCAAAGAAGGGTAGTACACGGACATACCTGTCTCGCTATAAAATCCTAAGGGAGACAAGGCCCTGTTATTTTGAACTCGATGTAGGTAGGCCAGGTAAACCCCAGGTGGGGGTGGGAGGGTGTAGGATTGACTTGGACTAGCTACATCAAGGTAAAATCTACCTTTGACTTGTTGGATAGCTAAGGCCTTGTCTACACTAGAAAAGTTTTGGTGGCATAACTATACCGGCAGAGCCCCCTAGTGTAGACACAGCTTATGCCAATAAGAGTTATTCTGTCGGTGTAGTAAAACCACCTCCCCAAATAACATTAGCTATGCTGATAGAGTGCATTTCTATTGACTTAGCTACATCTACTCTGGGGGTTTTGCTGGCATAGTTATGTTGGCTAGGGGGGGGGGGGGTTTCACACCCTTGTCTGGCACAGCTATGCTGATTTTGTAGTGTAGACCTGGACCTAGTGTAGACACCACTCNTCCGCCGCCCATTGGAATTCTGGGTTGAGATCCCAATGCATGATGGGGCAAAAACAGTGTCGCGGGTGATTCTGGGTACATGTCGTCAGGCCCCCACTCCCTCCCTCCCTCCCTCCCTCCGTGAAAGCAACAGCAGACAATCGTTTCGCGCCTTTTTTCTGCCCAGACGCCATAGCACTGGGATCATTGAGCCCGCTCAGATCACCACGGCAATTATAAGCACTGTGACCACCACGCGCATTATCCTGGAGTATATGCAGAGCCGGAACCTGGCAAA